>CM042539.1:12461254-12818754 GCA_023630585.1 Cranoglanis bouderius
TATATATATATATATATATATATATATATATATATATATATATATATTCCCAGGCATACTGTTTTAGCCTTTTTACTCATGGACAAGCCATTTACTTTTTTTTAATTTTGATATTCAGATATTTAAACAGAATCAAAATTTATATATCATGCAATAAAAAAAAAATTAAAAAAAATATGTGTATAAATAATTTATGCATGAAAGGGTTAATTATTATACTCTGGCACAAATATGATACCTTTGTGTTGCTACATGAGTAAGAAACATAAATAACCATGTGGCTGGTGTTAGCCAGTGGAACAATGTCTATGAATTAGAGCAGACCAGCACACTGGCAGGTACACACACAACAGGAAAACTGCAAATATTTGCCTGTGCTAAGAGTGGCCTGTTCTCTTGAAGGTGTTATTTAATGAAGTATAACCTTGTTGAATGGCAAACAGTTGGAGCTGTTTAATGAACAAACTGAGCAGTGAGGTTAATATGTATCAGGCCAGGTGTGTGAGCTTTTGTGTTTATTCACCTTATAGTTGATTTATATATTTATATTAGGAGACGTCTTGTAGTGGCACTGTTCTGGGGTATTATTAAAAGTAATGCATAAATTCATTCAGTGGGCCTACTATATCAGGTCTATTAAATTTAATTGGGCTGTTTGAATTTATAATGATTCGTGTGAGGCCACTGGAGAAGTAGATATACTGTAGATCATACATTTATTAGCAGTAGTAGTATATCCACTGTACAGAATAAGGTCATATAGCACAGATATAGATCATATGTTAACTAATCTTTATATAGTATCTGGTTTAAAGTTACAGCTCATACAACGTAATAATAATAACTGTAAGAATAATACTGTGTCTGTACAAGCATATCAGAAAATATAAATTTTACAGACCTATATCATTCAGAACAGCTATATTAGTGGTATGGGAACTATGATTAATGTGTATGTTAAATATTGAGTAAATGATTATGTTAAATAAGGAATAAAGCATAATCAACAATTTAGTGTGATAATGCCTGACATGTAGATAGTAACTGTTACCACTAAAAAAGTTAATTATTTTCTTTTAACAGCATGTCCTGAAGTCTTTTATTCCTCTTATACCACAGCAAATGCTAGCAGATTTTATTTATTAAAGAACAACACATCATACCTGTTTATCTGTTTATAGTTCTGTTTTATGTTGTAGAATGTCTGCAAAACATAGTTTCTTATCACTTATGTTGAAAGACCTATAAACACCTATAAAAACCGTTCCCCCACCAGCCTCTTATTATTATTATTTTTCTCTTGAAGTTAATACAACAACAACAAAAAATGCAGCTTGTCATGTTACTGAGAAACTATAACGTCCTCCATCCTGAAGACTTTTTCATGTTGGAAAACTTGAAGGAACAGCTTTATCACTGACTGTTACAAAGTGCTGAAAATGGAGGCTCCTTCCATAACTGTTAAATACTGTAAATGTGTCCTTAAATATCAGGAAATGAAAACTGAAATTCAGATCTATTGTGTCATATTCATCTTTTGATCTCAAATGTCTTCAGTGTATAGCAGAAACAAAAGATTTGGCCTTGCTGTTCCAATACTTTTGGGGGGAAATGTATTTAGCTATGATACTGCTATAGTGTTACTATGGTACCCTATTGGAACTATGGTAACTATGGTTGTTATAGTGTTGACCATGACGTGATCATGGCTTTACTCTGGTATATATGCATGTTAATGGTTGGTATTAATAGTAATATATCACTGTAAGCATGATATAACCATCTATTTGTAAACCATTCTCTTTTGCACCAATACAGCTGTGGTTCATTTTTTGTAAACTGTACTAATATACTGTACACCAATCAGCCATAACATTTAAACCACCTACATAATATTGTGTAGGTCCCCCCCTGTGCCGCCAAAACAGCTCTGACCCATCGAGGCATGGACTCCACAAGACCTGTGAAGGTGTGCTGTGGTATCTGGCACCAAGACATTAGCAGCAGATTTTTGCACAATTTTTGCAGTGTGGCATGGAGCATTACCTGCGTTAACCTTTTCCAGCTTCCAACACATCAACTTGAAGAACTGATTGTTCACTTGCTGCGTAACACTGTGTATCTTACTCCTTGACAGGTGCCACTGTAACGAGATAATCAATGTTATTCACGTCACCTGTCAGTGGTTTTAATGTTATGGCTGATATACATAAACATATATACATAAACGTAATAGAGACTTTAAAGAGGTAAGATTTTAGTATATTAGTACACAGGTGGCAAATCTATTGCTAGTGTTTGTTTTATTTGTTACATATATTGAATTTATATGAGAGTATGCTGTATTCCCAAAACGCTTTTAATTACAAACCCAGAGAAGCAGAATGAGCATGCTTCTTATCTCCGTTATGCTCCAGAAATTTTCCCTTAATTAAACAAGACACCTTTTTTTGAGCCCAGGATGAATCTTTGTTTCTGAGATATATTGGATCAGTTTATGTTCATGCTGCTGTTGCTGCTGCTGAAGTGGATCTCTGTGTGTGTGTGTGTGTGTGTGTGTGTGTGTGTGTGTGTGTGTGTGTGTGTGTGTGTGTGTGTGTGTGTGTGTGTGTGTGTGTTGCAGAGATATATACAGTATGCTAGATAAGTCCTCGTTTGCATAATTGCCATGTTGCCACTATTCATCTCTTTACCCACCAATCAGTGAGCTGAATTCTGATTTATTTGGTCACATGACTCTCATACATCAAGCCACTGAGAGATGGTGTAACATCCAGAGATATGAAGAAAGGCCACTAATAGGATTAGCGTGTGTGCAGATGCATTTGAATTTCAATCCTTCTTACCCCATCTTGCTGTGTTAAAAGCCAGAAAGACTGACAAGCTTTATTCTAAATGCTCTGAGTAAAACAAAATTAGTGTTTATTTAAAACCTTAACTATCTCTTCTCATTGTTCTCAGAGTGTGAGCAACTGAAATATTAAAATCAAGCTTTATCAGTAATTTTGGTCTGCTTTTATACGTGATCTTCCTGCATCAATATTTTTAGAATGCCCCTGACAGCTTACTCTTATTAATTTCCCTTTGGTTGAATTCCACTGAGATTTTAAAGTTTGTTTCATTATTTTATCTTTAGATGAAGCGAAGTAGACTTAACGTGAAAAATCCATCCTGAAAGACGTGCATCTCAATATTTATAATTAAGATGTAATCTTTTGATATTTGTCATCCAAGATGTTATTTTTTTAATGAAATTTTTAATGAGTTCTTACTCTTATTAGTTTAACCTTCCTTCATGGACATGTTGATCTATTTTTACTTACATTTCCATTTATGGCATTTGGCAGATGACCTTATCCAGAGTGACTTACATTTTAGTGTTAAGGGCCTTGCTCAAGGAGCCAAACATGGCAGTGCTGGGATTTGAACACATGACCTGCAATGGATCTGCGACCCAAAGCCTTAATCACTTAATCAGCCTTGCTCCGTTGTATCCTGCATCAACCAAATGAGCGAATGTACTGGGTTATGTGTTATTTTATACTATGTAAGACATTACAGTACTTTACTGTAAATATGTTTTAGAATTGTTTGCTGTAAATTTTACAGTAATTTACTGGCAACCCAGCATTTTTACCCCATTATTACAGTGTTCCCTTATGTTTTATGTCATTACATTTTTTTTTCACTACACACAACCTCTAAATTCTGATAAGAATAATGAGAATACAGCTCCAGCACACACACAGATTTTTAGTTGGATTCAGGTCTGGGCTCTGGCTAGGTCATTCAAAAACATTGATCTTCTTTTGGTTAAGCCATTCCTTTGTTGATTTGGATGTATGCTTTGGGTCATTGTTGTGATGAAAAGTGAAATTCCACTTCATCTTCAGCTTACTAGCAGACACCTGAATGTTTTGCACTAAAATTGACTGGTATTTGTAGCTATTCATGATTCCCTCCACCTTGGAAAAATGCCCCAGTTCTGGCTGAAGAAAAGCATCCCTAAAGCATGATGCTGCCTCCACCATGCTCCACTTTTTTTGATGTGCTTTTTTGTGCACCAAACACACCTTTTGGAATTATGGAATTATTATACCTTTTGGAATTGGTCTCATCAGACCATAACACATTTTGCCACATGGCTTGGGGTGATTTAGTTAAACTTGGATTTTTTTTTGTTTGTTTTGTTTTGTTTTGTTTTGTTTTGTGAGAAATGACTTCTGTCTAGCCACCCTACCCCATAGCTCAGATATGTGAACATTTCTGATTGTTTTTCACATTTTTTTTTACACATTATAATTTCACATTGAGGGTGGAAAAAGTTCTGACATAATTTATCTTAGTTTCATTTTTTGCATCACAAAAACCTGCCATTATAAGAGGGGTGTGTAGACTTTTTATATCCATTGTACTTCGAATTCATGAAGGTAGTTAAGGGTTTATTAAAAAGCAGATCTTAGATTGCCTCCAATCACTGGTACTGGTTGTTTTTGTTTCAACTCTAATAGATCTAATCTAGCTAATCAGGTTATTAACAGACCCTTCATGAGACAGATTGGGTGTGTTAGAGCAGTAAGGTCTATCTACTGTGTTTTTTTTTTAATTTGTTTCAAATTGAAAAAAAAAAAAAATTAAATATATATATTTTTTTTTAATAAAAAGGTATCATATTTCTTCTTTGTTTGTTTTTCATTATTTAACATTCATTTGGGGACCAAAATTAGTGAACAATCTTGAAAGAAATGGATGTGTATCAGCAACTATTGGGTAGACTAAAGATTGCTCTTGATATACTGCTAATACAGATCATGCCATGCTTTTAAATAAATAAATAAATAAATAAATAAATAAACAAACAAACAAACAATTACAGGAAAGGAGGGTGACACAGTGGATGAAATATCAGCAGGTGCTGCAGTTAAAGGCTATCAAAATCAACCAACATTTATTTGTGCCTATGTTTATCCCATTTTATCATATCTTTTATGAATACAGAATAAAATTCCAAAGTACACATTGGAGAATAGCCTACATGTACATCCAGGGTGACCCGATTCACAGTAGACAGTTTTTGTGGTGAAACAAATAGAAACAGTACTGTATAAGTTCAATATAAAAGACAAATTTGTAAGTTCAACAAAAAGTAAATATGTAAATAAATACCAACAATAGTTGATGTTGAACTCATTAAACAGAAATACATATGTTTACAAAGTTAATTTATTGTATTAACATGGACATTATATCAATTTGTATAAGACCATAAGGCCTGTACAATCACTTTTTAGAGCATAATGCTGTTTTCTTGTTTCACATTTTCATTTAAAAATGAAAAACGAATGAACACAACATACATAGAGACAGTAAAAACAGACAAATGTGCAGGGAATTCTACCAGAAAGACCTGGTGTAATATAGTATTTAGGTACAAAACTAATTACAGCTTAAGTAACATTAAGTAATAACACTTGGAAATCCTTGGTCATGTGCCATAGTCAAAAAATGGCAGTAAATCAATAACTGGAATCACTCAAAGAAAATAACTTAAGAAAAGAAAATAATATGAGGGTTACTAGCTTAATGAATTCTAATAACAACCTTAATATCAAACACTACCCTTTGGGATACAACCTTTAACCACTTTAAGAAAAAATGAATCTTGAATCAGCATCAGATTTACTAGCTCTAAACTCATTTAAAATATAACCGCTGGCTGTTGATCAAAAGCCCTTGTACTTGAGCAGTGTCATATTTTATGCAGATCGATGCAAGCATACAAATGCATTTATTAGCATGCATGCAGCAGCTTCAGGTTCAACCAAGACATGCTGAACGGGAATACTGCAACATAGAAGGTGTCCTCTGCTTGCCAAGGCTTATTTAACTACGCAGACATCACCTCACACCTCTGAATCACTTTGATCAGCCGTGTCATCGAGTACAGCTGTGACTAAACACTTCTAGGAACTTTTTTGGGTGACGGGCGTAAACTTTGTACTGCAGTGCATTTGGCGGAGAATCGAGTTTACAGAAATTTTACATGTCACATATACTGAAAATTTAGATTTGGTCTCCAAATCTGGAATGCATATTCATGTAATGGTGAAGCACTGGATCTCTGATGCTGACTTGGCTGAACTTAACTGAACTTAATGACATGACGTAGGACAAGGCGCATGTTTATGAGTTTGCATGATGCAAATTGGTGTTCGTACGCTTCCACTACTTGTTAGCTATGTTATCCTTGTAAACAATCATGTAAATATTGTTACTATACCTACCATAATTATACCACAGTACTTTTGAATTCTCAATTCTGATTGGTCAGAAGGTAGTGATTAATTTTCTATGACAGCAGCTCTGACAATAGTTTTTAGTGTAATTCAAATCACAGATTACCATTTCTATAGTAACAACTCATTCATAGTATTGTGGATGCACCAAATAAAAAGAATAAAAGCTTATGTAATTGTTGATATGGTAACGGTTTCTGTGAGGAGACATTTATTTAATATTAATGGAAGGAGTATCCAGTGTCAGCTCCAATAGAAGGATGGTATAGGATGACATGAAGCTCACAGACACTTACCTACAAATACAGCAGTGGCAATGACGAACTGTAAAATAAAACATGCTAATGGAGAAATGGAGAGAAAAAATTGAGAAAGAAAAAAAAAAAAACATCACGGTTACCTTTTCTTAATTTTCTTGTTTATGTGACCTCATTTCTGCACAAGCCCGGATCACACTGGTTGATGACGTAACAGAACATAAAAATTTAATCACAGGTCTATCATTAGAGGATCTTTATGGTATAATTTGACATGGAGAATGGTCTATTATAGAAGATTTGACTGGGCTCATCTCTTACATTGTGACTAGTCAAAATCTTAAAAGACTGCTGAAATCGTAGAGTGTATAACTGGATTGCGATCATTTTAAATATCACACTGAGATTTTAATAAAGAATCTGTGACAGCCAGAACTATGTCATCAACTGTCTTTGGTTGCAATGGCACTAAATTGCCGGTGATGAGAATGTCATGTTATGAGTTCTAAGACCACCGATTTCAACAAATGACCATCCATCCATTTTCTTTACCGGTTATCCTACACAGGGTCGTGAGGAGCCAGAAGCCTATCCCAGGGGACTCGGGGCACAAAGCGGGGGACACCATGGAATGGGTGCCAACCGAACCCATCGCTGGGCAGAATCGCACACACACTCGCAAACTACGGACAATTTAGAAATACCAGTCAGCCTACAAAGCATGTCTTTGGACTGGGAGAGGAAACCAGAGTACCTGGAAGAAACCCCTGAAACACGGGGAGAACATGCAAGCTCCACACACACAGGGCATAGGCAGGAAATCAAATCTCCAACCCTGGAGGTGCCAAAGACCAAATAATTATTTTACAACATGCGATTTATTTTATTTTTTTTTTTTTCCTGTTACAGCAAAATCAGGCTAAAAAGCGTCCAGTGTAAACCTAACATAACGCATTACCTGGCACAGAAATAATGATTCAGTGTGGAAGTCAATTCCCCAGCACTGGGAACTCCTAAGAGAGCTATCTGACTTTATTTGCACTTGAATGAATGGACTGCCTCTCATGCTGCAGATGCTTTTGGCCAGATGATACTGATTTTGATGCGTCTCCTCCTCCCATCCATCCATCTCATTCTGTTCATCCTACCACTTCCTCCCAGAGAGCGAGAGAGAGAGAGAGAGAGAGAGAGAGAGAGAGAGAGAGAGAGAATTTCTCCTTGCTTCTTCATTCAGTCGGATGTGTGTGCCTTAGCTGCTGTATGGATCCTGCAGTATAACTGATTTTTTTCTTTCTTTCTTTTTTTTGCCACAGATTTGGATTACAAATGCACATGGGGGGAAAGAGATGATAGGATGGGATGCACGTGCGCTTTTGTAGCTAGTGCAGCATAAATCTGCGCTATGGAAGAAGTCAGAAAACTAAAGCACGGCATTAGGAATGAACTCTGCGGTGCTCAGTGCTCACCAAGGATGAAGAGAAATTAAAATATACATCAGTAAAAAAAATAATCAATTCTGCACGTGGATGAAGTTGCATGCTGCGAACAAGTGAAAGCAAGATAAAGAAGAAGAGGAAGAAGAAGTGATGAACTGGAGGATTGGATACACTAATCTACGGATGCATAGAGAGATCGGTGAATGGATACGTGCGTTTTTGTTGGTGGTGGTGCTTTTATGAGGATGCAGGCTTTTGTTGAAATGTTATTTGATTTGCAAAACCTGCCTCGACGTGCTTTGTAATTTTGTTCAAAAGCGCTAAAGGTGGAGCAATGCAGGGAAGCCGAATGCGCGCATGCAGCATGAAACAGACCTCTCTAACAAAGTGGTGAATGTGTTTAAATACACAGTGCTCGTTTCTTTCTTTCTTTTTTTATCATTATCATTATTACTTACTCTGGTTGGATTTCTTTCTGTACTTCTGAAATAAAAGCGCGTTCACCCAGGAGCTGGTGTGCGCGAGACTCCACACCACCGATTTTTGGAAATACCCTTCGTTTCTTTTCTAATTATTCCTATCTAAATGGAAGTATTGGAGCTCGAAGGCAGTGGTGAAAGGAGCAGACATGGTTCATGGGCGCAGTTTCCTTCACGGTGAGTTCTAAAATATTAATGCACATCTCCGATTTTACATTTGTTAAGGGATGATCTGACTTTTCTCTCCTATTTAAAACTTGTAGAACTTAATACTTCATGCATACCTAATCTAACTTTAAGGTGCATGCATTATCCACTATGAACCGTAAAACGGAATGAAACATTGAAAATTGCAAACTGCATTTACATTGTAAGTGTTATTTGCATTATTTATTCTCATTACAGTTTGTGTACTGATAATAAGCCAGATCAAGTGGACTTTCTTTCAAAACAGGACCACTATGGGAAAAAAAAAAAAAAAATATATATATATATATATATATATATATATATATATATATATATATATATATATATATATATATATATATATACTTTTAACCATATATTATGACTTTTATGTAGATTTATTATAACAAGTATTGATATTATAACAAGATTGATTGATTGATTGATTAAGTTTTAATTGATTAACAGACCTCTTTTTTTCTGAATTCTCTGCAGTTGTTGCAGGTCTCCTCATGGTTGGCTTGTCTGTTGCGACAAAAAAAGAAGCAGGTAATGCTGACTTTTTTTGGGGGGGGAGAAAAACACTGCTTGAATATTTTTTCTGAACTTATTAAGAGTCACTCAGCCTTCAGTAGTTGTCTTTCATTTCCACTGCTTTTAAAAGTTTTAAAACTCTTGTGTCAGACGTGATGCTCCTGGGAATAATTATTTTGTTATTATCTATACTGGAAGGAGGCATGGCCTCTGTGCCTGTCAGTTATAGTGAAGGAGGCGTGGCCTCTGTGCCTGTCAGTTACAGTGAAGGAGCCGTGGTCTCGGTGCCTGTCAGTTACAGTGAAGGAGGCGTGGCCTCTGTGCCTGTCAGTTATAGTGAAAGAGGCATGGTCTCTGTGACTGTCAGTTATAGTGAAGGAGGTGTGGCCTTTGTACCTGTCAGTTATAGTGAAGGTGTGGCCTCTGTGACTTTCAGTTATTGTAAAGGAGGCATGTCTCTGTGGCTGTCAGTTATAGTGAAGGAGGTGTGTCCTTTGTGCCTGTCAGTTATAGTGAAGGAGGCGTGGTCTCTGTGGCTGTCAGTTACAGTGAAGGAGGCGTGGTCTCTGTGCCTGTCCAGATGTTTGATCATGGATCAATATGAGACTTTAAATGACAGACAGACACAGTATTGAGTTATTTTCTGTTGTCATGGAGTATCTGATGTCTGATTTCTAATGTCCTTTTGCTGCTTTGTTCCAGTGAAAAACAACTCAGGGGTTCAACCAGCAGGACAGTGTGGAACGTGGGTGAAAAAACCAGAGGGAGGACTCTTCACATCCCCCAATTACCCCAACAAATACCCACCAGAGCGAGAGTGCATTTACGTTATTGAAGGTTTGCAAGACAGCACCACCTTTACAAGTTATTTTTTGTATTTGTCCTGTATTGCTCACTAAGCAACATTGCATCAAGGTCATCTCTTTACTTTCTACAGCAATGCAACTGTAGCATGTTAATAATATGCTCAATCTGTTCTGCTCACTAATGACCTGATGACCAGTGGGCATTAATACAATAATTTTTAATAATGATCTTTTCGTGCTAATTAGAAAAAAAAATGAGCAATTAAGTTTTCATGCTTCAAAAAACAATTTTAGTGTCAACTTTCCACGCCATGGAAATCGATCCAAGACTTGCTTTCCATTAAAAAAAAGAAACCACTCCAGTAATCATGGCACATTCAGGTAGATTTTATTATCACTGCTTAGAAACTAAAATAAAACTAGTTCATCTTTGGACATATGATTTATTCTGTTTGTGCCTGGTTGTCTCAGTATAGTCAACTAATATGCCTGTTGAGCTGTGAACCAATTATCATGAGAACTAATTACATATATGCTAATCAGGCTAAACATGATATTCTTTCCTAAGAAAATAATACGATTTGAAATATTATAATTACAGGATCAGATTATAGATTAGACAGCATCCTATTTTGGAGGAATATGGTGTTTGCTTGATGATCTTTTCCTTCTGTTCTTTTTTCTTTTATTTCTGATTAATTTACCCAGTAAGTTGCTGCATTTTTCATATTGTTTACCTTTAACCACATTATTGCTGATGCTAAAGAACTAGGACCTGTACAGTGTGCATAGGATTACACATTCATTAAATATATGTCATTAAAAAGTGCCTCTTTCCTTTCTCAGTATTGATTTGAAATGAAATGATCTGACAACGTGCATGCGCTTTCACCTTATGTTTACGCTGTGTGTTTGCTTTTGCTGTTCCAGCTCCCCCGAGACAGTGCATTGATCTCTTCTTTGACGAGAAGTATTCAATAGAGCCTTCGTGGGAATGTAAATTTGACCACATCGAAGTGCGTGACGGACCTTTTGGCTTTTCTCCGATAATCGGACGCTACTGTGGCCAGCAGAGCCCGCAGTACATTAGGTCGAGCGGCCGATATCTCTGGATAAAATTCGTAGCGGATGGTGAACTAGAAGCCATCGGATTTTCAGCGAACTACAACTTCACCACAGGTAAGGTTTACAATGTTTATGCTTTTTTTCATCTACTGAATTTCAGTGATCGAAGGAGGTGTGGCCTCTGTGTTGGTCAGTCTCAGTGGAGGAGGTGTGGCCTTTGTGTTGGTCAGTCTCAGTGAAGGAGATGTGGCGTTTGTTTTGGGTCAGTCTCAATAAAGGAGGTGTGGCCTCTTTGTTGTTCAGTCACAGTGAAGGAGATGTGGGCTTTTTGTCAGTCAGTCTCAGTAAAGACTGACTTTGCCTGTGAATTCAAGTAAGCAGGCGTGACCTATTTGTATAATAGTGAATAACTATTTTGCAACTGCTATTATTGTTTTGGTGGGAACGATCCATATCCCCAGTCTTAACAACATTTAACTCCTTCAATTGACATCATCTTCAGGGGTATAAAAATCTTAAATATACTAGATAGCCCAATGAGCAAGTGAACGTTCCAGTGTGGTGTCCAGTCTGAAAACCTAATTGACTAAAAAATGGTAGCATTTGTAATAGCAACATATGTAGTACATATGTAATAGCATATGCCTAGTTAGGTGTGTTAATACAGACTGAGAAATGAATGAGTTTATGATTATTATCCTCCTCTAATTTCTAGTTTCTAATATACCACATTTTTTCTGCGCCCTTGAAAAGTCGTTGGGCAGTGTTTCAGCCATGAAAATACAGTGTTCTGTTGTCATGTCACATGAAAAATAAAATCGCTAGCATTGAGGTGCATCATGTAACCGTGTTTAAGTTGAAACATACCAAATGAAATACCAAATAAACTGCTGCATACCAAATGAAACCTTTTGTTTTGTTTTGTTATTATGACTGATAAACCTACTTGTTTGGAAACTATGGATAAAAAACTAATAACCCAGACACAAAATTTGCTTGTTACAGGTGCACAAGCTACTGATTTGTTCACCCCTGACCTTAAAATATAAAAAGGTCCTCCTTATCTCTCTTTGGATTCTCTATCACTGGTCAAATCTGAAACTGTGTGAGTGTGAGTGGCAAGTTTTTCACTAGCTGACAAACAAGCATGCTGATTCATGATGCTCATGATTCACTTGTGATTCTCTTGTTTATCAGTCAGTACCACAAGTTCAACTTAAATCAAGTGTGTGTGAGTAATTGTCTTCTATGAAAAACTATCAATTCATATCCTGCTCCGTGTGGTGAATTAAATCTCGCATAGTTTGATTCTCTTACACATAAAAAAGATTCAAAAGAATTGAATCGCAGTCATGACTCAATTATAGCCAGCACATTCAGCATTTACTTCTGCTGCTGCAGTTTGATAGCTGTAATTGATGGCCTCCCATAACTCATTGATGTTAATGTCTTTAAAACGCAGGCTCGGTTATACTGCTCAGTTACTGATACTTTATACACCAGGATTCTGTGGAGGCAGCTCAGTCAATATGTGGTAGACAGACCTGATTTAAATTACTGTACGGACAAGCCAGCATCACCTTAACAGTGCATTTTATTTCTTCAACAGTGCAATTAAAAACACGCCAGAAACATGGGAACAAATGCTTTTAATTGAAAAGAAGCCATAGCATTAATCACATTCATGGATCACTGAAGTTAAATCGATCTTTTAAAGAACATGGAATTAATGACACTAATGGAGCTAACAAGGAGAAGAAGCCTATAACCAACTATAAATTTTGGCATGGTTCATGCTATCTGCTCTCAAAGTTCAACATTTTTTGCCTCCTGAGATGCTTTTCTGCTCAACACGGTTGTAAAGAGTGGTTATTTGAGTTCCCGTAAATACTCAAACCAGTCTGTCTGGCACCAACAAAAGTCACAGTAATCACATTTTCTCCCCATTCTGATGTTTGATTTGAACATTAACTGCAGCTCTTCACCTGTATCTGTATGATTTTATGCAATTCGCTGCTACCACATGATTGGCTGGTTGGATAACTGCATGAATGTGCAGGTGTGGAGGTGTTCCTATTAAAGTGTTCAGTGAGTGTATGTATGGTAGCCTGGGAAAACACTTCACATTGTGAAATTTTCTACTATATATAGTTCTGAAAACGGCAGGATTTTCTTAACTGAAATCCATCCATCCATTTTCTATACTGCTTATCCTACATAGAGTCACGGGGGAGCCTGGAGCCTATCCCAGGGAACTCAGGGCACCTTGATGGGGTGCCAGCACATTGCAGGGCACAACTGCACACATATTCACACACTACAGACAATGGAAATGCCTATCAGAGTACCACACGTCTTTGGACTGGTGGAGGAAACAGGAGTACCCAGAGGAAACCCTTGAAGCACAAGGAGAACATGCAAGCCAGGAGAAATATCTTCTTACTATTTTAGTCAGTTAATATACAATTAATATTTACTATGAACATGACAACTAGGTATGTGCCATAATCACTTATACTACAAAATTCAACACAATCTCAAGTAGGCCTCATTTGTGCTCCAGCATTTGCCACTCCTATTCAGAAGAAAGAGTAAAGATGGATGAGTAAAAAGTGTCTGCATTTGTCAAAAAAAAAACAAAAAAAAAACAACAACAAAGAAACACCACCTGTGTCCTCATTTTCAAAATGTATTATCAAGATAAAACTGTAACCCATGTGTCACATTTGGGAGACTCAGACAGATGCACGTGCAGGTAAGGCAGCTTTAATAAAAGTCAGTGCAAACAATCCAAATCGAAAAAGCAAACAGTCAAAAACAGGAACAGGCTAAGGTCAGGCGATGTACTAACAGGATATCAGAGGCTAGGCATAAACACACGAAACAGAGAACAGGATCAAAATCAAACCGGTAAAGATGAGGCACAAACAAAGGGTGGGTGATGACAAAGACAGAAGGCAACTAAGTGTATACTTCACAAAGTTCTGGTGACTGAAATTTTCTTTTTAAAGTGTGTGTGTGTGTGTGTGTGTGTGTGTGTGTGTGTGTGTGTGTGTGTGTGTGTGTGTGTGTGTGTGTTCTGGGAAGTGGATTCCAAGGCAGCTATGTTTGTAGGCTGTGGTGTCTGCTGGGAAATGGAGTTCATGGATTGCTGTGACATAACACCATGAGCTTGGCCGTCATTATAAAGATTTAATTTCAGCTCATGACTTATTTATTAATATTGCATACCTCTTGTGGTGGATTCTGGAGGTTTTGTCCTCTGCACACATGTACAGAGGGATGAATTTGTGACTGAGATGACAGATTAGACTGGCAATTCAGTCTCACTGCAAAAATGACCTTCATTATTGACCTTTATAATTGACTTCAATTAGAGATGACTACAAGTGACTAATCTGTCACTATTAATATGAGTCATTTCTATGATAAAAGCTTTTGAATATGAGTTGTTTGAATGTGAATAATTTTTCAATGAGCTGTTTGAATATGAAGCTTTTTCTACTATAAATGGTTTGGATATGAGTCAGTGGTTAACTATGAGTTGTTTAAATATTATTTTTTTTGAATGAGTTGTCTGAATATAAATAGTTTTTGAATGTGAATTGTTTGAATGTGAATAACTTATAATATTAATGGTTCAGATAATAATTTAGATATGAATATGAATTGATAAAAAATATTACCAAAATATGTAAAATAGTGTAATATGTAACTCAAACAAAATATGACTTGTTTGAATTGTTGAATATAAGTTAAATATAAATATAAATCATATAAGGTTATATTATTAAGCAAAAACAAAAACTTTATTTACAATACATTATCATGAACCATTGCCATAGCTTGGACATTTATTTATACACTGTTATATGAAATGAATTACTGACAATTAGCCTATGCATTAAAAGAACAGTTTGGCAAAAAAAATTAAATGTCACACTTAGCTTAAATGTAGTGATCAGCCAAAACATTTACTTAGTCTATCACTAAGTAACAGTACTGTACAGTACTGTAATATTTTTATTCAAACCCACTACACAGGAAGTCTGACACAGATCCATTGTTTAGTTGTGTGTGAATTAGTTGAATGAAACTACAGATAGCTGATGCATTGAAGAAAAAACGTATCCTATAAAGAAACATTTCTATCCTGGTGGGAGTGTTCTCTTCTAGGATGGCCCGCCTACATCCACAGGGCCCACGGGAGCAATGAATACTTTAAAAAAGTTAAAAATAATGAAAATAATTTTTTATGGCTTTCACACTCATCAGATCTCAATCCAATTGAACAGCTTTGGGAGATTTTGGAGCAATGTGTCAGACAGCACTCACCGACACCATCATTAAAACACCAATTTTTGGAAGAATGGGATTCATCACTCACAGATGTATAATATCTGTGGAAAGGTGCATTGGAGCTGTTCTGATGGCTTGTTGAGGCCAAACACCTTACTAACACTATGTTGGTTTTCAATTTTAATTAGTCACCTGTTTGTATAATGCTATCAATCTGATTATCTTGTACAGACACCATTCACTTTATTCAAATGCTTTAAATACATACTCAGTTTTGACTAAGTATGTTTTTTTGTGTTATGCTTTATTGTCCCTAATAATTTCATTCCAGGGCTGAATCAGTTCCACGTGCTCCCATTACATCCAGTTTGCTTTAATAGAAATTCTGCAGTGTTACACAATTTAAGCAATAAAATGGGATTTTAGGTCAATGTGAAATAAGGGTTGTAGATGTAAAGATGCAAAGAGACAAACAAATTTATAAAAACTCTTGTTCTTAAAATTAAAATATGTGTATGGTAGTTTTTCTGCTGGAAAAATAGCCTCCAAGTGAGGAACACCAAAGCACAAAATGAACGGTATCATTAACTGAGATTTTAGACTCCTTATCATTATCAAAAAAAAAAACAAAACAAAATAAAATAAAATTTTAAAAAAGGCCCATGGTTGGGTATATATTAATACCCAACAAAAAACAGGAATATACACAATCATCCCATAACAAATAGCACTGTAACTACTATTTGGTAGTCCCAATGTACAAAACATTTGATGGTTGATATATTAATTAATAAATTAATTAATTAGTTAAATTTATAGCTTTTCTAGGCACTAAATGCACTTTACCTAGTATGGGAGGGAAATCTCCTCAACCACTGTTGTGTTGGGCCTGATCTCCGATAATGACGAGAAGGCTTATTTAGAGGAGATCAAGAGCCTGGAGAACTGGTGCCAGGAGAACAATCTTCTTCTGAACATCAGAAAGACAAAGGAGCTGGTTGTGGACTTCAGCACAAAGCAGGAGAGGAACTACCATCCACTTGAGATCAGCGGGACCCCAGTGGAGCGTGTGGACAGTTTCCGTTACCTTGGTGTCAACATCACACAGGATCTGATATGGTCCTGTCACATCAACACTCTGGTGAAGAAGGCCCGTCAGCGTCTATTCCACCTCAGGTGCTTGAAAGACTTTAAACTGCCCTTTAAGGTGCTCAGGAACATTTACACCTGCACATTTGAGAGCATCCTGACGGGAAACATTACAGCCTGGTTTTGGAACAGCACCATGCAGGACAGACGAGCTCTCCAGAGGGTGGTGCAAACAGCTGAGCGCATCATCCGCACTGAGCTCCCTGACGTGCACTCCATCCACAACCATCCACACGGTGCTGCACCAAGGCCAGGAAGATAATGAAGGACCTCAGCCATCCCAACAATGGACTATTCTCTCTGTTACAGTCAGGGAAATGTTTCCGTTCCCTGAAGGCCAACACAGAGAGAATGAGGAGGACCTTTTTCCCGCAGGCGATTCGGACCCTCAACCAGGGGAACACCAAGGACTAGAACTGAACTGGACTCACACATACAACACCCACTACCTCATCTTGCCTGTTATGCATTTTTATATCTTACATTCACTCGCATCATATTTTGCACTCCCTACAATTTGCACACCTTATTTGCACATGTACAGCTTTTCTACTCCATTTAGTGTATTTTTTCTTTCACAGTTCTTGTAAGTTTTACTTTTCACTATATATAATTGTAATTTTTTTGTATTATATTCTAAATTGTACATTTTTCTATTCATATGTTCTAGTTTTATTCTCTATTATATTATATTCTCCTTTTTTCCTTTTTTTCTATTATATTTTTATCTATTTTATTTTATTTTATTATCATTTTCTTTTTTCTCTATATATATCGGTGCGGTCGTAAAAAGCATTTTTTTTTATTGGGTGTCATAGTATGGTTATGTATTTGACAAATAAAGTTTAATTTGATTTGATTTGAAACCACCACCAGTGGGTAGCATCCACCTGGATGATGTGATGGCAGCCATGGTGCACCAGAACGTCCACCACACACCAGCTATAGGTGGAGAGGAGAGGAGGGAGATGTAGCTAATTCAGGGATGGAGATTATTAGGGGGCCATGATAGATAATTCCCCCAATGGGGGAATTTTGCCAGGACGCCAGGGTTATACCCCTATTCTGTACGAGATTTTTAATGATCACAGAGAGTCAGGACTTCAGTTTAACGTCTCATCTTTTTCCGCATGCTCTCCTCATGTCCACATGGGTTTCCTCCAAGTTCCCCAGTTTCTTCCCACTGTCCAAAAATATGAATGTCCACTATATGGCTAAAATTATGTGGACACCTGTCTATCACAGCCATATATGGGCCTTCCCCAAATTCTTGCCACCAAGTTGGAAGCTCAAAATTGTCTGGAATGTCTCTGTATGCTGTAGCCAAGACAAGAATGGGCAAATCCCCACAACCATGCTCCAAAATCTAGTGGAAAGCCTTCCTAGAAAAATGGAGGTTATTATAACAGCAAAGAGGGGACTAAATCTGTTCAACAAGCACATATGGGTGTGATTGTCACTTACTTTGGGCCATATAGTGTAAGTGGATTGGCTATTCTAAATTGCCCCTAGTTGTGATTGTGTGTGTGTGGTGACCAGGATAAAGTGATTACTGAAGATGAATGAATGAATGGTGCACAGTGCTTTTCTCTACCTCTTCAGCTCTTAGCTCATTTTACTCACCCCTTCTAACTCATTACTCATTAACATTCATAAATCCAACCCACAATGTTTATTAATACTTATCAGGTGACTTCTGTAATCTCAGAATTATGCTTGGCCTGTCTAATGCATTGAAGAAGTTGTGCAGATTGTTCAACTGTGATGGTGGCATTTTTTTTTAACTACATTTTAATAGTAATCTGTAGGATTAATCAGCCAGGTAGCTTTAGCTAAAAGCATGCTCACCAAAGAGGGAGAAGCATTGTGCCTATCAATACTAGCACTCAGTTTTGAAGAAATTAGTGTTGTATCATTTTGCTGTTACAAACCTGAACTGTAACAGGCTAATCCATTATTTAATGAAAGCCCAAGATAAAAATGTGTGCAGTTGTACTAACCTGCATTTTCAATGCTGTCCTGGGAGAAATGGGGTGTGCTGTGAATAGAAGAGTATTTTCTGCAGTAAGAAGTACTCTTTTCACTTATCCTGTTGAGTTGATTCTGAATTTGCTAGCTAGCATTCGAGCACAAGAAAGCTTCACTTGAGTTGTGCGCTGTATGTTGATTGGCCGCCATGAACCAATCACAGTGATTATGGAAATGAATCTTTTGCCTGACTTGCAGTATGTAAAAATACAGGTGCTCTTCACCAATAAGCTGAAGAACCTGTGAAATTGGACTTTTTCTCAGGGTTTGTGTGGGTTTGCTTGGGCAGGTAAGAACACAACAAACATACTCGGCTGCAGACCAAAACAACTGATCCGAGACTGTATGAGTTGGTCTCATTCCACTTCAAAAGCAAACTTCACTATGGTTTGACTGCACTCAGAAAGCGATTAGACATTGAAACCACCCAAAAGATGGAATTGAACCAAACATGCTGTGCATTTTGTGTTGCGAGCAGCATTTTTATTTAGTTGCAGTTGCAAGCTGCTGATGTGACCTGCAAGGACAGAGAAACGTTCATTAGAAACATGATTCAGGCTATCTGGACCAAAACAAGAAATAGAAAACAAATGCTGGATATGCTATGCAAAATGCTTCACAGTAATCTTTTTTTTTTTTTTTTACTACAGTATATGCAGTCTGAAACCAAACTGAATAGTAAAGAAATCA
The DNA here is from genome assembly GCA_023630585.1 of Cranoglanis bouderius. Lineage (NCBI taxonomy): Eukaryota > Metazoa > Chordata > Actinopteri > Siluriformes > Cranoglanididae > Cranoglanis > Cranoglanis bouderius. The sequence goes on from CM042539.1 coordinate 12,480,483, forward strand.
AAAATATCCATTTGGCTCAGGTTTGAAACCAGCTATCAGACTAATAGGTGTGAAAAACAGGACAAAGCACATTTTCACACTATAACCCCTTTAAGATCAACTCACTGACTCTCTTTTATCTGTGCCCACATCCAAACCTAAACTGGAGGTTCTCTTCTGATGTAGGAAATGTCTCTTAAAAGGCAAACCAATGAGAAATGAAAAGGGCTGCTAACCTTAAGAAATTTTACTTTAACATCACTTTAACATCCACATTTTAACATCAGTAACATCAGTACGCTGGGATGAGGTATTACGGTATTACTCAAAGAGAGCAATCTTCTTTTTTTCCCTCTAGTAAAAACGGCATATGATCCAATCAACATGCTGGAATGATTGACGTTTGCGTAGGAGTTTTGAACTCATCGGCTGTGTCTCAATCAGCTCGTGTACTGTACATGAGTTGGGGCACTGGTAAGGTAACTGGCTCACTACAAGTTGGGACACTGATGACTCAATTTCTGGCAACACAACTATGTACTAGCAATGTAAAATGTCACCAAAAATTAAAAAGTTAAAAATATACATTTTTTTTTAAAACCGTTAAACACTTAAAAGCCATTAGACTCAAACAAACCATATATAGAACGTCAAATAAAGTTAAAAATCACTAATGTAAGTAATCATTTGAGAGCTACAACAATGATAACAAGCTACTTACATTTGTAGGCAAAGTTGCCTGAGAGCTTGCCCACCATTTTTTTTTTTCGAGCTGAGAGGCTTCAGAAAATATGAAGTCATTTCCAGTAAGGGAACATAGTGAGCATCGACGGTCCCTGATTTTTGCAGTGCATTGTGGGATTTTTTAGGGAGCAAATGTTTCAGTGCACTGGAAGGATTTTGCGATTGAGACAGCCCTTAAAATGGCCGACTCCCTGATCAGTGCCATGACTACTGAACTAGGGAGCTGATTGAGACACAGGGTATGATATTAACTGACATCCCTAGAAGCCCCGCCCCCTTCCCCCATTACACATTAGTAATCTTTAGGCAGGTGCTGTCATCTCAACTTTATTTTCCTGCTGGAAAGATGCACTGACACGGTTTTCTGTCAGGGTAAATGGAGATTATTTTGGATTTCATTGCAGTTCATTAATATGAAACATTCATTAATCATTAAAATGAATCAGCATACGTTCGACTTAGCTAACTATTAGCTAAGCTTTTCACTGTTTCTACAAAGAACATGAGACAAGCAATTTGTAACAGAACTATATTGAAAATGTACCATGTAATGATTTAAAATTTATTTATTTTATTTTTTTTACTGTTTACTGTTTACTGCATTTCCTCTCTTTGGGCAAGACTATGCATTATTCAGCTTCGGGGGTTTAGCAGAACTAAATCAGGCTAAAAATTCTTTAGCAGACACCCAGCATATAGCATGAGCCCTCAGGTCTTCTTCATTCCTGCTTTGGGCTACTCATCACTTTCATTATCGAGGAAGAGGTGGACATCATTCCTCTTGTGGGAGTGTCGTTAAGTATCTTCAGCACAGCACTGCAAAAGTCATGATTCAGTACATCATTCTCTTCTCGTCCTGATTTTTCTTCATCTGCTCTGCCATCTGTGTTAGCATGTGTTAGTGCAGGCTGAACAGCAGCAGATGTGCTCTGTGCTCTGTTTGCTGAGGAACACCAAGTCGTAGACTTTCATCTCGCTAATTATGGAAATCCAATGCCATAGATATTCATTATAAAGACCAGTGATGCTGCTTTTTTCCCCCCTGGCAAGCTGGACCTGGAGACCGTGTGTCCCTCAGACTGAGCAAACTGTACGTGCTTGGAAATAAAATGTCATCGTGACCTGCAGTACAGGAGGAAAATACATACGCGTCGAGACACGATCTCACCAACAGTCTGAGTGCACTATTCTGAACTGTCTTCATTTCAACAGTAATGTAACTCTAATCCATTTTGTCAGATTATATTTTATACATCAAAACAGTGGCTGAAAGAAGTGGGGTCAATATCACTTAATACACTGAAGAACCAATTGAGTGAGTCGATATCCAGTGTTAGTCATGTAAAATGATGTATTCAAACCCTTTGGTGCAATTTTTTTGTCCCAAAGTGTAATTTTATTGCTATGTTGGTTGGCTGCAAGCCAATTTTTCTCCTGTGTTTGTGTTCTGTTGCTGTTTGCATGATCTTAAATTATTGATCAAAAATCTGCAGCCATATTTCTAAAAAAAAAACATGCGTGTTTTAACAACTGCTGAGACCCCTCTTAGCGCAGATGCAAGAATAATCCAGTATTTTCCTGACCTCAAGCACAGTGGTTTAAGTAATTTCTAATTTCTTATAATCCAGTTTTGTGGATGTTCACTTTTTATGACCCTGTTTCAAGGCTTCTTCATAATCTTCTTCTTCCAAATACAACTGATGTAATTATTTTAGCTGAAATAAATAAGAACTCAGTTGTGGCTACGAAAGGCCATTACACAGTGAAATCTTTTATTTAGTCACACACAAGCTTCTAACTAATGTGGAAATCCACATCAGCTGTAAGAGGCACCATAAAAATGTACAACCTCTCCACTCTTCATCAGATTAAGAGGAAGCCATGCCAAGGAGAAAATCCACTCTCTGCGTGTGGTCACAACACTGCTTGTGAATTATTTTACATTGTCTCTATATTCCTCATTGACCTTTTTAATGCCTTTTGATCTTTGTGCCAGCCTTATATCTGTATATTTAGCCCCTTAGATGATTGTGGGTTTTGGACTCTTTGCATTCAAAAAAAAACCTGTGCTCCTTGTATCTCTATACAGGGAGAAAAATATATATATTTGCTGTAAGTCAAACTGTCAACTGGTTATTTCTAGAAGTCTTTATTGAAAAAGAAGTCTAGCACCCAAAATCTAATGGATGAAAACATGCTTCACTGCACCACCTGCACCCTCGGTCACAGAGATAAAAAATATACAAGGCACCAATCTTATGTTTTTGCATTTGCCATAATCACAAAAATGTTGCGGTGGATACTGGATTCAGAGAGTGATGGTTGTGTCAGATGAGAAAGAGAACATCCCGACTTTATTACTCCTCCTGTTCCTCTCTCAGAGATAAAGTGATGCAAGTAGACAAGATCTGGCTGTCTTAATGAAATGGAGAGCTACTCACTTCGTTCTCCATTACTCGCCTCAGTGGCTATTGGAAGACTCTCCTCAGTGGTAAACAAACCAGTTGGTGGTGAACAACAACATCAAAAATAACAGAAAGCAGAACACTGTTACAGTCACTCTGCAGCAAGCACTAGAAAAGAAGTCATGTTAAGAAAGTGAAAGAAAATAAAGTTTGAAAGTTAGCATGAAAGTTAGAAAGTTCAAAATGCTGATAATAATAATAATAATAATAATAATAATAATAATAATAATAATAATAATAATAATAATAATAATAATAATAATAATGTTTTATTTATATAGCACCTTTCCACAAGCTCAAGGACACTTTTTTGTTTAGTCTCAATTACAAAACAGAAAATAAGACATCACTCAGTACTAGTCAAATAATGCGCTGAGAAAAGATGTGTTTTAAGCTGAGTTTTAAAGATAGAAATAGAGGAGATGTCACGGAGGCTCTGAGGTAGAGAGTTCCACAGTTTAGGTGCAACTACACTGAAGGATCTCCCACCAAAAGTGGATAGACGAAATCTAGGGACAGACAGTAATTTGGAATAAGAAGAACGAAGAGTGTGTACTGGTGTGTATGGATGTAGCAGATCGCATATATAACGAGGTGCCAGACCATTGAGAGCTTTGTATGTCAGGAGAAGAATTTTAAACTTAATACAGCATGAGACAGGTAGCCAGTGAAGACTAAACAAGATGGGAGTAATGTGTGCAGAACGCTTGGTGTTAGTGAGAACTTTAGCTGCAGAGTTTTGGATGTACTGTAATCGGGCAATAGTTTTTTCTGCCAGGCCAGTAAAGAGCGAGTTACAGTAGTCAAGACGTGATGATATGAAAGCATGAACTAGTGTTTCTGCATCCTTTAAACTGAGAATGGGGCGGAGTCGTGCAATGTGATGTAGATGAAAGAAAGCAGTTTTAGTGATGGTTCTAACGTGAGCTTCAAAAGTAAGAGATGGATCGAAAGTGATTCCCAGATTCTTAATGGTTTTAGAGGGTTTGGTCAGATTTCCATCAACATTGATACAAATGTCAATATTTCTTATAAGTGATTGTGGCCCAGTAATCATGATCGCAGTTTTGTCAGCATTGAATTTGAGGAAGTTACTGTTTAACCAAATTTTTATATCATTGATACAAGCAGTTAATGAGCTGATGGCATGTGTTTCATTAAAACGTGTGGATGTATAAATCTGGGTGTCATCGGCATAGCAGTGATAGCTGAGATGATCTGTCCTAGTGGGAGAGTGTAAATTATAAACAGTAGTGGACCTAGTACAGAACCCTGGGGGATACCCTGAGTTAATTGAGATAAAAAATTGTCTGTTAGTGAGGTATGAAGAAAACCAGGATAGAGCAGTGCCGGTAATACCAATATCTGAAAGTTGTGGCATACAGTGTCAAAAGCAGAGCTCAGGTCAAGCAAAATCAGAATACTGAGAAATTCAGAGTCAGCAGAGAGAAGGAGATCATGAATAACCTTCAAAAGAGCAGTTTCAGTGCTGTGGAATAGGCAAAAACCAGATTGGAAAGGGTCATAGAGATTATTAGCAGCAAGATGTGATTGTAACTGGGAGGCTACAACTTTTTCTAGAAGTTTAGATATGAAAGGCAGGTTAGAAATAGGACAATAGTTGCAGAGGCAAGATGAATCTAAGTTGGGACCTTTAAGGACTGGCGTAACAGCAGCAATTTTAAGATCAGTTGGAACAATGGCAGATGCAAGAGATGTGTTTATCAAATGTGAAATAGGTGCCGAAATGACCGATTTACAGTGTTTAAGAAGGGAAGTTGGGGCAGGGTCCAACTGACAGGATGATGAATTAGAATGTAAAATTAAATCACTAACTGATGATGGGCAAGTTGGAGTGAAGGTGGAGAAAGGGTGTACAGGGTGTTCAGACAGACATTTGTGCAGAGGATCATCAGAAATGGTTGATGTGAATGTTTGGTAAATGGAAACAATTTTATCTTGAAAGAAGTGCAGAAATGAGTCACAAAGTCCGTCAGGGCTGTGTGGGTCCTGAGCTGGCGGGTGATTTAGCTTGTTCACCGTAGCAAAGAGGGCTCTAGGTCTACAGCTTGCTTGTTGGATAATAGAGGAAAAGTATATTGAATGTGCAGTGTTGAGTGCTGCTCTGTACTTCAGCTGATGTTCTGTAAGAGATAATGAATGAACAGTGAGGCCTGTTTTTCTACAGAGTCGTCCGATAACTGGAGATCAGTCTTTCACAGCGCTGTGGTGGATTTTTTTTGCAGAACTACTTTAGTTCAGCCACACTGGAGGGTTTTTGAGCATGAACTGCCTGTTTAAGGTCCTGCCACAGCATCTCAATTGTTTGAAGTCAGGACTTTGACTAGGCCACTCCAAAACTAATTTAGCTTTTTTTGAGTCATTCAGAGGTGGACTTACCCCTATGCTTTGGATCACTGTCTTGCTGCATAATCCAGTTGTCCTTGTGACTGAAGACTGGACATTCTCCTTTAGGATTCTCTGGTAGAGAGCAGAATTCATGTTTCCCTCAGTTATTGCAAGTTGCCCAGGCCCTGAAGCAGCAAAACACCCCCACACCATCACACTGCCAGCACCATGCTTGACCCTAGGTATGATGTTCTTAAAATAACCCTTCCTAGGCTGATGTATTTCAATCACCTTCTTCCTCATCATTTCTGGAATTTCTTTCAACTTTGGCATAGTGTGTTACTGGGTAAGACATTTTAACCAACTTCATGCTGTTGAAAAAGTTCTATTTAAGTATTGATTAGATTGAACAGGGCTGGAAGTAATCATGGTTGCATCTAGTCCAGCTGAACCCCATTATGAATGCAGTTTGATAGATTTGGGGAATTAGTAATTCATTTGCACCCAGGCCCAGTTGGTATTGGATAACTTTTTTGCTTCAGCAAATAACATTATCATTTAAAAACTGTATTTTTTGTTTACTCAGGTTGCCTTTGTTTTATCTTAGATTTTGCTTTAATTTTTGAAACAATTTAGTATGAGATATACACAAAAAAAGAAGAAAGCAAATACTTTTTCACAGCACTATATTTAGTGACGAGGTGACTCAAGTATTGTGTTACAATACTGTGTTAGGAGCAAGTACTGGTGGTGATGATGATGATAATGATATCGAAACCAGAACGGTAAAAAACAAAATGGAGACAAAAATTATTTACATGATATGTATTAACATACAGTATGTATTGCATCATACAGACAGTTTAATCCATAGCTTTCACCACTTGCTATTGATTTTTACAGTCTCGACTGTTTTAGTATGCAGCCTGCACTACCATGCCACAGCTAAATCACAGCTGCTGTTAACCTAAATGAAGAATGGCTGCTGTAAACATAAAGACTGTCCTGGATTCACAATATGCTTACACTGAACATCCTTTCAACACACAGTACTGTTTGGCTTTCCTCTTATACACCTGTATAGCTGTAATGTTTTATAAGTCCACTATTTGATGTGACTCAGAAGAGGAGGTTCCATTTTGATTCTAGTTCTTTTCCGGGTTTCTTCTTCATATTGTCTCCAGGAGTTTTAACTTGTTTCTAGCTTGTTCATTGGGGATCTACATAAATCTAGATCTGGATTTCTGTAAAGCTGTTGTGTGACAATGTCTATTGTTAAAATGTACATTTGTTGTCCATTACCTTATATATGAGGGTATGATGGGCAATGGATAACCAGGTAGACTTCTAGTGACAAATGAAAATTATATATATATATATATATATATATATATATATATATATATATATATATATATATATATATATATATATATATATATATATATATATAGCTAGCAATGAAGAATATTGGCAACATGAAAAAGTAAAGATACATTTTAGTCTTTACAAATACAATTGAGAATGAAAAATATCTATGATTAAAACTATTCTTACAAGTTTATTTTTCCATTCCATTCAGTACATGTTACACAGTGAAGGAAGTACAGTATAACCCACTTCAGCTACTCACTATACTACTCACAGCTGCATTCATGCTCTTAAGTGCCTCATGCAAAGTGCAAAAGATTATGATCGTCCATTAAGGTAGTAATCCCCAGCGCCCAGATCAAGAGGATCAGGACAAGCTAAAAAGAATCCCATTCCCAAGTCATTCCCATCGGATTCATTGATGGAATGAAGCCTTTTAATCTCATAATTTGCAAATTGGGAATAGGGAATAGTGTTGGAGGTAAATTAGTGATATTGCTGTTGGAGAGAGACAGATGCTTTATGGCCTTATGGCTCCTCTGGGGCTTCACACCATTCCATGTTATTGAGGCTGCTGATGGAAAATTGAAAATTGAAGGAATGAAGATTCATCTCATTCCAGTGTGATTGGGGAGGAGATCGAAGGGGACTATTTTGGTTTTTGCGAGCTTCTATTAAGTCTCTGGGATTGGATAAAGTCTCAAAGTCAACTGAGACGAAGAGTTTTGGAAGATGAAGAAGATGGACTGAGTTTAAGACTGAGATGATAGTTGTTGTTTTTTTTTGCAACTTCATTCCACCAAAAGTATCATAGATTGTTTTTTCTTTCAACAGACATAAAGCAAGGCAAATGAATCTTTTCAAACTGCTGCTCATTTGCACTATCTGCCCTCTTCCGCATACTGTACATGAGTTCACAGAGGCCCAGAATTGGTTAGGGTTGCTGTGACTGACAGGGAAGAGAGAGTATGCCATCCCTCCCACCCAGAGAGCACAGCAAATTTTGTTCCTTTGGCTGACGGCCACGAATGGCTGTGGCATCATCTGAATTTGAATTTGTGATCTCCTGACAAATGGGCAAACGCTTTTCTGTTGCACCACTTCAGTAGCCAAGTTATATATTGTTTTTTAATTAACATCTTAATTGTAGGGGGCACGGTGGCCTAGTGGTTGGCAGGTTTGCCTAGCACCTCTGGGGTTGGGGGCTCGATTCCTGTCTCTGCCCTGTGTGCACGGAGTTTGTATGCACAGAGTTTGTATGTGCTTTGAGGGTTTCCTCCGGGTACTCCAGTTTCCTCCCCCAGTCCAAAGATATGCATTGTAGGCTGATTGGCATTTCCAAATTGTCCATTGTATGTGTGATTGTGCCCTGCGGGGTTGGCATGGGTTGGCAGCCTGTCCAGGGTGTCGCCTGCCTTGTGTCCCTTGAGTTCCCTGGGATAGGCTCCACGACTCCCTGCATCCCCGTGTTGGATAAGTGGTACCGAAAATGGAAAATCTTAATTGTATAATTTGAAATATGATTTGCAACAAATGTTGAATATGGGTATAAAGAGGACAGAAAAGCAAACTGTACAAGCTATAGTACACTAGCCACTTTTAGTGTGAGTACTGTGCATACATTAGGGAACACTAGTTACTGAGATGCAGTGCACAACTACAACCAGAATTTTGTGTCAGAACTGGCAAAAAATAAAGTGCGAAGGTGAGCTAGACACATTTTGGCACAAGCTATTATACTGCAACACTGCCAGTGCAAGCTAGAAGCAAAAGGTTTAGGTGGCCTTTTTAGATTTTTGAAATGCCATTTGAGATAGAACACTGCTACACTGCTGAATGCTAGAGATCTTTACAGAGTGCCATTTAATGCTTTACCACCAAAAGAGCATGAGAATGTATTAAAGAGGTTAATGTACACTCCTGGGCAGGAAAAAATAGCCCAAGCCCAAATGGCAAAATATTAAGCTTTTAATGGTGTAAACAACAAATCATTTTTCAGGAAATTAGCAAGAATTAAACAAATACAGGTGCATCTCAATAAATTAGAATGTCGTGGAAAAGTTCATTTATTTCAGTAATTCAACTCAAACTGTGAAACTTGTGTATTAAATAAATTCAGTGCACACAGACTGAAGTAGTTTAAGTCTTTGGTTCTTTTAATTGTGATGATTTTGGGTCACATTTAACAAAAACCCACCAATTCACTATCTCAACAAATTAGAATACTTCATAAGACCAATAAAAAAAACATTTTTAGTGAATTGTTGGCCTTCTGGAAAGTATGTTCATTTACTGTACATGTACTCAATACTTGGTAGGGGCTCCTTTTGCTTTAATTACTGCCTCAATTCGGCACGGCATGGAGGTGATCAGTTTGTGGCACTGCTGAGGTGGTATGGAAGCCCAGGTTTCTTTGACAGTGGCCTTCAGCTCATCTGCATTTTTTGGTCTCTTGTTTCTCATTTTCCTCTTGACAATACCCCATAGATTCTCTATGGGGTTCAGGTCTGGTGAGTTTGCTGGCCAGTCAAGCACACCAACACCATGGTCATTTAACCAACTTTTGGTGCTTTTGGCAGTGTGGGCAGGTGCCAAATCCTGCTGGAAAATGAAATCAGCATCTTCAAAAAGCTGGTCAGCAGAAGGAAGCATGAAGTGCCCCAAAATTTCTTGGTAAACGGGTGCAGTGACTTTGGTTTTCAAAAAACACAATGGACCAACACCATCAGATGAATGTCATCACAGACTGTGGAAACTTAACACTGGACTTCAAGCAACTTGGGCGATGAGCTTCTCCACCCATCCTCCAGACTCTAGGACCTTGGTTTCCAAATGAAATACAAAACTTGCTCTCATCTGAAAAGAGGAATTTGGACCACTGGGGAACAGTCAGTTCTTCTTCTCCTTAGCCCAGGTAAGACGCCTCTGACGTTGTCTGTGGTTCAGGAGTGGCTTAACAAGAGGAATACGACAACTGTAGTCAAATTACTTGACACGTCTGTGTGTGGTGGCTCTTGATGCCTTGACCCCAGCCTCAGTCCATTCCTTGTGAAGTTCACTCAAATTCTTGAATCGATTTTGCTTGACAATCCTCATAAGGCTGTGGTTCTCTCGGTTGGTTGTGCATCTTTTTCTTCCACACTTTTTCCTTCCACTCAACTTTCTGTTAACATGCTTGGATACAGCACTCTGTGAACAGCCAGCTTCTTTGGCAATGAATGTTTGTGGCTTACCTAGTGAACCAAACTGAGAGACCATTTTGAAGGCTCAGGAAACCTTTGCAGGTGTTTTGAGTTGATTAGCTGATTGGCATGTCACCATATTCTAATTTGTTGAGATAGTGAATTGGTGGGTTTTTGTTAAATGTGAGCCAAAATCATCACAATTAAAAGAACCAAAGACTTAAACTACTTCAGTCTGTGTGCACTGAATTTATTTAATACATGAGTTTCACAATTCGAGTTGAATTACTGAAATAAATGAACTTTTTCACGACATTCTAATTTATTGAGATGCACCTGTAGATAAAGTAACTTAGTATGAGATAGCTTTTCCCTTTGATTTTTTAAAAAATATTTAAGACTTGTTTGTAAACTTGTGGACAGCTTTTTATTTTAATTATTATTTATTTTATTTTATTTTTACTTTATTACTTTATTAATATTTTACACCCATATATGTGTTAGTTTGAATTTTACATCAAACATTTGAATCATTATTCATGATTTTACCTTTGCCCTTTGCGTACAAGAAGACAATATAAGTTTCCCTGTTTTTAGCTTTTTCAGTTCACAGGAAACAGTTCACTGCAGCAAAAGTAAATGAGCAAAAAAAAAATAAAAAATTCCATTATCGCTTTGCTGTAGATCAGAATTAAAACTGAATAGTAAGGTTTTTTTTTTTTCTTTTGGTGGTGCAGGATGTCTCAGGAGTGCATCTGTTATTGCTAATTTTCTGACCAGTGATTTGTTGTTAACACCATTAAAAGCTTAATATTTTGCAATTTTGGGCCAAGGAGTGTTTTATTTATTTTTATTTTTTTGCCCAGGACTGTAGAATAGCAATACATGGCTATTGTACATTGTGCAGCACAATGTTTGTAACAATATATAATTTTGATTATTAATACATAGCTATATGTGTGTGTGTGTGTGTGTGTGTGTGTGTGTGTGTGTGTGTGTGTGTGTGTGTGTGTGTGGATCATGACATCACAAAATAAATTAGTTGTATTGTGAAAGTTACTACTGAGTGTTATTTTCAACGGAGTCCTATTTTTACTTTATTTTCATCAACTTTAAAGACGACTAAAGTGCTCAGATTAACTTTGTCTGATTGTCCATTTGGTTATTTGATTAGATTATTGTCAGATGGCTTGCTGATGAAGAGTTTTTTTAAATTTTGTCTATACTAAAAAGGTGAAAATCTGAAAAAAAAGGAAAAAAAAAAAAAAAAAGAGAGAGACTATTTTTGTAAGGTTCTATTTGGGTTAAGAATGAATGGGAGATTTAACCTTATACTATGAATCTCATGAAATATTTTCAAACACAGTACTAATAAATGCATGAAAATGGTTGTTATTACCACAGTCCTGTGGTATTAAAACACAATCCTGTTATTAAAGCACAGTTATTAAAACACAGTCCTGTTGTTGTACTGTAAAATAGTGTTTTTTTTTTTATACTTTTGACTATAAGATTGTGTTCATGTTTATGTATGTATGTATGTATGTATGTATGTATGTATTTGTTTGTTTGTTTGTTTGTTTAAATTAATACATTTTTAGATGTGTCAGGAGTGGAGAAATCAGTAGCCTTGGTGCCCACAACAGGGAGATTTTGTATCTGGGAATTTATTTTTCATTCATAGTTTCCAAGTAGACAAGTAGGCTCAACAACCCTAAAAAAAATAAAATAAAATACTTTTTTTTTTTAAAAACTATGTTTTCATTTGATATGTAGGTTATGTTTAAACCTAATTCACAGTGGTGTGGCACAATAATATGCTGTAAGTACAGGCAATATGCAATATGAAAGCTCATCAGATGAAGATGAAATAGAAGACGAGACGCCAATTTTACTGGAAGTACTTTTAATGAGAATGTACAAATCAACGTGAGCTAACTAGCCACCTAGCTGACGGGCTATAAAGTGAGTGTGGCTTCTGTGTGGGATCTATTTCCACTAGCGGAGCAAAAATAAATGGAACATTTGGCCATATTGTGTCCAAAATGTCACTTATTCAATATTCATTTCATGTCACCTTAAGGTTAGACATACTGAGAGAAAAGAAAGATGCTAGCCAGACTTGAATAATATCATTTATTTCCAATGGAAATCTCAGACAAATTGATAACATTTTATCGTTCATTTTCCTAGCTAGCTAGCTCGTCATACGTTATATAATTAGCTGCCTTTTTAGTTACCAGCAGGTTTCCATATTTCAGTAAAGGCTGGTTTATCAGTAATCACCTGATTGTTTCCAGTTGCCATTGTGTGTTGTGCAATGTTATTCTGTTCAATTTAATTTAATAAAGGTGGCTTCTGGCACCTTAAAGTAATGTGATCATAGCAAGACATTTTGGCACAAGTTAGTGCAGACAAGGTGGAAAAGAACACAGTGTTTCACTGTCCTGGACCTATTCCAAAAAGCATTATTCCATCCTTTTTGCATAATTATTGCTATAAAGAAGGCAGTCACAATTGACCTGGATTAAAAAAACGGAACATTGAAGAGCAGAAGGAAAGTTCCATGTTCTAATACTGCGTCCTGATTATTGAAGAGTCGTTACATTACTTTCTACAAACAACCCATAGCCCATAGAGATCAAGCCAACTTCAGTTATATGAAACAATTACCACATTCACTATGCACCACAATAGTAGATAAATGCATCTATTAATGTAAAAATACTCATTATATTCCAAAAACATAACAGAGCCATTTTAATTGGTACAAGAGTGCTAATGGAACTTTACATTTACTTAGTGGCTAGCAGGCTAATTAGCATGGCGTATAGGAAGCCTATATGATTCTTTGCCAAGTGTGAAGATAATTCAGCATGTGCATCACTAATGAAGGCACTTCAAATACATTGCTTTGTCACTGATATTGAGTGTGCACCTGGTAAAAAGGAAATCTTGCCTGACACTGAGCTAATTGCTCAGAAGAAATATGCTCTGCTGTAAACAGTCATAAAAATGCACGGAAGAAAGTAAAAGATTCTGCTTTGTTATGTTGTGTTATGGTGTGTTTTGTGTGTTTCACAACACATTAACACACAACAGAGAGTCTGGCTAGTCTGGGGCTAAGCTCAGTGAGCTGTGCTAGTTTTGACAGCATGTCTGCTCCGGCTGAAGAAGAAGAGGGTCCGGTTCAAAACACACAGGATAACCAGTTGATTACCACTCAGACCTGTGTGTTATTATTAGGTACACAGTCCTGACTTTTTGACATTTTCTTCTGTCTGCTGTTGCTTTGTGTCAATTATCCCCAAATCAAACTGAGGAGTGTGTGTGTGTGTGTGTGTGTGTGTGTGTGTGTGAGAGAGAGAGAGAGAGAGAGAGAGAGAGAGAGAGAGAGAAATAGATGGAGGTTAGTGGGAGAGCCACCCATTTTCAATTCAGACTCAAAACGACTAATACATTGTGTAAGTATTGTAGTAAAGTGCTTCATTACAGTTTTCTGAGCTGAGGGAGATATTACAACAAACAAATGTAACAAGAGACAACCATAGCATGTAGAGACAAAATGTTACTGTTCAGTTTTAATTCTGATCTACAGTCAAGCAATAATGACATTTCATTTTACAGTTTGAATCATTTTGATGCATCACTTTTTTATAGCTATGTTATTTTTTTCATGTATGACCACAAAATTATATTATACAGTAAGTTTAACCCTTAAACACATACCTCGGGTCATTAGCGACACAGGAAGTTATCCAGTACCCTCCCCCTCATTAATTTTTTCACATTAGACCTCCAACTTCTTAGTATTCCTCAATATATTTTTATCAACATTATAACAAGGAAAATATATAAAATTTTCAAATAATATTTGCTTTATAATTAATTTATTGTAAAAAGTTTATAGGGTCGCTACTGACCCGAGGTATGTAATAGTGTAAGTATATTTTTCTGCACAACAATATTGAATCTCTCACGGCTTAATAAGTGCAATTCATTTTTATTCCTCAAGGTGGGAATGTTTGGTAAACATTGATGATGTAATGTGTCAATCATAATTACCCCAGACATAAAAGAAACATTACAAAACATGACATGGCTCAGCGATTTACTGCAGAACAAGTTTCTAATCAAATATTAGCATCGTTTGACGGTGGATCTGATGATGAAGCTGTCAGCGAACAAAATATTGATTTTGATGATTATGAATACGATAGTAGCTTATTGAGAGTAACGCATCGAATGATATAGATCCCGAATATGAGCCAGATGCTGAATTTACTGGGCGAAGTGCAGAAGGTGCCACATTTGCCACATCATAATATTACTTGATAATATTGTTTTTAGCCATGAAAATTATACATGATAAAATGAGTTTAATTATGTAATTATTAAATATTGTAATTTTGTTATGGAGACTGAAATGATTGAATGAAAATGCTACAATACTTTCACTATTTTAGCGTGTGAATTATAAGTGCGTAATTTTAACGGTATATTTTTTTTTGCATCTGTTTGATGACAAATAAAATGTCAAAATATAACAAAATATGCTGTATTTTATTATTTTGTAATTGTTAATAAAATATAAGGACAGTTTTGTATTATTGGGGCAGTTTAGGGGTCCATCCGCGTTATATATTTACTCAAAGTCGCTAAAGACCCGAATATGTAATAATGATTTGCGAAACATGTATGCATTTAAGGGTTAAAACATATCATTTTTCATCGATCATGAGAAATATGATGCCACATGCATTTAGGCCCTAGACATTCAGAATTCTACTATTCATACTATTTAATTTTCAAAATATTGCTTGTAGTGTGCTACCAAGGGTCTACTTTTGGCATTTTTATACCCTGTGTGGTGAGCATTTATACCGATCAGCCATACCGTAAAAATCAATGACAAGTGAAGTGAATAACATTGATTATCTTGTTACAATGGCACGTGTCAAGGGGCAGGATATATTCGGCAGCAAGTGAACAGTCAGTTCTTGAAGTTGATGTGTTGGAAGCAGGAAAGATGGGCAAGTGTAAGGATCTGAGCGACTTTGACAAGGGCCAAACTGTGATGGCTAGATGACTTGGTCAGAGCATCTCCAAAACGGCAGGTCTTGTGGGGTATGCGGTATGCAGTGGTCCAAGGAAGGACAACC
This sequence comes from Cranoglanis bouderius, assembly GCA_023630585.1. NCBI lineage: Eukaryota > Metazoa > Chordata > Actinopteri > Siluriformes > Cranoglanididae > Cranoglanis > Cranoglanis bouderius. The sequence continues at coordinate 12,495,735 of CM042539.1, forward strand.
GGTGAACTAGCGACAGGGCCATGGGCCCAAGGCTCACTGTTGCACGCGGGGAGCAAAGGCTAGCCTGTCTGGTCCGATCCCACAGAAGAGCTTCTGCAGCACAGATTGCTGAAAAATTTCATGCTGGCTATGATAGAAAGGTGTCAGAACACACAGTGCATCACAGCTTGCTGTGTATGGGGTTGCGTAGCCGCAGACCGGTCAGAGTGCCCATGCTGACCCCTGTCCACCGCCAAAAACGCCTACAGTGGGCATGTGAGCATCAGAACTGGACCATGGAGCAATGGAAGAAGGCGGCCTGGTCTGATGAATCACGTTTTCTCTTGCATCATGTGGAAGGCTGGGTGTGTGTGCATCGCTTGCCTGGGGAAGAGGTGGCACCAGGATGCACTATGGGAAGAATGCAAGCCGGTGGAGGCAGTGTGATGCTCTGGGCGATGTTCTGCTGGAAAACCTTGGGTCCTGGCATTGATGTGGATGTTACTTTAACACGTACCACCTACCTAAACATTGTTGCAGACCAAGTACACCCCTTCATGGCAACGGTATTCAATAATGGCAGTGGCCTCTTTCAGCAGGATAATGCTCCCTGCCACACTGTAAAAAAATGTTCAGGAATGGTTTGAGGAACATGACAAAGAGTTCAAGGTGTTGACTTGGCCTCCAAATTCCCCAGATCTCAATCCGATCAAGCATCTGTGGGATGTGCTGGACAAACAAGTCCAATCCATGGAAACCCCACCTCGCAACTTATAGGACTTAAAGGATAAGGCCAGAGGTCTTATGGAGTCCATGCCTCGATGGGTCAGAGCTACAATATTAGGCAGGTGGTTTTAATGTTATGGTTGATTGGTGTTTAATGAATAGGACGCCATTTAGGATTTGGTCTAACCATGTGCTGTAAAATTAATTAAGTTTTTACCTGATTTTACCTGAAACTAATATTTGGTCTATTTGTGGAATAAACATTATAGGCTCAAATGCAAGTGACAGCACAAGTCTTTTTCATTTTCATTAGAAATGTTTTCCATTGTGGACTTGAAATAACAGAAGGTACATACAGTAAACAATATATTATCTATACACAAAATAGATATTATACAATAACATACACAAACATTTAGTGCAGTACATAGAATGCACACCTTCAGGGCAGGACATTGTACTTTGTGTATATGTGCATGTGACTATATCTGGTGTTTGTATTAAACTATAAGTGTATCAAATATATGCGGGTGAGGTGAGGTGAGATGAGGTGAGGTGAAAAGTCCCATAAGGTTTGGTGAGTACACACCTTATAAGGCAAAAACAGCAGAGCTCATAAAGAATTTGAATTGCTTGTGTCTGTTGTCATGCTGTGGTAGCATTTGCCTGAGCATAGCAGGTGGACAGGCTGTGGTGTGGGTGACTGAGATTTTCAATCATTTTCCTTGCCTTGTCTGCACACTGTCTAAAATAAATATTCTGCAGATCCAGGGGAGCTTCAACAAGAGTACATTTAGTCAAACATTTTTCAGGACCTTGCAGTCCTGACTGATCTAGTTCCCAAATCAAATACAGATGGTTCCTGTCACAGTACTCTCTGTGGTGCTTTTATAAAAGTTTATGAGCTTGTAGGGAGGCAGCTTAAATCTAATCAATCAAAGCAATAAAGCTGCTGTTGTGCATTCTTTATCAGAATGTCACGATGGAGAGGTCATGACAAGTATTTGGAAATCTTAGCACTCTTAATTAAACTATTAACTCTTTCTCCACAAGTGTCCTGTGGTTTACAATGTACTTGACAGACAAATGATGTGACAACTTGCTTAATCCATTATTAAAACACAAAACGTATATGGCACGAGCACGAAAAGGACATCCACCAAAGGTCAGTGATCATGCAAAGAGGGCATTAGTCAGAAAAACAACTAAGAAGTCATTGGTAAATCTCAGTATTATACTACCACCACCGTGTTGTACTGTGGTCGTGATGAGTAGTGTTGGGTTTCAGTCAAATGTAGCACTTTGTACAAAAAGTTTTTAAAAAAAAATAAATCAGAGAATCTTTTCCACGTTTGTGGGCTTACCCATTTATAGAGTGTCTTGGCTATGCTTGTCCTGTACTTGGCTTTTTCCCCTACTTATAGAGTTGGATCCAGTGTCAGGGCTACAAAAGGTAAATAAAAAGTAATTCTTGCTGTGGAGACTCTGAGTTACCCACTCCAGTACCTGATACACAGGTCTGCAGACTTCCATTCTTTGGCCAAGCCAAAGTGGGAGTGGGAGTGCCCCATACTGTACTCTTATTTGCTTCTTCCCAACATCCACATGAACCGTTGTCTTTCTGACTTTCAGTCGAATGTTGCTATCCTGGCATTTATGTGCTAGGTGTCCTTTACCTTCCTACCAAGTAGACCTGTCAGTACAATCACATGTGAAGAGCGAGAACAGAAGGAGACGGAGAAGACATCCTGGGGGGACCCCTGTGTTGAAATTGTATTGACCACATTGGGTTGCCTGAGATGCTACAATTGCAGTTGTGGCTCTAATGCACAGTGATTCATAAAAACATTTAGAGAATTTAGAGCCCTTAAAATAGTCACTGGCAAAAAAAAAGGTTGAGAACCCATAGTCTATCATATTAAAGGGTGAACCAAAATCAATCATTTGTAAGGATTTGCAGAGCTAACTCATATTTAAAGTTCTAAATAGATAAAAAATATTTTATCATCCCTAATAAAAAGCCGTGACTGGGTTCCTGAGTAGCTTATCTAGCCAAGGCACAGTTTTTATCAGTGCATTGAGAATGACTCAAGTCTCTGAGGTTCAATTTATCATCTGTAGCCTGGAGTCCCAGAGAATAACCGAATGATATGAAACATGGTTTTACAATTTCAAGTTCATAAGAATGTTCATGCTCCGATGTGTGTGTAACGCTCTGAGTGGTTCAGCTTAGGGTGGGAGGCCGGTTGGAGCTTATAGCTTTAACTACATCTTCAATCACATCAGATGCTAAATCATTTCACTCGCTCGCATTCTTATGAATTCTTATCATGTTGAGTTGCGACACACTCTTTTCCTTCATCTCCTGCTTTCTCTCTCTGGCTCTTCAGAAAAATGTCACTGTCCCAGCACATGCAAATGTATTCTTTAAACACATACTGCATTCATTTCTCTCTCTCTCTCTCTCTCTCTCTCTCTCTCTCTCTCTCTCTCTCTCTCTCTCTCTCTGAGACTGTAAAATTGTAAGCAGTGATTGTGCGTGTGTGTGTCATGCACTTTAGTAGTAGTGTACATTTCTGTGTCGTTGTATTTGTGCAAGGGTTGTGTTTTTACATACAGTCATGTGAAAAAATAAGTACACCCCATGGAAATTGTTGGATTTTTTGACATATTTGGACAAACAAACATTTGATCCTCCTTGAAACAGTGCCTATTAATAAAGTTGATAGACTATCGAATGACACGCGAAATTGAAATTTTGTAGTAATTTTCACAATTTAAATTAATAAAAAAGAGATCAGTCACATGGAAAAAGTAAGTACACCCCTACATTTATCACACCTTCAAATCCATAAAATTAGAATCAGGATTCAAGATTGGGTGCCAGTGATTAGAACCTGCTTAGGGAGTGCAGGTGGAACCTGTCTTATTTATACCGCTCTCATATCTAGTGTCTGGTGTTCCCTTTGTTACTGAGGTGTGTGGTGTCATCATGCCAAGATCTAAAGAGTTCTGTAAGGCCTTCAGAAAAAAGGTTGTGGATGCCTATGAGTCTGGCAAGGGATTTAAAAAGATATCCAAATTATTTGAAATACATCATTCCACAGTAAGGAAAATCATCTACAAATGGTGCAGATTTCAAACGATGGCCAATTTGTCCAGGACTGGCCATCCCTGCAAATTCAGCCCAAGAGCAGACCGTCTGACGCAAAAAGAAGTGTCCAAGGACCCCAAAATTTCATCACTGGATCTGCTAGGAAGTTTTGCAACTGTTGGTGTCAAAGTGCATGCTTCTACAATCAGAAAGAGAAAGCACAAATTTGACCTGCATGGGAGGCGTGCCAGGAAAAAACCTTTGCAAGACTACAGTTTGCCAAAGAAGATATAGGCAAAGAGCAGGCCTTTTGGAATAATGTGCTCTGGACAGATGAATTAAAGATAAAATTGTTTGGCCACAGTAACAACTCTGAAGCACGGTGGTGGAAATGTTATGGTTTGGGGTTGCTTCGCTGCCTCAGGGACTGGACAGCTTGCATTCATTGATTCAACTATGAGTTCTGCATCATATCAAAGAGTGCTTGAAGGTAATGTGAGGCCATCTGTCTAAAAGTTGAAGTTGAACCAAAAGTGGACCTTTCAACAGAATAATGATCCTAAGCACACTAGCAAATCCACCAAGGAATGGCTCAAAAAGAAGAAATGGGGATTATGGAATGGCCTAGTCAAAGCCTGGATATGAATCCCATTGAAATGTTGTGGGGGGATTTGAAACAGGTAGTACATGCAAGAAAACCCTCAAACATCTTGCAACTGAAAGGTTATTGTATGGAAGAGTGGTCACAGATCCCAGCACCCTGGTGGACAATTATGCAAAACACCTACAAGAAGTTATTTCTGCTAAATGGGGCAATATTAGCTTCTGAGGATAAGAGTGTACTTACTTTTTCCACAGAAGAATATCACATCTATTGATATTTCTGTTGAATAAATGATTGAAAAAGCAAATGTTCCTTGAGGTTTTGTTCAAGTATATCAACTTTATTAATAGGCACTGTTTTAAAGATGATCAAATGTTTGCTTGTCCAAATATGTCAAAAAAGCCAACAATTTCCATGGGGTGTCCTTATTTTTTCACGTCAGAGATCTTTCAAGTATTAATAGTCTGTATTGGCAGTGTGTATTTGTGCACCTGTTTGTGTGAACTTTTTTTGTTATTATAATTTTTATTTGAGATAATTATAATAGATTAAAAAGCAAGACTACAACAAAAAAGGGGGGGGGATACATAAATATAGTAAATAATACTTCAAGGAAAATTAAAAAGAACAGACAAATAAACCATGGCAGCAAATTACAACATAAATTGACAAATCTTCAATTTAAAATAATTATTTTAAATCTTGGGCTATATTACTCCAGTACGTAACCATATGTATTCTAGCCCCATTGATCCTTGCACAGTACTGCATTCTGAACGGACTATGTTATGAAATTAAAGCAACCAGAATCTTTCCACGTCAATGTCAGGTGTAAACCATTGCTGTAATATTGTTTTTTAGCAGCAATCAAACCAGACATTAACAGCCTTCTCTGAAATAATGTGAACTTATAAGAGGAATCATCGTCGAGCAACAGAAGACAAGGATCTAGGTCAAACTGCAGCTTTGTGATGTTATTTAGCACTTGAACTACATATTTCCAGAAATAATATATGACTGGACAGTCCCAAAACATATGCAGAAAAGTACCTTTAGAACTAGTGTTACACAGACTGCAATTGGAGTTTGATGAAAGTTTCATCAAGCATCACTTATGTGGGGTACAATACATTTTGTGTGCAGTTTTGAAATGAATAAGAATGTGCAAGGGTTTTTTTTAGAGGTAAGGCATTCTTTATTCCAATCAGGACTATAACCCAGTAATTGCTTATAGATCAAAGAGACTGTGCCGCGAAAGCTTCAACTTTAACAATGGGTGATCATCTAAAACAGAATTCCAAGGTACACCGTACGCTTTCATTGCAGACCTTAACTTCAGATACATAAAAAAGGAGGTACCTGGTAAGGAAAAGTCTGTTTGAATATCCTGGAATGTACACAGTCCACTACCATTAAATACATCGCTGAGAGTGAATACACCTTTTAAGGACCAGGGAGGGTAACTGAAGGGTTGGCCGCCAGATAACAGACGGGTATTGTTCCAGAGAAGGGACTGACGTGAGAAAAAATTAGAGTAACCTGTTATCTTCTCTGCATTAAACCAAGCTTTCAAAGTAGTTGAAATGATGCTTCTGAATTTCTGATGAAGAGTTCTTGAGCCTGTAACAGTAAAGGGCAGATCTTGAAGCCTATGAGGGAGAACACGATTGGACTCAATACTCCTCCAAGGTACTTTAGAATGGGTATCCATCCAGACACGCATGGCCCTAATCTGGAAAGTGAGGTGGTAAACATTAAGTTGGGGAGAGCAAGACCACTGTGTGATTTTGCACACTGCAATACTGAAAAACTGAAGTTTTTAAAACTAGGATGTTTACCACCCCAGATAAATTTGGAAATTAACAAATTAATTTCTTTGAAGAATTTAGGAGAAGGAAGACTTGGGAGCATGGAAAATAAAAAGTTTACTCTAGGTAAAATGTTCATTTTAACCATGCTGATTCTGGCTTGCATTGAAATTTTTAAGTTATCCCACCTCTGTAGGTCCCGCTTAATTTTCTGAACAATTTCGCAAAAAATTGTCTGAGTAACCCTGAATCAACAATTTTGATGCCAAGAGAAGTAAATGAATTATTGAAGATAAGACAATTAGGAAGAGAAGTTGCTTTACTGTTAAGTGCCATTGAAGATGACTTAACCCAATTTATTTTATATCCAGACATAGTGCTGAAGGTATTAAATAGTTGTAAAATGTACTTAAAAAGTGCTTAAATCTGAAAAATAAAGAATAATATCAGCAGCACACAATGAGATATGATGATTAGAGTTATTAATTGTTATAGGAGAAATTGTTTGACTTTGTCTAAGGGCTTGTGCAAGAGGCTCTAGTGAGAGTGCAAGCCTGTCATTATGGAGGCAGTAGGACATTTATGTAACATTTGTATAATATTTAGGAATTTAGGGCCAAATCCAAAGTGTTCTAGGACAGGCCATAGATAGTCCCATTCGAGTCTGTCAAACGCTTTGAGAGCATCCAAAGAAAAAAATAGCAGAAGTTACAGTACTATTGCAAGCATGGTCAATTATGTGTAACAGCTGACATATATTATCCAATGCTAATTGGCCCTTCAAAAAACCAGTCTGATTGTAATTAATCAAACTATCAACGTATGGTTTCAATCGTAAAACCAATGCTTTAGCTAGGATCTTAACGTCGGTAGATATCAAAGATATTGGGCGATAACTAGAGCACCTTAATGGATCTTTATCCTTTTTAAGCAACAAAGTAATGATGGCTACATTTTGGTCCCTATGAAGTATGCCGTGATCAGTGGCATAATTCAGGGAGTTTAGAATTTAAGGACCCACAATGTCCCAGACAGCTAGGTAGAGCTCTGGAGGACCAGGTGATTTACCTTTCTGCAGTAGTTTTGCCACATTGTGGAATTCCTCCAGCATTAGAGATGCATCTAGAGATTTTTCAGCAGAAATTGGTAAAGTGGGAAGATTCAAATCACTAAGAAAATCGTTACATTTTCCTCTGTCAAGGGAAACCTCAGATGAGAACACAGAATAAAATGATTTAAACACATCATTAACAGCCCTTGGATCTGTAGTAATTTCACCAGAGCTAGTTTTAATTGCATAAATGTTGGCTTTAGATTCACACTCTTTGAGTTTCAATGTGAGCAATCTACTAGGTCTATCTGCATTAAAATAGTATTTTTGCTTTGTCCTATGAATGATGAACTCAGCTTTAGACATGGATAGAGAATTGTACTCTACTTTCAATAAAGAGAGTTCCTGATTAAGCTTGTCAGAAAAAGCGCAGGCCTGTTGGCATTCTAGATCATGAATTTTATGTTGTGCAAAAATCACGTAACAAGTTTACGCATGTATGTTTCGTTCCTACAAAATCTGTAGTTTATCTGGACTCAGTAACAGGCTGCACCGTATCCATATCGGCACAGTGTTCCAGTTGAGGGGGCAGATGTTATAGCGGTGTTGTGCCCAGGCCATGAAGACACAAGAGACTGCTCGGCCTCCAGCGGTGATCGGAAGAGGTTTTGCTTCCCTTCATGAATAACCTTGTATATGGCAGGGAAGAGGAGAAAAGACTAGATTCCGAGTGTATCCATCTTCTTCCTCACCTCAGTGAAAGCTTTCTTTTTCTTAGTGGTGTCTGCACTGTAATCCGGAAAGAAATGAAGAGTTTCACTGCCGTATTTGACCAGGTACATGCCCCTCACCCCTTTAAGGATAGCTTGTCTATCAGTTTAATCCAACAGTTTAAATATGCCGTGCGGGGGGCGGTTAGACGGCTTGTCTGAATAGATGCGATGTGCACGTTCCATTTTGATCTCAGTGTTCGCGATGGGAGGTATCCATTTGGGCAGATGCGCCTTTAAAAAGGCGATGCAATTTTCTCCATCAGCCCCTTCTCTGAGGCCAACTAACTGCACATTGGATCTCCTGCTGTGATCTTCCATATCAGCAATCTTTAATGTAAAGTCGTTGAGTTTGGATTTCCGAGCATTGATCTGATCTCTGTCCTTACGAACGGAGGCTTGAGTGGAATCGCATCTAGATTGAAGCAAACATACAGATTTTTCCACTTGCTCGATTTGTCCGCTTGTGGCGGTGACCGCTTTGTTGGTGTTCTCAATTTCAAGCATCAGATATAAAATCTGAGGTGTCAGCACTTCATCTATGGCAGATTTGACAGCGGCAGTAGCAATTTTGTCAAGGTCAGTCTGTTGCTCGCTCAAGGCTTGTTTCACTCCGGCTAAAATGGCGCTATCCAACTCATTTCGGGAGATAGTGGTGGAGGACTCTAAGAAATTTCTTCTTAATTGGAGAGTTTCCATCCTCTTGAGTATGAACAAGAGTGGTCTGGGTCAACATGTTTGATGACTTGATGTAATTTAGCATTTAGTTGTCCTTTAAAGACCTGGAAATATGCGAGTGGTGTGGCGAGCGTCTTTTCAAAGCTGCACCGCCGTTAACGCGTCACTTGGTCTCCCTGTGTGAACTTTGACTTGTGAAGCATGTGTCTGAATGCATTTGTGTAGCTGTGCATGTAATGGTGTGTGCGTGTGTGTGTTTTAGTGAGCTCCCTCTAAGCTATGTTCTCCTGCGATATTTCATTACGTGGTCAAGCAGCTCACAGCTTAACCCTCAATGATCCCTGAGTGTGCATTAATATCTTGAGATCTCACACACACACACACACACACATCCATACACACACAAACACAAACAAAATCCTGCTGATCATCCACATTTATCAACATCAGGGTTCCACAAAGTAAAATTTTCTTTTTATACACTGCATCAAAATCCTTTGTATACACCACCCTGATTTCCAGTATAAAAGTTTGTGTGTAAAATCAGCTCATGTTGAAACTTATTGAAATTTGACCCAAAATTGTCATCATACTCCATTAGTGGAAGGGGTGGCGTGGTGGCACTGAACATCAGCACAATAACAAAACAGTAACAAAACACTAATATTCCAGAGTTCCCTTCGGTGAATTGCAGGTGGATTACAAGTTGAATTTTCAGATATACTATAACTACACTATAACTACACATTTTAGTTTTACAAATTAGAATAATAGACGGCTAGCAAACCAACTTCTGCCTGCACAAACTCCTACTGAACAAAACTTTATTTATATAAAGGACTTGGTTTAATTCCCCTAAATTAATTTTAGAACCTTAACCCAAGTAGCCAAAAGGGAATCAATCATGGAGAAATTTGGTTTACAGAAAGAGCTAAAAGCATTCCCAGACACACGCACACACAGCCTCCTCCACAATATGGTTCTCTCTGCAGTTCCTTTTCTCATTGCCAAGCTCGATTAATCACACCAGCCACGTTACAGTCTCCATTCCTCCTTTTATTACCTTTTAGTGCCTGGAAAATGCATCAATTTTCAGAAAAGAAAAATGGAAAGAGAGAAGAAATATTGGAGTGAGTGTATGTGATAGTGGTTCAGGACCCTGAAGTTTGTCTCCACCTGAATATTCACAGAGTGAAACAGGAGACTCAGCAGTATGTGTTAGGATAAATGACTACTGTATGTACAGTATATTAAGGCTTTCAGAATAAATGGTGCTTTTATTTGATTGCTATAATATTTATGGATTCAAAAGTAAATAGTCAGTAGAATGAGGACACAGCTTGAGAACCACTGACTTAATGTATGTCTATTGAAGAGGGTTTCATAAACCTTGTAATGAACCAAATGTAATTTGATTAGTGGTTGTGATTGTATAGCTATCAAATCTGTTCTACTAAGTATAGCTAAATAAACAAATCTACTGTAGATGCAAAGGGGGAAAAATCCATGGGAGGTACAGTACAATTTGTTGCCATGAGTACATCAACATCTTTACAGAAGTGCTTTTATGCCACATTAGCATCTCGTTATAACAAGAAAAGCATCTTTTTATTATTAAAAATACACATCGGTATTACAAGAAAAGCATCTTTTTATTATTAAAAAACATCAGTAATACAAGAAAAGCATCTTTTTGTTAAGGATGGAGATTTATTTTTTCTTGTGCTGTAGAAATGTGCTTCCACACATTATATAGCCACACATGTAAATGCTATATAATGTACTGTAGTTTACAAAGTTCATAGTTCTCTAAATGGCAGATTTTATTAAAATTATTTAAGATATTTTAATAAAGCAAGATTTTCTCATAAGATGTTTCCTCAAAATGCCAAGATGTTTTTCACATAAGGTAGATGTTCTTCCTCATAATAACAAGTTGTTTTATCTTAATTACAAGAAATATATCGTATTAACAAGGTGCTGATGTTTTTTTTTTGTTGTTGTTGTTTGTTTTTTGGCATGTCAAAAATGCTCTTTAACTAGCTCTTTTGCCTTTAAGTGATAAATGCCTCAAGTCATCACTTTATCAATGGACAGGTTTGACCAAGTGGGGTCAACTTGTGATTCATTTCTGAAGTTATTTGGAGTCTCATTTGGTGTAATGTGCCAGATACGTCGGTCACTTAGGAGTCCGGATCCATTTCATGTAATCAGTAAGCTTGGGTGGATGTGATGTGATATTGGAATTCAACACTCACCTTACAACCTTACATGTTAGTGTAATCCTCTAATGCAGAACAATACCAGCATTCACTCCCTCTGAGCCCTGCTTCTTTTTTTAACTGCTTTCCTGTCTAAATTCATTTTTCAGTCACCTGCCCATGCCCATTTCATCTCTTTCATCCCATGACAGTGCAGTGGGAGTGGAGTCATAGTGAGTAGATCAGATTTGGGGAATTAGCCTGCTGGTTATAAGATAATTGTATTATGAGTTATAATGTGTTTATGCACAGCTATCATTCATGATGTGGTCATAAATAGAAATGCCTGGGTATTATAATGCCTAATAGTGCTAGATTTTTAAAAATATATTTATATATAAATTGAGTGAGCATACAAGGTCATTTTTTGTTTGTTTGTTTGTTTGTTTTTTACCAGCCAATCAGCCAACCATGTGGCAGCAGTGCAATGCATCAAACATCAGAATAAGGAAAAAATGTGATCTCAGTGACTTTGACTGTGGCATTGTTGTTGGTGCCAAAAGAAACTGCTGATTTTCCAGCACAACAGTGTGTAGAGTTTACACAGAATGGTGTGGAAAAACAAAAAAACATCCAGTGAGTAGCTCAAAGAGTAGCTCAAAGTAGAAATGACAGACTGGTTCAAGCTGACAGGCAGTCTACAATAACTCAAATAACTACTCTTTACAACTGTGGTGAGCAGAAAAGCATCTCAGAATGCATAGCACATTAAACCTTGAGGTGGATGAACCACATCCACCTCAAGGCAGAAGACTACATCGGGTTCCATTCCTCTCTGCCAATAATACAAATCTGAGGTTACAGTGGGCACAGGGTGACCCACCTGATGTGGTCTTCTGCTATTGTAGCACATCGAATCAATCATTCAATAGATAGATCGGTAGGCTCCGTGTACTTTTGCATCCATTCATTTTTCCTTTTTTAACCCATAAATGAAAAACAAAAAATGAACGGTTGTTGTATTTTTAAAACGCAATGTTGAATACCTAATTTTGAATTAGAACTGTACACACCACATGCTGGCAAAAAATTAAATATTGATGTATTTTCAGATTTTTGTTTATGACTTTTTGCACCTTTTATTAAACATTTAAAACATTCACAAATTAATATGGAAAAAATGTCGATTTTACCGAGAATATCGAGAAGAGCCATGTCTCTGGAACCATACAGAGAGGTGATTTCTGAAATGAATTTAAAACAAAAAACACGAGGACAAGGTTGTTCGATGAGGAGTGTAAGACAATTTTGTGCCTTTGTCTGAGACGGGAAGTTTCTCACACTCAACTGGAGATAGCTGTATAGACAGCAGTACAAGTTAAAATATATGTGACTTGTAGTGTTATCAGTTGGTCCTGCCTAGTGTGGTGGAACAAATTAATTGGAACACAATATGGGCTACAACAGCCTATAAGCCTATATCAGTTGAAATACAACTACTGTTCATTTTTCGTTTTTCATTTATGGGTTAAAAAAGGAAAAATGAATGGACGTAAAAGTACACGGACCCAGTAGATTAATAGTGCTGCCTACAGACCTACTATGTGCCTGGGTTGCCAAATTTTTCTTGAGTCACAGATGCTTCTACTCACGAAAATTCTGACAACCTTGGTGTGTTGTAGGTGCATAACTGGGCTCTGAATATGAGGAACTTTCCCCATGTAAACTCTAGATATGGCTCTATATGGGAATATACCATTACTTATGTTAGCATAATGAACCTTATGCAGCAGTCAAGGTAACCATATTTTAAAGGTTAAATCAATTTGGGATCGTTCTATTTGTTTCATTAGTAATACCAATGTTTTCTTTATCACAGATGTATATGGACAGTCCATTTGTAAAAATGAACAAAACTTTACCATGTAGCTGAACACTGTAACAATATGAGGGCAGCAATATCAGAAAAGCAGAATCACTTTTGGTATCATTTGACCCTCTAGGCCCCATCTCTCAATCTGAAGACCTCCAAATTCCAATGCCAGGACTACTTACTCTTGTATAGAAGATGAGCACTTTAATATATTAAGTGATTAAGAAAGAGGAGAAGCAGAGGAGCACCAGGACGAAAAGTTGATTCATCATCCTGCTACCGAACTGCCATTATATGTGTGTCATTTCTATTTCTGTCACGGTTTAGCAGTTCAGATTTATCACTGACTGCAGTTACATTTGTACCAGGTTTTTAAAACTTTACCTTCAAAGCTCCTCTGAAAGGAGAGACATGATGAAATAAGAAGTGTGTAGCATAAAATATTTCTGAGCAATAGTGTGTGACAAACTTTCAAACCCAACAACATGGTTTAGTGGAAATCAAGATTGTCATAATATCCGTGTCCCTGAATCATGTAAAAGTCAAAGTACAGATAATGTGTCAGAATAAGCAGGGCTGGCTGGTATAAATGGGATAGAGGAACTAGAAAGAGAAATGAAAATAAGCAACATGAAAAGGGTGAACATAAAATTCAAGGCAACAACATAGCAAATGCAACACAAATATACTGTACATTTAATGCAAACTACACTAAGGTAAAGCACTAAATTAATACACTAAATCTAAATCTAAACAAACATAAAATAACACAAATACTGCAGAGGTTTACGGGTATGCAAATTTACACTCACTCACATAGGTGCAGCCATGCTACAATACAAAACTATGTCCTGTAGAAGAAAGATAAGCTAAAAAGTAAGGTACAGTAACACTTTATTTTGATAGTCCAGTAAGGATAATATACAGACAGTCAACAAACCATCTATAGACCATCAACATCCAGTCAGGTGACTGCCATCAACAAGCAACAGTTGTTCCTGATATTTAGTAGATTTTCTATAATACTCTCATCAACTTTGTTTCCTTTTACTTCATTTCAATAGTCCAGTTTCTAGATCTTTTTTGGTAGATCACATGGCCTCTATGTTAGAACACAGAAACGGAAGCTGGATGCAAGTGTGGGGAAAAGTCACTTTAATAGGTATATGCAAAAGTAAAGGAACAACTCAAACACGTGAAGCCAAAAAACTTTGTAACATAGGCAAGGTTCGTAGTAATGGCAAAAACTATGTAACATAGGCAAATTTCGTAGCAAGGTCAAAAACTAGATAACATAGGTAAAGTTCGTAGCAAGGTCAAAAATTAGATAACATAGGTAAAGTTCGTAGCAATGGCAAAAACTAGGTAACATGGGCAAAGTTCATAGCAATGGCAAAAACTAGGTAACATAGGCAAACAATATTCACAAGGGCAAGGCAATAATCCATAATCCAGAGTAGTAGCAAAAATCCAAAAACCAGTATAGACCGTCCAGATAATCAAGGCTTGGAACGAGGCAAAGAAACAAAGTAACTACGCTAATACTTCGCGAAGTGCGAGTGAAAACAAAGGGGCTTAAATACATGAACCAATACGAGACTTAAACACAAAACACCTGAAACACATAATGACACATTAGGAACAGAACCAATGAACACACAGCGGCGGAGACAAGACATGAACCAAAACATAGACGCATGTGGCGAAGTAAACAAAACAAGAGTCCATGAATGCGGAAGTGCGCTGCTCGCACGCTTAGGTGAACAGCACGAGGGGAAACCCTAACACTCTAGTCCTATCCTATCGTATCTGAATTTGATTTTTTTCTTTAAACTCAGTTCATATGGATTTACAATTGAGGTCATAAGTTTACATATGCCTTACAGAATCTGCAAAATGTTACTAATTTTACTACAAAATGTTAAAAAATAAGAGGGATCATAAAACTTGCATTTTGTTTTTATTTAGTACTGCCCTGTATAAGCTACACAGTATTAAGAATCAAGCATATGTAAACTTCTGAACTGGTTCATTTGTGTAAATTCAGTTATTATTGTGTCCTGCGGGCTATACGCAAACATCTGTTATGTGAAATAGCTTATTCAGGGCAGTACTATGTAAAAAACAAAATGTAATTTTAATAATCCCTCTTAATTTATTTTAATTATTAAAATTCTGCAGATTCTGCAAGGCATATGTAAACTTATGACCTCAACTGTATATTCATTCATTTTATGAAATGTTGAGAATCAGTTGATGGGATGGCTCATGACAGTCTGTAAATGACTTGTAAAGTGTCTACATAGGACTATCCAAATAAAAAGAACACCTGGACTTTCTACCACTAAAATAAGTAAAAAAAAAAAAAAAAAAAGATCACAATGAGATTAGGTCCTGTTTCATCTTTTACTTCATCTAGAGCACGTCCAAAAAGTCAGCTTTGCTTCATCATATTATCATGTTGTTTGTGCGACTCAGCCAACAGAACGTGGAGGGATGAGTCATTTGGTGCCAAGCACTGCAAAAGAAATTTCCATGGGAGTAACACAAAGTGCCACAACATGCTCAATCTCCTGAGGCTTACGGTTATTAGATATTCAAGGCAGAAATTTGTGCTAACAGCATTGCTATAATTACTGCAGGTGTGGTGCTTGATCCTTTTTTTTCCATCAGCACAAAAAAGTCAAGTGAACACTACCTATATGGCCAAACAGCTGTGTGTGTGTGTTTGGACTTCAAATCTGGTTCTACTATTTTTTCCTTTTCATTACTGTTTCTCTTTCTGGCCATTCATCTCTCTCTACTTGTTTATCTGTCTTTCTAGCCATGATTCTCTCTCTCTTTCTCTCTCTCTCTCTCTCTCTCTCTCTGTCACACACACACACGTACAAATACGCCTCCTCCACTGCATCTGTTTCTGTCCTTCAGTAATTATCACTTAGTCAGGTAGCTCAGGAAGGTCACAGCATCCCACTGTGTTGGTGAACTGCAATCGGTGGAGATAAACAGATACAGGGAGTGATAACAGTCAGGCATGTGCAGGATAAAAGGATAAAGGAACGTCACCCAAATGAATGCAAAATACAGGTGTGATAAATTGTGTGACAAGCACAGAAAACTGGTGGCCATATTCTGATGTGAGGAGCATTTATTTTTGCTGGTATGGCTTGGTTCCATTAGAGTGAAGAATCATTGCAAATCAATACAAAGCTCTTTTGATTGATCACCTTCATCCTATGATGAAACATTTCTATCCCGATGGTCTCTTTCTCACTATCAATTCAGAATGCCCTCTTAACACTCACATGGCTGAACTTCAAAGCTGACAAAGCTGCTCGATCCACAGTGCTGTTCTGATTATGGTACCATTCATTGCTGTTAATACTGCACTACTACCTTGCATGTGTATTGTAGCATCCACCCTCTAGAGACTTCTAGGAGCTGGAACAAAGTTAAACAAAAGCCTAATTGATCTTCAGGCTTAGCCTACATGGTATTGATATTCTAGAAAATAGTACTGTCAAGAATATCACATACTGTGAGGTAGATGGAGATAGGAGACAGATGGGGTTGGCCATCACTCTGGTGTGAAATGGTCAAAAATGCTGATGATGCCAATTTCCACCTTGTGAATGGCGTGCCGATCCTAACAAACGCTAATGAAAAAGCAGATTTTGTTTATGGAAAATACTGAAAATTTGTGACTCTAAGAGTGCTGTTGTCAGGATGTAGACAAGGGTGTAGATGAAGGCCATTTGAGGTGGCTGAACAGGAGGTTGCTGAAACACAAGTTTATTTAGTGTCGCAACACGTCATGCAAAAAGACCTCTAATGACTGGTGTCATTACATGTGTCTCATAAGGAGAGAGTCATAACACTATTAACAGTGTCTAAAACTGAATTAATGCCTTAATACCAATTACTATTTAACGCACGCTCCTTTTAAATTTGCAGTTATGAATCATTATGTGCTGAGTAACTAATGTGTGTGAGAGACTGACTGGGTGTAAAAATCAGTGACTGCATTATCAGCCTTAGTCATCTATTACACATGCTAAAGTTTGAATCTACAACTGTATTATGGATTTTAATACATGACTATATTATGTCTTGCACAACAGTCAAATGCATACTATAGGTGCATCATACCATGCATTATATTATATTATTAATTTAATGAATTTAATTTAATTTAATGTTAGTCCTCACCCTGCCCAGTTGGTAGCTGTCACATGAAAAGGGAAGACCTAACTAGTAGGGAAATAGCAAATGGTGTACATAGTGGCATTTGTATGAAAGTTGAAGCTTTGGAAGCTGATCTGTTTGATCAGATGAGGTTAGAGAGCTGAGGAGACTAAATAACTAAAGCACTGCTTCATCACTGTCTACATATCAGCATTATGCGTAGTGTAGTCAATCAAATTGAAAACAGACCAATATGTCAATGAAAGACGTTTAAACTAAAAAAAGTCAACTCACAATTTCATTACATCGTACTGTACATATTGGTCAAACACTGAGAATTACACGTTGATTATAAAGACTAATATGCAAGTTGTTCAAGGTTACTAGCAACCTCTAATTATACAACAAGCAGCATTCTTTCATTTCTCAATTTTTAGTACTGAATTAACTTTATTACTAACTAAAATCATTCAGTGTGGTGAACTGGAAGTGACTGATAGGAGTCTCAAATGAACCAGTCCATCAGTAAACTATGAGTAATGCTTTCGATGAACTATGAGTCCATCAGTAAACTAAAATGAATGTGGATACAGGTGTCCTTATACACTATATGGCCAAATGTATGTGGACAACTGATCTTCACATCCATATGTGGACTTCCCCCCCAAACTGTTGCCACAAATGGAAGCCTACAATTGTATAAATTGTCTTTGTACGCTGTAGCATTAAGATTTCCCTTCACTGGAATTAAGATGCCCAGACCTGATCCTGAATGACAATGCACAAAGAAAAGTCCTTAAAAACATGGTTTGTCAGGGTTGGAGTGGAAGAACTCGAGTGGCCTGCACAGAGCCCTGACCTCAACCCCACTGAACACTTTTGGGATGAACTGGGACGCAGACTGCTCCCCAGGTCTTTTTGTCCGACATCAGTGCCTGACCTCACTAATGCTCTTGTGGATGAATGAGCAAAAATCACAACAGCCACGTTCCAAAATCTAGTGGAAATCTTTCCCAGAAGAGAAGGGGGACGAAATCTATAATAGGGTGTTCAACAAACACAAAAAGATACATGGTATCTTAATTGCAAGTTCAATGTCTCATATGAAGATATTATGATGGGTAAGATAAGGTCAGAAATGGAGCTAAGCTCTAATATTCCTAACATCTGTTATGAAATGTGGACAAACACACACACACACACAAGTTCAACCTTGGTGTGAGGTTTCGGGCAGCATATGCTCACCGTATGCTGTGAAACACGGTGGCCGCCATGCCAGACAGATTAGACTCAAGTTGAAAGAGCACACTGGAATATAAATGAGCATGCAGGGAAGCGTGTATGCATACTATATCCTTTCTCTGATGATATATTTAGGGCAGGAATGAAATAAGAAAATTTAAGGAAAAAAGATCTCATCTTTACTCTCAGGGTGTTAGAAACCTATGTAATGAATTTCATTTTAGTTACATCTACTAATTTGAATTATACCACAGCATTGTTGAACTCTGAATTCTGATAGGTCATAAGGTGTTGATTAATTTTCTACAGCAGATCTGATAGTAATTCAGCTGTAATGCAAATTACAGGCTTATATTAATGTGCTTGTTCTAATATGTTATTCTTTCTGTAGTAATGACGTACACAGGGACTTGTATGGCAGACAATCCACATAATTTAAGACTAATAATAAACAGATTTAAAATGTGTCATTATTTGACGGAGAAATATATAGTCATTGATATGGTTAAGCTTTCTCTAGGGAAAAAGTGAGGGAATGACTGTTTCGAGCTTCTATAAAACAAACTTGTTTCATGGACGTTCTACAGTATTGAATGTAACTTTAAATGGATCAAAAACACAATTTGCCATTGTTTAATTGTTTACATTTGTAAATGTAGGCAAATTATTGTTGTATAAGATGAATAAAATAATTAAGCATATCTGTAGGAATGGATAACAGTACTTTATTGTTGTTTATTTTCCTTTATACCATGGTCTGTCCGAATACTCGATAATGATTGGCTGAAGGGTGTGCGTTAAAACCATATATACCAGAGGTACTGTAGTTCTGGTCAGTTTAATCACCGTTCTAAATTAATGCGCTGCCTATAAACAACTGTAACCATAGTAACATACAGTTAAACACAGCTTCATTATTAGTAGAGACACGGCACAGACGCAGGTAATTCACACACGCACTCTCTCTCTCTCATATAACAATTTATTATAATTCATTCAAACAAATGTAATCTTATCGCACTACTTTATCTCTGTGTATGATTTAGAGTGGGCAGAATTCTAGATCTAACGACCAGTATATAAAACTAACGATATAACGAACGAAAATTAACCATTATTTTTATCTTTTCAGTAAAATCAGTGAAACCTCAGTGACAGCTTTAACTCCCTGGCAGTTGGCCATGGGATAAGCGGGATAATCCACGGCTAAGTGTGCGTTACACGATTTTAATGCACAAAGAGCCTCCATGGAGTGCTGTTAGTTTATCCCTTACTTATACAGCAGTTAATTCCGGTCGACTAATTTTATTGGACAAGTGGCATTCCAAGAGTGCTTATAATTAGTATAACCGCGCTGGGATATTTCACTGTTTATGTCACAGCATTCGTCTGTGTTCGCCAAGTAAATTTCCAATTCTAGCAACAGTCCCACTAAAACTACCCACCGTTACTACATTGGAGTTAACGACATCAAGCTTGCCAAGCGATACATTTTTCATGAATATAATGTCTGATTTAAAATATGAACACTCGTCAGATGAAGGGAAGCCAATTTCATCGGAGAATGCACAAATCACCGTGAGCTAGCTAGCCAGCTAGCTGACGGCCAATCAATGAGTGTGGCTTCTTCAGGATCTATTTCCATTTGAGGAGCAAAAATAAACAAACTAATATGGCACTCGCAATTATGCTTTTATACTGAATATCGGCGCGGCTGTGATTACCTGAGGCCTCGTGCCTACAGCCAAATCTCAGTGCCAACATTCAGTATAACCATACACTTGCTCGTGCGATATTGCTTAAACAACAGCTCGAACAAGAAGGTCTCAGAGGCAGTGGATCCATTTACATGAGGTTTTATACAAATTGCAGCAAACATAGTAATAACATTCAAATATCTGAAACATTAATGCAGGCAAAGGTCAAAAAACATTCTAAACACGATATGACAATCATCCTAAACAAGGCTCAGAACTTACTCAAACACAGAGAATGGCAAGACTTCGCAATGAGTAAATATACATGAAGAGTTTATATACTCTAAAATCAAGAAATAACCAGGAAGTAAATGTTATTGGTCATGTTAGTATCCGGTCTGCATGACCTCTGCTGGCAGGGAGGTGAAATGTCCTGAGTAGTCATTAAAACAGCACATGTTGTCGTGTTTCATTCCTTATGTATCAACCGGTTTAACCTCCTCCAGCTTCAGAGTCTCAAAGGTGAGTCTCAAAGATGAGAAACGAAACGTGTCTTGTGCTTGATATTATTTAAGGTCAGGAAGATAATTGGGTTTTTGATAATTTGATAGCATAAGAGAGAGAAAGACTGTGATCTCCGGAGATAAGAGGACAGAGATTAGAGAAAAGCTGGATTTAGAGTGAAAGTGCACTGTATTATTATCCCATTCACATACTCGTACAGTAAGTGGAAGGAAACATCATGATGATGGTGCTACACATAAGACAATACAGAACCACACAATTACACACAGTACAAATAGAACATGAGTGTAGGAAGAAACTCAAACCCAGTTTTACTAAAAATACACGCTGTCTGTCTTCTCACTGAGGGGAATATGAAACTACACCAACTTATATACTAAAGGTAAGTATTTTTACATTCCACCTGCATCTATTAATTACAGTAGGGCATACAGAGTGGTGCGAAAAACAAAAAACATCCAGTGAGCAGCAGTTCTGCAGGTAGAAATGCCTTTGCTGAGGTCAGAGTAGAATGGCCAGATTGGTTCAAGCTGAGAGAAAGACTACAGTAACTTTAAAAATAACCAATTTTTTGGTGAGCAGAAACGCATCTCAGAATACAGTGAACCCTGAGGCAGATGGACTACAACAGCAGCAGATCACATCAGGTTCCACTACTGTCTGCTAAGAACAAGAATGTGAAGCTACAACAAATTAAATACCAAGTTAGCTATTTTAACATTCCACCTTCATATGAGTATAATAAACAGTTCCAACCAAATTTTAACATTAATTATTGTCTGAAGTACCCTACAATGTGCACTTTATGTTCAATACTGAGTCATTGGGGATTTGTCCTTAGACAAATTAGACTATTTTTCCTGATTATTTACTCAATAAAAATGTTTAATTAAAAACCCTGGTTTATTCATAATCAGTGGTGGCATTTCCTCAAGACACTGCACTGTTTAATGTTAAAGCAGACACCCGCACTGAGACTTCCTGATGAAGCCTGCCGTGTGCTTATCTGTATGAAATGAGGAAACTCACTAGAACAAGTCTTTTGGGTGATAATCATTATTAAATATGCACTGCAAAGTTAATTAGGGAGTTTTCATAAGGAGCCTCTATGATCGCTTTAATTTACTGAGTGATTTTGAATGAGCAGAAGCAGAGGAGCCCCAGGACAAAAGGATTATTCATCATCCTGCTACTGAACTGTCATTATACGTGTCATTTCTATTTCTGCCATGGTTTAGCACTTCAGATTTATCATTGCCGTGTGTACCAGGTCTTTAATACTTTACCTTCAAAGCTCCTCTGAAAGCAGAGACATGATGAAACAAGAAGTGAGTAGCATAAAATATATAAAATAAGAGAGTTATTTTATGTATATATTTTATACTAGCACTGTGGCTTAACGGAAAATAAGTCATATCCATGGTGCAGGCAGATGCAGCTGTCACAGAGCAATACAATTAAAACAGGACTAAAGGCCACCACCAAAACTGTTTTTATTTTATGTGTTGTCAACAACTTTTAGATTCTTCAGTAATATACTCACAAATCATTTTATAAGGGAGAACTGTACACCTGCTTATTCATGCAATTATCCAATCAATTGATCACATGGCAGCAGCACAATGTAGTATAACATCATGCAGGTACAGGTCAAAAGCTTCGGTTAATGTTTACATCAAACATTAGAATGGGAAAAAAGGTGATCTCAGTGATTTTAACCATGGCCTTCGTTGTTCAGTGTTGGTGCCAGATGGGCTAGTTTGAGTATATCAGAAACTGCTGATCTCCTGGGATTTCACACACAACAGTCTCTACACAAAATGGTGCAAAAAAAAAAAAAAAAAAAAGGAAAAGAAAAAATCATGTCAGTTCTGTGGATGGAAATGCCTTGCTGATGAGAGAGGTCAGAGGAGAATAGCCAGACTGGTTTGGGATGACAGAAAGGCTACAGTAACGGATATAACCACTCTTTTCAACTGTGGTGGTCAGAAAAGCATCTCAGAATGCAAGACACATTTACACTTACATTTATGGCATTTGGCAGACACCCTTATCCAGACCAACTTACAGAAGTGCTTTGAAGTCTCTGTCAATAAATACATCCTGATACTGGTTCATTAGGTCATGGATTAAGAATACCATCAGGAAAAAACTCTGTTGGGGAGGTAAAATAGTAAAAAAAGCACACAGACTACACTTTTTTTTAACACTTTTTTAAAAATAAAGTGCTAATTTAAGTACTTCCAGAAGAGGTAGGTCTTCGAACACATCCAATCTTCTTGAGGTAGATGGGCTACAACAGTAAAAGCTCAAACTCAAAAGTGTGAAGAATTTCTCTTAATATTTCATACTTAGCACCAGTCTGAAATTGAGGGTCTGAAATTTCAGATTTTTGTTATTATTTTAAAAGCCAGCTAACATCTAAATATTACAACAGCAAATTTTAAATCAGGATTTACTAGCTAACAGCTACCTAACTTAAGATAACTTGAGCAGCACTACTCTGTAAAACGAACAAGATAGATAAAATAACATAACAAAATTGAATTGTTATTGAAAATAACAAGTCTCAAAGCCACCAAGCACTTAAAATACAAAAAATGTTCATTAGGTTTAGAAGTCTCATTTTATATATATATATATATATATATATATATATATATATATATATATATATATATATATATATATATATATATATATATATATAAACAAGGTCTCGTTATGAAAGACAAACGAAATAATAAAATCAGTAATATCTCACAGTCAAACTGTTCTTGTAAGCTGTCAATCATAAGTCAGTAACTTGGCTAGCAGAAGGTGGGTGACTGTGAGCGTGGGAGTGAAGGAGTGTTCTGGATGTTGTAGTCCCTGGCGGCCATATCTGTAGGCTGCCGAGCCTGCTGGGATGTGTAGTGCGGTATGTGTGCGTGTGGATTGGTGGCGGCCATGTTCGTAGGCCACTGAGAGTTCTGGGAACTGGAGTCGCGCCATAAGCGCGACCTAACAGGTAGGTAGAACACTGTCGCAATATGTAAACTGTAGCTAAACTTGAAGTGCAAAAAAATCATATTTCAATAGCTTTGACATATTAGCTAGCATACTCTATCAGTCCACAATCAGCTTCACTGTAAAATGTACACAGTGTTACATTAATGTTACATTGTGTACGCACTGGAAGCTTCACTTACCAAGTCAAATTCCTTGTGTGTGCGAGCACACTTGGCAATAAAGCTCATTCTGACTTCAACAGTGGCTTCAACAGTTGTATCAACATATTTTCAGTTAACCACCAGAACCTAATTTATTATATTAACATTTATTATATTTGATTACGCATATAGCTGGTGTCACAGTCGTCCTTGTTTGTGAGAGTTTTGCCTTGGAATCCAGGAAGAGAGTGACTTTGCTTTTCTTTCTTGCTCTTATTATATTTGATTGAGCTTTGTTTCACCACCACTGGACTTTAGAGGTCATGTGTGTGTGTGTGTGTGTGTGTGTGTGTGTGTGTGTGTGTGTGTGTGTGTGTGTGTGTGTGTGTGTGTGTGTGTGTGTGTGTGTTTCTTCCTCTGCTAAGCGTTGCTCACGGTGTGTTTGACTCACACTCCACACGGCTTTAATAGAGGCCTTTATCTATCCAAAAGACAGATTTATCTGTCAGGGCTTTGGGAACGTGTTTGGGTGATTTAGTGGTTGAGGAAACGTGATTTAAATGCTTTCGACGACGTCCGGCTCTGCATGACTCACGCTTTGGTTTGAATTGAATCAATGCTTTAAATGATACTGAATCAGGGTATAGAGGATGCCAGTGCTGGTTGTAAAGCTCCAATGAAACAATAGGAAAAAGAAGACAATATTGGCCATACTGTCTCACCAAAAATAGTATATCCTAATATCCCAACATCTAACCTAGCCTTTCATGGTTTACTTCATATTCACATCAACTAGCATAAAATAAGTTTAATGAAAAGTTAAAAGCGTACTGTGAAAGATTCACTACAAATCTTCAAAAGCCTTAAGGAATGATACATATATGACAACCAGCTACGTATTACTGTGGCCTCCATCATCGCCAATGAAGATAAATTAAGATCTTTAGGAAGTTATAATTGGCTCTATAAGTTTTAATGGAACCAGCAATTATATAACTGTGCTGTCTATCATTTATGAGAGAGAGAGAGAGAGAGAGAGAGAGAGAGAGAGAGAGAGAGTATTCATTAATTGTGTGTGGTCCTGAGATGGCATTGGGTTATCTCTCTCTCTCTCTCTCTCTCTCTCTCAATCTCTTTCTCTCTCTCTCTCTCTCTCTCTCTCTCTCTCACTCTCTCTCTCTCTCTCTCTCTCTCTCTCTCTCTCTCTCTCTCTCTCACACATGATTCGATTTCAGTTCACTGCCAAATAGCTTTATTAGCCTGCCAATAGGATATTACCAGACCATCAGGAAAAAAAGAGACTGACAATAATAACAACATTCATAATAACATCAGTTCAGTAATAATAATAATCAGTGGTGAAGATTTAATTTCAATTTTGGCAATGCACACCACTCAGTGCACCACTCAGGCACCCAGTCCATCATATGATTAAAGCTAAAAGTTAAATATTAATAATAAGGTTGGTTGTTTGGTTGTTTGTTGTAGACTGCAGAGTCACACACACACACACACATTCACTTCACACACTACGGACAATTCAGAGATGCCAATCAGCCTACAACGCATGTCTTTGGACTGGGGGAGGAAACCAAAGTACCCGGAGGAAACCCCCGAAGCATGGGAAGAACATGCAAACTGCACGCACACAGGGCAGTGGCAGGATTTGAACCCCCAACCCTGGAGGTGCGAGGCAAACGTGCTCACCACTAAGCCACCGTCCCAAAATAAATCCACATATCAAAAATATTAAAAGCAAAAACACATGCTTTGAACAGTTGTTTTAGTGAGGGGAATATATCCTTCCATATTTCCCATTCTGCTTACATCCACAACTGTAAGAACAATAATAACAGAAAAAGTGGCAAGGTGACAGTTATAACAATAGTAATTATAAAGATATAAAGAACAACTGTGATCAAAAACAAGAATAATAACAGCATCAATGGCAATAATAACAATAACTGTGCTAGCAACAATTATAATGCAAACCATGTAAATGAATAAATAAATAAGAGTAAGGGTAATGATGTGAGGTGGGTTGGTGTGTATATGTGGTATATTTTCTAGAAGGTGGTGCTGTTTTTTTTTCACCTGTGTAGCTAGATGTGTACATTTAAGAGCCATTTCCCTCCCTTTATCTTATTCTGTCTTTCCTTTTCTCTCTCTCTCTCTCTCTCTCTCTCTCTCTCTCTCTCTCTCTCTCTCTCTCTCTCTCTCTTTCTCTCTTTTTCACCGAGACAGGAATTTGCAGTGAGGAGTTTTCCAGAAGCACGTTCGTTGCAGGGAGTGATGTATGAGGTTTTCAGCCTTTTAAATTATTTCTATCTCTATCTATCTCTCTCTAACCTTCTCCTTATTTCTCACTCTCATTCTCAGCCTCACTCCTTCTGTATGTAGTTCTCAGTCTATTCGATCATTTCACTGGTTCAAGTAGATGTTTCACAGGTCTTGGCACAGTGAGGAGCATTCAGCAGAGTTGTCCTCACAGGACTGCTGTAGAGGATTTCACTATGAAGAAAGGCCTATCTCTTCAATTATTTGTTAAGGACTGTACATGGGGTTCTCTGAAAGACAGAAAGTGAGAATAAAGCAAAGAAAATATGAGACTATGGACTGTGGGCTGACCAAAAGGTGATGCTGGCATGGGAGCTGGTGAATGCTGATTAAGGGGAAGTAAAATTGAAGAGGATGTAAAAGAAGAACATGTTTATTTATTTGACAGTTAAACCTGTGATGCAGTGAGCAATTTTGAATTAGTTATTTATAATAGTTGAGATTAATAATTTCCATAAAACTGCTTTTTATAAGGTGGGTGTATTGCCACCCAACTGGGTGTGTTGCCACCCTATACTCTTTGTATAGTATTAACGAATCAAACTGCTGCTCATGTTGCATCAGAGGATAATGTAACACACTCGAAGGAATGCACTCTTCCATATACAGTGCCCACTAATATAGTCACCCTTGGTAAATATGAGCAAAGAAGGCTGTGAAAAATTGTCTTTATTGTTTATCGTTTTGATCTTTTGTTAAAAAAAAGCACAAAAATACTCTGCTCTCATGGATATTGCAAACACAACACAGGTTTATTTACTTTGTTAAATATAGGTGTGCAGTTATCATTGGCACCCCTATGAATTCATATGAGAAAAATATAAGTATATTCCCAATAATATTTTACATTTTTTGTAGTACACCTGGGTGACAAGGAACAGGAAAATGTTCAACCATGACTTCCTGTTTCACGGGGTATAAATATGAGGTAACACATTCCCTTAGTCATTCATAACAATAGGTAAGACCAAGGAATATAGCTGTGATGTGCGGCAAAAGGTTGCTAAGCTTCACAAAATGGGAAATGGCTATAAGAAAATAGCACAAGCATTGAAAATGTCCATTTCCACCATCAGGGCAAAAACTAAGAAGCTCCAGTCAACTGGAAATGTTATGAATCAACCTGGAATTGGACATGTGTATATATTGTCTCAACGCACTGTGAAGAGGATGGTTTGAGTGGCCAAAAAATCTCCAAGGATTACAGCTGAAGAATTGCAGAAGTTAGTTGTGTTTTGGGGTCAGAAAGTCTCCAAAACTACAATCCGTATTCACCTACATCACCAGAAGTTGTTTGGAAAGGTTTCAACAAAAAAGCCTCTACTCTCATCCAAAAACAAACTCAAGCGACTTCAGTTTGCCAGACACTACTGGAACTTCAAATGGGATCAGGTTCTATGGTCACATGAAACCAAAATAGAGCTTTTTGGCAATAAACACCAGAGGGGGTTTTAGCGCACACAGAGAGGTAGACATATGGAGAAGTACCTCATGCCCACGATTAAATATGGTGGTGGCTCTTTAATGTTTTGGGGCTGATTTTCTGCCAAAGGACCTGGACATTTTGTTAGGATACATGGCATCATGGACTCTATCAAATATCAACAGATATTAAATGAAAACCTGACTGCCTCTGCCAGAAAGCTTAAAATGGGCCATGGTTGGATCTTCCAGCAGGACTACTATGCTGACGGTCGCGAAGCGACAATGTCTGTTTCCATTTTCTCTATGTTACCGCTGTTCTCCATTCACTTCTCTGTAGTGACAGCTTTGCCCAGGATTCCAACTTGATGCTTCTCTGCTTCAGGTTTCTCTTGATGGTATCCTTATATCGCAGTCGAGGTCTACCTCTCTTCCTTTGGCCAACAGGCAGCTGTGAGAACAGGATCTGTTTTGGAAGTCTATCGTGTGGCATCCTCATAAGGTGTCCAGTCCACCGAAGATTCTTTCTGATCAAGAGGTCTTCCATGGATGGTAGTCCTGTTCTATCCAATATTTCCTTGTTGGTCATCTTGTCCTTCCATGTTATATTCAAGATGGACCGAAGATGCCGCATCATGAAGGCATGAAGCTTCTTCACATGGCGTCTGTACACTGTACAGGATTTGGCTCCATACAAGAGAGTAGATATAATTATTGATCTGTAGATCTTGCCTTTCACCTTTATGGACACATGGTGGTTGTTCCAGAGTCTCTGGTGCAGCCTGCCAAAGGATGCACTAGCCTTGGCCATTCTTCTCTGTATCTCAGCATCAATTTGTCCGTCTTTTGCAACTGTGCTTCCAAGGTAAGTGAATTCTGGGACAGAGTTAAGTTTGTTTCCATCTACCATAATATCCACCTCCTGGGTTCTTGAAGAGTTTGGTTGGTACAGCACTTCTGTTTTCTTAATGTTGATCTTCAGGCCGAACTTCTTTGATGTATCAGAAAAAGCATTTAGGATTCGCTGAATTTCTTGTGGAGAGTGGGCAAGTAGTGCACTGTCATCCGCAAACAGAAGATCCCTAATCAGTACAAGGGTACTCTTGGTCCTTGCTTTGAAGTGTGTGGTATTGAAGAGGTCAGCATCTTGTCTTGACTGAATATAGACACCATCTTTCATGCCCTGAAAAGCATCTTCCAGTATTGCTGATAGGAATATGGAAAAGAGTGTCGGGGCCAGCACACAACCTTGTTTGACACCATTAGTAACGTCAAAAGTCTCTGAGGTTTCTCCTTCAACAATGACATTTGCCTTCATCCCTGTGTGAAGAGATTCAATCATGGATGTAAACTTCTCAGGGCATCCATACTTCCTTAGTAGTTTCCACAGTCCTGTCCTTCCTACTGTATCAAAGGCCTTTGTAAAGTCAACAAATACCATGTACAGTGGCTGGTCCTGTTCTATACACTTTTCTTGTAGCTGTCTGAGGCTGAAGATCATGTCTATGGTACTCCTATTGGGTCGGAATCCACACTGTGACTCAGGAACTACTTCTGGGGTGATGTACTGGGAAAGTCTGTCTAGGAGGATCCTGGCAAGGACCTTGCCTGCAGCAGACAGGAGAGAGATTCCTCTGTGGTCCCCACAATCTGTTCTGTCTCCCTTCTTGTAGATGGTTATAATGGTGGCATCCTTCCATGCTTGCGGGACTGAGCCTTCATCCCATGCCTTGCATATCAGTTTGTGCAGCTTAACAAGTAGATTGGTACCTCCGTGCTTCCATACTTCTGCAGGAATTCCATCTCCACCTGGGGCTCTGCCATCATTCAGGCCCGCAACCGCTTCCATCATCTCATCCATGGATGGAGTCTCATCAAGGCAAGTTTTGATGGTACGCTGCCATCATTTTGATGGCAAGGGCTTCAGTTTCAATCTCGCCTGGGACATTCAGAAGCTTCTGGAAGTGTTCACTCCATCTTGCTAGAACTCTCTTGTTGTCTGAGAAAATCTCATGCCCGTCTGCTGACTTCAGCTGTACAGGACCTTTTTTCCGGGGGCCCCAAACTTCCTTGAGTCCACTGTAGAAGCCCTTCATGTCATTTCTGTCCGCAGCTCTCTGTAGCTCTTCTGCTTTTCTGTCCCACCAGGCCGTCTTTAGGGAACGGGTGTGCTGTTGGAGTAGTCTGCAGGTATCCTTGTAAGCTGCAACAGTTGATCTGGTACTCCTGGTCTGCAGCACTTTCTGATGGGCTTGGTCTCTATTATTCAACAGTTGTAGTAATTTCTGGTCGTCGGGATCAAACCAGTCTTGATGTCTTCTGTTGGGCTTGCCAAGAGACGTTTTTGCTGTGTTGTATACCACTTGTTGTAGGGCTATCCATTCCTGGTCCACTGAAGATCCTTCCTCTACATCAAGTCTGTCGATGGCATCATTCATATCTCTCGCTAGGCTCTCTCTGTGATCAATGGCTTTGAGTTTCGCTATGTTAAGCTTGGATGGTTTCTTAGAGCCTTGCTTATTATACTTCTGTCGAAGGCGAAATGCCACTTTTGATCTCAGCATCTGATGATCAGTCCAGCAATTGGCTCCACGCATGAATCGGGTACCGCAGAAGTCCATCTTATCCCTGCATCTTGTTATTATGAAGTCTATCATGTGCCAGTGTTTGGAGCGAGGGTTGTGGTCTTCCTTTCATCCCTCTGCTTGAACATGGTGTTTGTCACTGTCAGTTCAAATTCGGAGCACAGGGAAAGTAGGAGCTCTCCATTTGAATTGCACTTCCCAATTCCGTGTTTTCCTAAGACCAATGGCCATTTGTTGTAGTCACTCCCTAATCTGGCGTTGAAATCTCCCATCAGTATAAGCTTGTCGGTGTGAGGGACTTGTCTGAGAGTATATGCTAACTGGTTGTAGAAGGCTTCCTTCTTTTCATCCGTATTTGTCAATGTCGGGGCGTACACACTAATGAATATGGCATAGTTATCCTTTGCCAGAGGGAGCCGCATTGTCATGATCCTGTCGCTGATTGGTAGTGGCGTCTCAGTCAGCCTAGATACAATGTCTTTTCTGATGGCGAAGCCCACTCCAGCCTCTCTTTTCTCTCCATCAGGTTTACCACTCCAGAAGAAGGTGTAATCCAAGTCGCTGAGACTGCCAGACTCTGGGAATCTTGTTTCACACAAGGCAGCGATATCGATCCTGTACTTTGCGAGTTCCATTGCCACAAGTGCAGTGCGTCTTTCTGGTCTGTTGGCTTCATCGCGGTCGAGAAGTGTCCTGACATTCCATTGAGCAACTGTCAAATTCTTGGATCGTCTTCCTAGTCTACTTTTCACTGTCGACGGAAGATGATGTCGAACAGCGCGGTCCTTGGTAACCCGGGCGACGGCCGATCCGGTATGAAGTTTATTTCGGTTGTTCATGTCATGAAAACTGCTTGCAAGAAGTGTTGAAGTGTTGTTAGCTTTTGCAAGTTACTAGCAGCACTCTCTGGGGGAGTTAATAGTGGACCTACGCCGGCAAGAACATGTCAGGACAGGCGCAGACTATTAGTCCCTGCAGCGGATGGCCAGAAGATTACGGGAGTTCCGTTCATCAACTGCCCTCAATGCCTCCACATTTGCATGTTTTCTGCCGGGGTTGTCTCCCTTAGCCTTTGGTTCTGACAAGGACCTGTCCCACAAGGCAGCGGACAATGCAAGCAAATTTGAAGCCCAGGACAAGGTGTTAGCTAGACTCAGATAATATTGTTTACCTGCGATATGAGAACAAACCACCACATCTAGCTGAAACGTTGGAGAGTTAACTAATTAATTTATGATTTGTACATTCCTGTTTTGACAGATGAACGACTGAGCCCTCATCCACCAAAAATCAAGGGTCTCAAAAATCAAGGCAATTCATTTGTTACTAATTACTAATGAGAACAAACTAAAATTAGATGAAAGGGACTGAGTGCTTGGTATCACCACAGTTTAATTTTCATAATTTGTCTTTTTTTTTCTTTTTTTTTTTTTTTTTTTAGCTCTAATAGCATTTAAATGGACTTTACTAGCCAATACAGGCTTGCAAAAATACAACTACAGTGATGATCCACACCAACAAGTGAAAGAGACATTGTTTGTCTTAATCTTGAGAGACCCAGTTTTTATGAGAATCTGTTAGTCTTTGGAATTCTATTTTTCATGCAGTATGGAAAGTGCTTCCTTCAGCAGTATGTGCTGTCTGCCTTGCATATAATTTTCTAAAAATAAGTCCAAACAATTAGACAGACGGGTTCGATTAAAGTGACAGATGTTCAGACAGTTCAAAGCAGAGAACGTTTTTATGGTCCTTTTTTAATCATATATATTTGGGATTTTTTTAATTTCAGGTATATAATCTATGTTCTCTAATTATCTTCATGCATGCCAGAATTTTCTGAGGTTTGTATTTTTCTATCACCAGATTATTGTTCAAAGATTAATCTCAATAAATCTCAATTAATCCCTGGCAAGATGTTCTATCATATTTGTTTTGGGTTTACTTCACAAACGTTCCTCTCTGTACAAATACTTTTACAAATACACTTAGAAAATATATAGTATATAAGTGCTAACACCACGTTGAATTCTTAATTTTGATTGGTCAGAAGGTGTTGATTAATTTTCTATAATAGCAGATCTGACAGTGGTGCCAGCTGTTATTCAAATCACAGGTTTACATTAATACATTCAGTCTAATACATTATTGTTATCAGGAATTGTATGGCAAATGCATCCACATAATTAAAGACTAATAATAAAAGAATTGTTATTTAACAAAGAAAAATATTGATATAAGTTTTCTTTAGGGGGATGTTTCTTTAAGGTTTCCACTACAGCAAAGACTTCATTTTGTTTGTTTTCAGTAACACACAAAATTTGTACAACTGCTTATTAAAGTGCATATTACAAGTGTATTTTATTCAAACTTATATAACCAATAACTGTGTAAATTATAACTGCTTAAAGATTTAAAAACTTCTTATTAATTATATGTAACTTATAAATGTAAGTTATTAAAACTTTTTATTAAAGCTTATAACTACATAAGCATAAGAATTAGTTGACATAAACGATTTGTTTGTGTATGTGTGTGTATAACTTTCAAATTAAGTTTTACAAGACTGGCTAATGCGGCTCTTTAATCCCCTCCGATGTTTCATTATTTAATGCTAACACGGCTGCACGTCCTCACACTCCATTACATCGGCTTGTCTGGGGTGACACGGTGTTCAGCGGGAAACACGAGCTGACGTTTGGCTCAGAGGCGTGTAACTGTAGCGTGTAATTGTGTTCCCAAGCGGATGCGTTTGCAATATGAACTCCAGCACTGTGTTCTGGATTAAGTGGTTGTGTTTTTTTTGGGGTTTTTTTTGCTAAAGCTCTCTTGGTGTGTTTTGACAGACGGCGTGCTCAAGCGGGCAAACACTCTCGGGCTGTTAAAGTGAGAAGTTTAAACATGTTTGCACATTTTTTTTTTGCTACAACCTGTGCTTTTCTGTCCTCTATAATAAGAGCTATACAGTATAAACATGAAATTACATATAAAAGTACAAACATACAGTATTATGCATTATAGCACATAGTTCAGGACATAATAAAGAGAGACAACAGAAACTATAGGTTTCTTTGTTCACATCAGAGATCATTTTAAAACAATCACTTAGAGACAGGTTCATTTCATCAGAATTCCAGTAGGTCAAATGTTTACGTACACCAAGTTGATTGTCTCTTTAAACAAAAAATGTAATAGAATAGTAATGACTTTTAGAATTTTCTGATTGGCTAATTGTCATAAGTAAGAGTTTATTGGGAGTGCACCTGTGTCTCTGAAAGGGCCTGGGTTTATAGACAGTGCCTTTTTGCTCTTGATACCATAGGAAATTCCAAGCAACTCAGCCAAGAACTCAGAAAAACAAACAACTGAAGGTACCATGAGCATCTGTATAAAAACTGACTGCATTGTTCAGGAAAGTGGTACACATTAACTTTGGTCTGAAAAGTTCAACTAAACAACAACAAAGGGACTGGCAAAGGAGTTGGAGGTGCCAGGTACAAAAGTATGTACAGTATATCCACCATTAAGAGAGACCTACTTCACCATGTCCTGAAAAGCTGTCTTGCAAAGAAGACGCCCCTATTCTAAGACCGACATAAAAAAAAAAAAGCCAGGCTGAAGTTTGCAGGTGATCACCAGCCTTTTGGAGGAGTGTTCTATAGTTAGATGACACAAAAAAATTACGTTTGGCCATAATGATCATAATTATGTATGGACGGAAAGGGGTGAGGCTTCTAATCTGAAGAACACAATCCCAAATGTGAAGAATGGGGGTGGCAGCATCATGTTTTGATGGTGTTTTGCTGGAAAAGGGACTGGTGGACTTCAGAAAATAGATGACATAATGAGGAAGGAAATACTGAGGAAGGAAATTCATCTAGAAATACTGAGTTGTGAAAATGTCTTTAGCCAAGTTGTATGTAAACATTTGGCCTCAACTGTATACTGATATATGAGGTGTGGGAACTGACGCCCACATGACATTTAAATCTCCCATATTCCTTTTGGTTCATTTTGGTTGTTTCTCTGACTAATGCCTTTTTTACCCAGTCAGTGACTTTTTGTGGATGCTGTCCGTGAAAGGCAGAGTCATGGTTGTCCCATATTCTTTTCTTTTTTTTTATTTGTGCTCTGCAGGATGTTCAAAGCATGGTGGTGGTAGCATTATGTTGAGAGATACCCTTGCCCTCCTTTTGGTAATGTCCTCCTTACCTGGTCACTGATTTATGGGGATGGCCTCTAGGCAGAGTCATGGTTTTAATAATGTATTTATTGGTGCCCCATTGGAACAGCCTGATACAGTACTTTTCCAGAACTTTCTCCTGGACTTCTTTTGATATCGCATTGGTCTCCATGATGCTGTTTGTTTTGGTATGTTCGCTACAAAAAGGTGTATTTATATTGAGATACATGACACTTTAATTGCACACAATTAAAGTCATCTCCATTCAATTAATTATGTGGCTTCCAAAAAGCAACTGCTTACACCAAAACCAATTTAGGGGTTTTACAGCAATGGCAGTGAATCCTACAATCACAAATAAGTTTGCAAACTGTATTACATCAATTTATGGACTATTTTGCTTTAATCCATGACTTATAACTCCAATTAAGTCCATTTCAGTTGTTCAAGTGGGGTGAATACTTATGCAAGCGACAGCTCCCTTTTCCTTCAATTTAACATGTCATCCTAGGTACTGAAGATTATTCACCAAAACAATTTGTATGCATCATTTTTGTGGTAGCCAAATACTGTCATCTTATTTCTATATCACAACTACAAGTATCAAGCCAGCTGATACAGAAAGTAAAATCACACACTACAAAAAAAACCCAAAGCTGTCAATCCAAAAATCAAACAACATTTTTTACATTTTTTTCATCTATCGGAATGTATAATACTGTATATAGAGATCATCTTGGAAACACACCCCTTAGTTAGCATGTAAAGAGTTTAATGTCCGTCAATATTACAATGCAAATCAGGCATCTGCTGCACAGCATATGGCGTTCCATGATAGTATTCAGTCTGTCCACTATACTAAATAGTCCTGACATGAACAATTTGCGACTCACTCTGCTACAGCATTCTGCAAAACACATCAGTCAATCTGACCAGATAAATTAGATGTGCCTAAAAAGTTTGATTAGGGATTCAGTGAGTGGATAAAGATGCTTCATGTCTTCTAACATGATGTCTGGTGCTTTATTCTGCTCTGTCACACAGTCACTCTATCAATAATCATTTACTCTATGGCATTTAGATTAGCCAGGTTTAGACTAGATAGAGCTGTGCGTGCATTGGTGTCACTTTGTTTTGAAAAGTGGTGGGGACAAAATGGCTGGTGGTCACTAACCGTTCTACCTTACCGCACTATTCGTTTTGCTCTTTTTTTAAATAAATTAATATACTTGGGGACTGTGATTAGAATTGGAAATATGCTTAATTTCCGCTTTTCAACAATGCATTGATGTACACATGCATCACAAATAGAAATCAGAATGACAAAAACATTATATAAAATATTTTCACATCACCTAGCAAGGTCATACAGCAGACCAATCAAAACACCCAAGATAAATAACAAACTTACCTTTACATTGTCAACTCAGCTACAACGTACCTATTGATTGCACAATTGTTGTGTGTGTATTAAGATTCTACTTCTAATTACTTGCATGTATTTTTTTAGTACCAGGACATCTTGCTAGCTAAAGCAGGTGTGATGCCGAAATTGGAAGAATTACACCTGTCAGACTCACACCCACATCAGTTTCCCCCATCCAATCAAATAATAGAGCAAAAGCCCGCCTGCCTGCCTAGTGGATCAAGAACTCAGTAGAGTTCAACCAATCATGAACTACGCAAAACCTAGTGTAAACCATGAATGAAAGCCAATTTGTATTCAAATTGTTTTAAATATGTTTATTCAATAAATAATTTTAAAAAATGAAATTGTGTGATGTTTCTTTATTATTATTTTGTTTTGTTTTGTTTTATAAAATCTCCCTTTAGTGTTACCATCCCCCACCCCACATGTAAATGCCATGAATCATTGTGTACCGGTGTGGCTAGATCCAGCGAAACCCTAGCCACTCTGTAGTAGCAGCAAATACGCTCTCGCGAGAGTTTTGTATCGAGTTTTACTATTCATCGTTTATCCCGTTGTAAAGAGCTGATGTTCTGGCCGGCGCAAATAAAGTTTATGTTACATGTATGAATTATATTATGAAGAATGATGGTTTGTAAATGGTTTTCCTTTTATACATACATTCTGCAAAGTATTTTTCAGTGGCTTTTAAAAAGTGGTGGGGACACAGTCGACTTTGGCAAAAAGTGGTGGGGACATGTCCCACCTGTCCCACCCGCAAATGCGTAAGTGTAAATCGCCTATGTGTAAATCACTCACTTTCAACAACTGCTTTATCCTGGTCAGGGTCACGGTGGATCCAAAGTCTATCACAGGAACACTGGTCGCAACCAATCCATCACAGGGCACCATTCACATATACATTCACAGTTGTTAAATAAAAACACTTACCATAAGAATTAATATAAATACTGTATAATAATTAGCCATGACAATTAACTGATCCATTATGGCTACTGATCATCCTGAACCAAACATTTCTATATTTCTGTATATCTAATATCTGTATAGATTTGTGTTTTTTTTCTGTTACATGATCACCATGATTAAGACTGAATGCCTGACAGGTCTGAAAATGTGCTGTACCCGCTATTTTATGAACGTCACTTATTTTTCAGTCATATTTCCCTTTTGGCCTGATCTCAGCTGAGAGACTGGTGTCATTGCCTTAATGTAGCTATAAATGCACTTATGTAGTTTTTGGCCCAAAAACTGTCACTGTTGATGGAGAAGTGGAAAAGTTCTCAACAAAGTGTGTGTGAGAGTGAGTGAGAGAGAGAAATCCCATCCTCAACCAATCTCAGACTAAAGTGCTTTATAGAAGAGGCCACCGCTCTTTTGTAAGACATATTAGAAGTTTCAGGAGAGATTTACATATTCCTTTAAACGAATGTTCCACATTATTGTGAATGCAGTAGATCAGCCCAGACGTGTTTGGTGTTTGTTCTGCATTGGAGCCATAAGGATAATGTAGCTTTAAAAAATACAGTACTGTGCAAAAGTTTTAGGCACATGCAGAGAAATGCTGGTGAGCAAAGATGCCATAAAAATAATGAAATTAAATGTTTCTACATAAAAAAATACTGCAAAGAGCAGTAAAAAGTAGTGAATGAAACAAAGTCAATATTTGGTGTGACAAAAAAAATAAAAAATAAAAATAGTAGTCTCTCATACAATTTGTGCAGTTTTATAATGAAATGAGCTGGTAAGTTTTATTGAGCATCTTGCAGAACCAGCCACAGTTCTTCTGGAGACTTTAACTTTTGCGCTTGCTTCTTATTTTTGCAGCAAAACCCAGCAGCCTTCATTGTGTTTTTTGTCTGAAAAGTGTCTCTTACGTAATATGCTGCTTTCTTTAATGACATACAAACATTTTTCTGTAACATTTAATTTTGCGCTAGAAAACTAATCTAGGAATCTAAAATGTTTTTTGTACTGACTTGATAATGTAGAAGTCATAAAATAAAAAATCTATAACACAGTTTGTACTAAAAAAAAAAAAAATAGGGTGCCTAAAACTTTTGCACAGTACTCTACATAATGACTCAGTAACACCATACATACAATGTATATAAATTGTTTCATGAAATGAAATGACTCTGTATTAAAAATATTAAATATGCATATCTAACTTGAACAAATTTATTATCCAACTCCCTTCTAATGTATAAAATAAAAGTGATTTCAGCTGCTGCCATTTTTATAGACAACAGTGCCATGCTTGATTCTGTTTCAGAATGTAACAACTCAACTAATTGTGTGATCATTTAGAACGTTAACCTAATGGCTATAAGCTTTCCTTACTTGTTAGCTACAGTAACATCATTAGCAAAACTCTAGACCTTAGACATATCTTGGCTGATTAGCTACATTTTTATGTAAGGGATAATTCATACTGGATGCGTCATGTGAAGACCTCATTCCACTCCATTTTAACAAGTGTTTACGACTGTTCTGTTATGACTGGCAGATTGCTACCGACAAAATAGCCTTAGTAATGAATGTTTGACAGCAAACAAGACTTAGTGTGTGTTCTTCCTGTTCTTTTGGTTTTTGGGTACTTTATGTCCAGTCCATTGTATCAGCCTCTTCATGACATTTTCATTGGTGGACTCTTGTTCTTATATCCTATTATATAACCCTGCTTAGTATACACCAATCAGCCATAACATTAAAACCACTGACAGGTGAAGTGAATAACATTGAATATCTTGTTACAATGGCACCTCTCAAGGGGTGGGATATATTCCGCAGCAAGTGAACAGTCAGTTCTCAAAGTTAATGTGTTGGAAGCAGGAAAAATGAGCAAGGGCCAAATTGTTATGGCTAGATGACTGGTTCAGAGCATCTCCAAAATGCCAGGTCTTGTGGGGACAACTGGTGAACAACTGGTCATGGGTGCACAAGGCTCATTGATGCACGTGGGGAGCAAAGGATAGCACGCCTCCCACAGAAGAGCTACTTTAGCACAATTTGCTGAAAAAGTTCATGCTGGATATAATAGAAAGGTGTCAGAACTCACAGTGCATCACAGCTTGCTGCATATTGGGTTACATAGCTGCAGACCGGTCAGAGCGCCCATGCTGACCCCTGTCCACTGCCGAAATCGCCTACAATGGGCATGTGAGCCACAGAACTGGACCATCATGTGAATGGCCAGGTTCGTATGTGTCGCTTACCTGGGAAAGAGATGGCACCAGGATGCACTATGGGAAGAAGACAAGCCGGCAGAGGCAGTGTGATGCTCTGGGCAATGTTCTGCTGGGAATCCTTGAGGCCTGGAATTCATGTGGATGTTACTTTGAAACCTACAAACCACCTACCTAAACATTGTTGCAGACCAAGTACACTCCTTCATGGCAATGGTATTCCCTAATGGCAGTGGCCTCTTTCAGCAGGATAATGCTCCCTGCCACACTGCAAAAAATGTTCAGGAATGGTTTGAGGAACATGACAAAGAGTTCAAGGTGTTGAATTGGCCTTCAAATTCCCCAGATTTCAATCCGATCGAGCATCTGTGGGATGTGCTGGACAAACAAGTCCGATCCATGGAGGCCCCACCTCGCAACTTACAGGACTTAAAGGATCTGCTGCTAACGTCTTGCTGCCAGACACCACAGCACACTTTCAGAGATCTTGGGGAGGCCATGCCTAAACGGGTCAGAGCTGTTTTGGTGACACAAGGGGGACCTACACAATATTATTCCCTTCATTCTTGGTTTCTGATATTCTCATTACAAGAGACAAGCTATTACAGTGTGAGGTTGCTTTTTTTTTTTTTTTTTAATCATCAGCTTGTCAGTGACAGGATTAGATAAGCATGCACTTTTAACTCCACACATCAGCTGGACTGTGGTGAATAAGCACAGGCTTACATAATGGGAAGAATTTCGATCTCCCCTCTGTCAACATCTTGCTGTTCCAAAGCAGTTTAAATCACCTCACACAAGCATTTAATTACTCATCCTTTATTAAAAAACCTGATTAAAAAAACTTTCAGACATCTGGAGGCTCAAGAAAATGAAAGGATTTTTTCAGTTAATGCAATGTTAATACATTCATTCATACACTCACGCCTGCATCTTTTCCGCATACATTGATTATTTTATTTCTGAAATGTGCTATATACACACTGTATGTGAGAAAAGTGCAGGGTTAAAAATTACTAGTTTGAATTATGTAGAGTGAGTGTCATCAATTCACATAGTATCCAATTATGTTATAAAATCTATGCAGTGTGTAACTTCAGTGTGTTACAGCACAAGGGTCCTGTATTCAATTCTAAGATCCAGTGAGTGTGCAGTGTTTGATTTTATTCCAGGGTTTTGAATATACATGATCAACTCATATTGGCTGAACAAAAACAAATTATTAATGCAATGCAGTTCATTCAAGTGAAACCGATGTACACCTTTTAATGAACTTTTTTTTCCAGAGTGCAAGAAGTTTGTGTTTGTTGCCATTACAGAATAGTGGAGACAGAATAGTGAAGAATCTGTTGTCCCTGAATTTTAGTGTTGGAGTTGGTCATTATTTAATAGGAAGAAAATTGTAATATGTAAATTGAAAATTTGAAAAAAATAAGATCTTTTTTTTTTACATTTAATAAAATGATAGCAAGCATTTTACAGGACATTTTGGCGGAAAGTGTAAACATTGTACTTTTTACTCCAGTTGCAGTCACTCAAGACATCTATGGCATCTTTAAAGGCTAAATGTAGTCCAAAAAATGTGAATATTCGTAGGCTCTAAAATTCAATTTAACCAGCCTGTGGATAACAAGATCCCTGGGAAGATGATATGTATTGGAGATGAAATTTT
Source organism: Cranoglanis bouderius (assembly GCA_023630585.1). NCBI lineage: Eukaryota > Metazoa > Chordata > Actinopteri > Siluriformes > Cranoglanididae > Cranoglanis > Cranoglanis bouderius. The sequence continues at coordinate 12,536,133 of CM042539.1, forward strand.
TCGACCCATATCTTCTAATTTTTTGAGAGACTACAGTAAATGCATACATTATTTTGTATTGCCAAAAGGACAATAATTCATACAATATTCTAAACCACATTGACATCTTCATGAAAAGATTTTGGGCTTAGCTACATTAGCCTTGTAGATCCAGAGTAAAAAAAAAAATGAAGAAACAAATGTCAAACAAATACCAAACTTTTCTTTTCCTCGCAGTACTGTTTCTTTAACCCTCAACTCCTCGACTCCATACTTGAGCTGAACTCTGTTTCATCTTTAAGTCACCTGCGAACACAGCTGGAAATGGCTGGAAATTTCTGTCTTTTATCCACTCGAAAGCCTACGAAAGCGAGTTCCACACAAAAATGAGAGTTCTACACGTAGTGGGGATATTCTGCGTGTGGTTATTCATCTTAATTTATTTTCACTATCATAGCTTGCTGAGTATTATATCCACTATGTTAGTGTACGTGTTTATTTCAAATAGAAACTTGGTCAGTAGTTACATAGAGAGATATGTAATGTTTGTAAAGTGTTTTAGCTGTCATTTATGCAGTTTCTCAAGCCAATATGGGCTTTTACTGTTTCATTTTTTATTGCACTGACACAGGCTGTCACTCTTATTTTTGTTGATAGTCAAAAGAAAAAGGCAAGAAAGAGAGAGAAGAGTTTGAAGGGGAGAGAGACAGTCAGTTGGGCAGGATGAAAAATATATATATATATATTAAATTACTTTGAACCACCTGGTAAAAAAACTAGGAGTGAAAGGGCCGAGGGTCGTGATATGGAAGGATGAATGAACGATGTTTGTTTTGTGCCACACATAATTCATGAATGTTGTTCATTGACCTTTCATGTTCCTGTCTTGATACTCAAGAAGCATATTGTTTGGAGGAGACATGAAATAAGTGTAATGTTACATCCTTTGCATTCAGATCAAATCAGGCTAAAAGACATTATGTAGAATCACGCTATTTAAACTGTATAGAATTGTATTATGTATTATGAACTGTCTATCTTTGCTGCAGTAAATGGGATTGTCTATTGTGTTTGTGTATTGTGTCATAAAGCCCATCTTCAAGCTCCTGAAGCATGCAGTATTTACTTAAAAAACAGGACAGCAGAAACGCATCTTTCGCTGCCTCCTGAAATTAGACTGACCCTCTCAACATACAGGCCAATCTCACTCGCATGCACACACACTCAGAAGTGCAATCAAACACACACACCCACACACACACACACACACACACTTGTCAGCTTGAATTGCTGTAGGATGGAATCGCTGTGCGGCTTAAATCTGGATCTGAGTTTTTATTTCAAAAGTTAGCAACACTAATACAATTGTCAAATAATATTACTCATCCACCACCAATCAGTTTATGGGATTATGAAAGTTTTCAGGTAGAAGCCGACAGTGAAGCCTTCAATATAAGTTTGAAAAGAAAAACTGAGGGTTAGGGTTAAATGCTACGGTTCTCAGGGTGAGATGGGCTAGCTAACTTACTAACTTTGTCTACATGACAAGCTAGTATACATGATAAGCTAGAGCTAATGTGGATAAGCATACTAAAGGTTAGTCTTTTAGTGAACAGTTTGTCTAAAACCAGTTTGTGGATGGATCAGCAAACACTAACTAGCTAAATAACCTTTAGAATGCCAGTTACATATCTATGCTAGCTTTATTTGGCTTGTTAAAGCTAAATGTTTGTCACAGCTAAAAATGTAGTGTCTCAATAACTGTTTATTACTAAAATACTGACAGTTTTACTGAATAACAAAAATCCCCTAAAGGAAATATATTAGTTTTTGATAAACAATTTAATAAAATATTTTCAGTGTTTGACTCATTCTTTGAACCCTACAAAGTAACACAGAGCAGAATGCTACCGACATGCACTCTATTTCCCACAGGAATTGTTTTCTTTTCACTCGCTTGCACATGATTTCAGTGCTAAATTGGTTGATCAAACTAATGAATTACTTCAGTAAATCAGTGCCAGATCCAGCTGGATTGGGATTACAAACCCTCCCTTCAGTCTGCTACTGTTAAGCGCTAGCGCTTTATCACTCCTTCACTGTGTCACACACAGGTACACGCACAGCTGTGGAAAAAAGATTATAGGTTCAGTGGAAAACACTAATTCCTGTCTTTACTAGAGCGTCTCCAGAGTCATTATTCTGTATTTGAGTGCTGTTATTTTTGTGTGTATTACCCATGGTACACCACGTATATTATCTCTATGTTATCTCTAAACTGGACTATTGCAATGCACTACTCCCGTGCTTCCAGCCAGTCCATCAAACCCCTTCAGATGATTCAGAATGCAGCATCATGCCTTGTTTTCAACCAGCCCAAGAGAACCCATATCATACCCCTCTTCGTCTCCCTCCACTGGCTTCCTGTAATGTTCAAATTCAAGGCCTTGATGCTCACGTACAAGACCTTGTCTGGAACAGCACCTCCCTACCTCAACACTCTCCTTGAGGTTTATGTTCCCTCCCGCAACCTGCGATCAGATAACGACTGATGCCTGGTAGTGCCTACTCAGTGAGGCATGAGGTCCCTTTCCAAAACCTACAAACTGACTGTCCCTCAGTGGTGGAATGAACTTACAACCTCAATCCGGACAGCAGAATCTGTCACTATCTTCAAAAAATGCCTAAAGACCCCTAACTTGTCCCCCCCCACCCATGAAAAAAAAAAAAAAATATATATATATATATATATATATATATATATATATATATATATATATATATATATATATATATATATATGCACAGTGGGTATAGAAAAGAATCAAATAATAAAATAATCACATTTTGTTGCTTTTCCGCCTGAAATGAAGTCAGACACAGTTTTTGTTTTATTCAGCTGTATTTACTCAGTGCAACTTATAACATCCAAGTGAAAGATATAACACCAACATGTCAGAATTTTTTTTTTTTAAATTAAAAACACAATCACTGAGTTGGAGAAAGGATCACCCCCCCCCCCCCCTCCTAAAAATGACTTGTAAACTCAATAAGGTGTAGCTAATTACCTTCTCAATGGCACACAAAGCCATTTGACTTTCAACTGTGATCAGCTGTGGTCATTTTGATTAGCTCAGCATGAAAAGAGCTTTTCTGGAGCATTTTTCAGTCCTTGGTAGTGCAACTGAAGGAAACAATCAACTATGAGTGGCAAGGCACTGTCAAAAGATCTCCGGGATAAAGTTGTGGACAGACACAAGTCAGGAGATGGATACAAAAAAAATTCAAAGGCTTTATCAATGCCTAGAAGCACAGTAAAGTCTATTATTAAGAAGTGGAAGGTATTTGGTACAATACAGACCCTCCCTGGTTCAGGACGTCGCTCCAAACTGGATGGAAGAGCCAGGAGGAAACTGGTCAGAGAGGCTATCAAGAGGCCTACAGCAACTCTGAAGCAGTTGCAGGAATTTAAGAGTGGTCATTGTGTACATGTGACAACAATAACACAAATTCTCCACAAATGTGGCTTGTATGGGAGGGTTGCAAGAAAAAAGCCACTCCTCAAGAAAGGCCACATGCAGTCACGACTGAGCTTTGCCAAAACACACCTTGAAGATTCAGGTCAGATGAGACTAAAATTGAATTATTTATACCATACCAAATGATATGTCTGGCGAAAATCCAATACAGCTCACCATCCAAATATCACCATTCCTATAGTAAAGCATGGAAGTGTTAATATACTGTTATGGGGGTGTTTCTCTGCAGCAGGGACTGAAGCACTCGTCAGGATAGAAGGAAAAATGGATGGGGCAAAATACCGTCAAATTCTTGAGGAAAATATGCTGCCCTCTGCCAGAAAGTTGTCAATGGGAAGAAGGTTTAAATTCCAACATGACAATGACCCAAAGCACACAGCAAAACTGACCACACAGTGGTTGAAGGAGAAAAAGGTGAATGTTCTTGCATGGCCTAGTCAGAGCTCAGATTTAAACCCCATTGAAAATCTGTGGAATGACTTGAAGATTGCAGTCCACAGACGGTCACCATCAAATTTAACTGAACTTGAGCAGTTCTGCAAAGAAGAGTGAGCAAATATTGGAGAGTCTAGATGTGCAAAGTTAGTAGAGACTATCCCAACAGACTAAAGGCTGTAATTAAAGCAATCGGTTGCTCAACAAAATACTGACACAAGGGGGTGATCCTTCTTCCAACTCAGTGATTCCGGGTTTTTGTTTTTTTTTTCTGACATGTTGGTGTTATATCTTTCATTTGGATGTTATAAGTTGCACTGAGTAAATACAGCTGGATAAAACAAAAACTGTGTCTGTCTTCATTTCAGGCTGAAAAGCAACAAAATGTAACTAACCACAGTTCTTCTGTGGATTTAGGCAGCCTCAGTTGCTTCTCTCTCTTCATGTACTCCCAGACAGACTCGGTGATGTTGAGATCAGGGCTCTGTGGGGGCCATACCATCACTTCCAGGACTCCTTGTCTTCTTTACACTGAAGATAGTTCTTAATGACTTTCGCTGTATGCTTGGGGTCGTTGTCATGCTGCAGAATAAATTTGGGGTCAGTCAGATGCCTCCCTGATGGTACTGCATGATGGATACGTATCTTCCTGTACTTCTCAGCATTGAAGAGACCATTAATTCTGACCAAATCCCCAACTCCATTTGCAGAAATGCAGCCCCAAACTTGCAAGGAACCTCCACCATGCTTCACTGTTGCCTGCAGACACTCATTCGTGTACTGCTCTACAGTCCTTCGGCAAACAAACTGCCTTCTGCTACAGCCAAAGTTTTATTCCTCTTACACAGCTGTTTTTGTTTAAGTTAATGATTGTGTTTCAACCTTCATATTGAATTGATGATCATTAGCACCCGTCTGGTATAATTATTTAATCATACACCTGACTATATGCCTAAAATCCCTGAATTTGTGTGTGTCCCTAGAAGAATTGATGCTGTTTTGAAGGCAAAGGGTGGCAACACCAAATATTGATTTGATGTAGACTTTTCTTCTGTTCACTCACTTTTGCATTTTGTTAATTGATAAATATAAACTATTAACATGTTTATTTTTGAAAGCATTCTTACTTTACAGCATTTTTTTTGGACTGATGGCCTGATATGGATAATTTATTTTATTTATTTTTTTTTGTATATTTCAGTAAGGAATATACAAAATTTCTTTGTATATGAAGAAATAAAATTTCTTTGGACATCTGGCCTCAAGTAATATTTCCTCTGAGACCAGATGGAAATGGACAAAAATCAGTTTGCATCGACAGCCCTTATGTCTCACTCTGGCAGCTGTTCATAAACAGGTGCCTAAATTTAGACGCAGCTCTTAATCAGACCCATTCTCCTCCTGCCTGTCAGTCAGGCCAAGGATCAATATTATAGGAGATTGTTTTCATTACACCACTTCTGCGTATTAGTGAAGAGGGATTGGAACTCTATGGGGATATTACCAAGAGGTAATTAAAATGTTTTGGAGATTGCTTTTGCCTTTCTTTCCCCATTTCATAGCATGAAGAGTCTCTAAATCAGATAGCACAGCCTATTTTCTGATTCACTGCCTTTAGTTATTACTTAGGACTGATAAAGCTGGTTTACCAATATGAAGTGATTTTCTGCAATTCTGTTTTTCTGAGGTGTGCGAATACACCAACAAACTACTAAACACAGTGTCAAAGAGTGCAGACAACCGATATTTCCACCTTGTTACTTCAAAAATTAATCAGGGCTTGTCCACTGTATTTGAAGATACACCCACTGACCACTTTATTAGGAACACTATATGCTTGCTCATTCATGCAGTTATCCAATTAGCCAATCATGTGGCAGCAGTGTAATGCATATAATCAGATACAAGGTCAAAAGCTTCAGTTAATGTTCACATCAAACATCAGAATGGTGATGTGACTATGGTATGGTTGTTGGTACCAGATGGGCTGGTTTGAGTATTTCAGAAATTGCTGATCTCCTGGGGTTTTCACACACAACAGTCCACAGAGTTTACACAGAATGGTGTGGAAGGCAACAAGGCAACTAGATCTGCAGGCTAAAATGCCTTGCTCACGAGAGAGGTTGCTAGTTAGCTCAATTTAGTGAACACTGAGAACTGTTGTGATACTCAGTGTTTGCTAAAGTAAGCTAACTAGCTAAATTCATGCTGTTAGATAACAACCCGCACCGTGTTCGCTAAAGTACGCTAGCTAGCAAAATTCATACTGTTAGCTAAAACACCTCTTCGGTGTTTGCTAAAGTAAGCTAATTAGCAACATCCATGATGTTAGCTAACACACCTACTCAGTTTTTAGTAAAGCATGCTAGCTAGCAACATTCATGGTGTCTATACTGTTTATAGACAGTATTAGCATTACCACAGTTATTTCATCGATAACAACCAAAAGAGGAGTTAATTACCTCAATTTTACATCCCACATTTTATCTGTGAGAAAAATAAAGTTTGAAATAATGGTACATAAATAAAAGTATTATAATTATGTATTCTGAGAGCAACTAGAATTGCAAAGATAGCATGTGCAGTGCTGCGAGACTATATGCCTCATGAAAGCTGAGAAATATTCATGCATATAAAGCTGAGGAATTGCTTATGTGATTAAAAAGGCATTTATATTCAAAGGCTGATTTCTTTGTAACAAAAAGTCAATCTTCCTTTACGGCGTGTCTGTTTACCCCAAAGCTGTTTCACCCAATAATAGAATTATAGTCATTAATTTTAATGTCAGTGCAAAATGGAGGTCTAAAAGTCAAAGACTAATGATATTGTAGATATTGGATCAGGCTTCACATCCACATGCATTTATGCAGGTTTTTTATATGAAAAGATATGAAAATAAAATGAAAGCTATAAATAATTCAACTTTTTAAAAAATCCTGAATATCTCGAGTTTTCTAGTGCATTTCATATTCTGAACATGCCTGTGCTGTGCTGCTTTTTCATGCTATTTCTTACAGTAATATGCAATATAAATGCTTACCACCACAGGTCCTGTAGTCTTTTACTGTAAGATGATTATTTTAGCATGATGAACAGCTGTTGATTATGTGAGTATGCAGTTTGGAATGCAGCCTATGTTGGTTTGTGTATGTCTGAGTGGAAAAATTGTGTATGATAACAGAGGGTATGATAACAGGGAATGGAAACCTATTGTTGGAAATAAATAGGCCCGTAAAATGCACATCAGATAAGCGACATTTCATTTAATTTCCAAAGGCATCAAATAGGTCCTAGGTCAGAACTGCATCAGAAAATGTGTTCATAAAGCACAGAGCAGAGTTTCACATTGTTAAGAAAATATGGAGCCATCCTGACAGATGTGTAAAGAAACACATACATTTACTAAATGAAAAAATCCTCATGGGAAATACCTGCCTGGGGTAAATGATGCCAAATGCCACATTATAAATCAGTGCAGTAGCCAAGCTTCCGTGACCCGAAGGTCACCTTTCAATTGACTTCCTGCCATTTTGATTATTGCTTAGAGTAAAATATGGAAGGCCTTCCAAAATGGTCGATATTCCTACAAGCAACATGCATAGAGTGTATACACACATATATACACACGCATATGGGTTTGGAGTAAAAAACAATAAATAAATAAATAAATAAGAAAAATAAATCATAAACCATATTAAATATTTCCTATTCAGTGTTGAATATTGGTAGTGTACCCTATTAAGATTCAGGTTTTGGAATATAGGAATGCCGATATTGGTTTGTCCTCTGTTGTCTAGGAAAGACCGAAAATGTCTTTATTACAGTTTTTAAATTACAGATTTCTTGGTCGTACAAAAGTATTTATTATTATTATTATTATTATTCCTCTTACTATTATTATTATTATTATTATTATTATTATTATTATTATTATTATTATTATTATTATTATTATATCAGCACTATTGCTTTAGTTATCAGTTTGTTTTAACATTACTTCTAAAATTGTAAAATTGTTGATGGCTCACACATCAGACATTGTGTATTATTCCTCAGATAATACGTTCAAGAAGCTGTTTAACAAGAAAACTGGGATTCCTGCATGGCCGCAGTGAGAATCTAATCTTTATGAGAATCTAATCTTTATGATTCCAATTAAAAACAGATGGCTACAAAGAAGACTAATACACTGAATAAAAGATAAATTAATACTGAATAAAGACCCAAGCCCCAATCTGGACAATTACAACAGTTTCCCTCAAATTTCATCTAGCTGATTTGCAATAGATTACATTACATTTATTTGTACCAAATGGACGATGGTGGTGGTGGTTGGAAGGGAGTGGAGATGGTGTGTGTGATGCTGTAAAGAATCAAGGATGGGGGCAGAGTCCTGTCCTGCATCAAATATGCATGTACTCTGTTGACTCAGCTACTGTCCATGTTGATATATTGTAATTGGCTCAGATGTGTTGGCTCTGCTTTGACTGATAATCATTCCTGATCACGCAAAGTGTGCAAATGCTGATGGCAACCATGAGACAGAATTGAGGAGGGGAACCTAGACATAAATTCCAATCAGATACTGTAACACCCCTCCAACCAATCATCCTTTCTTCTCTTTTCTCTATAAAAAAATAAGAAACTGAGAGCTGCATATGATGGAACTGAAAATCAGGTTGGAACCCCAGAGTGGCGCAGTAACACCCTAAGCGATAGTCACCTGTAGTTTTGGGTCCTTATCAGCACCCAGTCGACTGATTGAGCATTTCGAATCAGAGTTGGAGGAGAGCTCTCTGATTGACTGGTCAGCCAGGCAAATCAGTGCACATATATAGTATCTCTCATTTTCCAACATCTGCTCATGCTAGCTACAGTATATTGTCACAGTGAAAACAAAGTGGTAACATTATGAGTATTTATATTTATTCATTCATTCAGTCAGTCAGTCAGTCATTCATCTTTAATAACCCCTTTATCCTGGTTAGGGTCCCAGTAAAGCCTATCCCTGGAACACTGGATACTAGGGGCAATTTACTGTAGCAAGTCCTCCTACTGGCATGTTTTGGGAGGTGAGAGGAAACCAGAGAATCGGAGGAAACCCACTTTGACATGCAAAACTCCAAACAGACAGTAACCCTGGAGCTGTGAGGTAGCAACAATCCTCAAAAACCACATGAAAATGGCATGAAAATAGTAGTTGGTATAACTTGTTTGGTGACATCCCAAACCACCCACTACTGTGGTTAACACTGTAGTACTTCAGGATAGTACACCACTATAATTTTGACAAACCATTTAATCAATCTGATATTTTGGCATTTTTGTGTGAGATTTTGGAGATTTGATATTGGCATTGAAACTTTGCCATTCCATGATACTGAGACGTCTATCTTTCTTTCTTTAATATTAAATATTGAAAGTACTGCCCCCACCTGGTATGGAGCATGTCAGCTGTCACAGTTCCTCTTCCAGTTAAGTTTGAAGGTGGAAAGAATGCATGATCCCCACATTCAAAAGGCATTTTATGCTCACTTCACCTTCGCCTGGTGATAATCTGTTGCTTGAGGACTTGGGATTGAGGTGTATGTTGATTCTTTTTTACGGGGTACATGGAGGACAATGGAAACTTAAATGCCAGGTGTGACATGTTTGAAACACCACCTCAGAATGAGATTTAAACATACCTGACAGCTTTAAACATGACAGCTCTACTGATGGCAGTTGAAACCATATTTGAATTAGTCATCTTAATTCATTTTAATCATTTACTAAAACTAGTAGCTAACTTGACAAAAAAAAAAAACAAGTACCATCACTTATTTTTTTATTCTAACATTGCTTTTACCACATAACATTCGGCTCATGTTTTTTTCTGTGGCTGGATGTCAATTGGCATGTGCTACATGTATCCATCTACATAGGGTATGCAAGGCAGTTATGTTCTACCCTAGAGGTCATGTTTTTAAAATGAAAAATTTTAATCAATACAACATAAGCTTACATTCAGTGTTGGTGCTCACATTTTCTTATAGTACGGTTTGAGAATTCACTTTACATTCAAGAAACCTTTGGATGTACATATGATGTCTGGATACATTAGGTTTTGCCTATTGTTATGATATACATTGTGTGCAAAAGTTTTAGGCACATGCGAAGAAATGTTGTAGAGCAAAGATGCCTTCAAAATAATTAAATTAAATGTTTCTACATTTTTTAAAAAATACCATGAAGAGCAGTAAACATCAGTAAATTAAACAAAGTCAATATTTGGTGTGACAAAAAAAATTAAATTAAAATTAAAATAGTAGTCTCTGGGACAATTTGTGCAGTTTTATAAGGAAATTAGCTGTTAAGTTTTATTGAGCATCTTGCAGAACCAGCCACAGTTCTTCTGGAGACTGCCGCACTTGCTTCTTATTTTTGCAGCAAAACCCAGCAGCCTTCATTGTGTTTTTTGTCTGAAAAGTGGTCTCTTATGTAATATGCGCTTTCTTTAACGACATACTGTTAGACCACAGAATCAGAGCTGGATGCAAGTTCAGGGCAAAAAGAGACCACAGAATCAGAGCTGGATGCAAGTTCAGGGCAAAAAGTCACTTTATTAGGAATATCCAAAACAATCGGAACAGGTGAAAAACGTGAGGCAAAGGCAGAGTTAAAAAACAGTCCAAGTTCAAGAGCATGGCAAACAGTATCCAATAGTGGCAAGGCAATAATTCCAGGTCGAAAAAACAGAACAATGATCAAAACACCAGAAGAGACAATCCAGATAATCAACGCTTGGTATTGACTAAGGAACAACGTAACTAGGCAAATACTTCGTCGGGAGTGAGAGAATACAAAGTCCTTAAATAAAGTGATTGTGAATGTGCTGTGAAATTGGAATCAGGTGTGTGCTCAAAATGAAGGTGACTGTGAACGAGGGAGTGTGGGAGTGTCATGGGAAGTGTAATCCCTGGCGGCCATGTTTGTAGGCCGCTGTGCATTCTGGGAATTGGGGTCAGTGTCGTGGCGTGAACGTGGGTGTGGCAGTCTGTGAGTGTTGTGGGAAGTGGAGTCCGTGGCGGCCATGTTTGTAGGCCACAGTGCATTCTGGGAATTGGAGTCGGGGGCACGGCATGACATAACATATACAAACGTTTTTCTGTAACGTTTAATTTTGTGCTAGAAAACTAATGTTTGGGAATCTAGAATGTTTTTTGTATTGACTTGATAATGTAGAAGTCATAAAATAAAAAATTTTATATATATATATATATATATATATATATATATATATATATATAATAAAAATCTATAACAAAGTTTGTACTAAAAAGCAGGGTGCCTAAAACTTTTTCACAGTACTGTATATAGTATATTTTATATGTAAGGAATAAAACATGATGTGACATACTGTTATAGGAAAGTAATCAGTGATACCACAGCAATGTGTCATTCATTCCCTCAAAAGTTAATAAGACAATGCAGCTTGTCATGATACTAAGAAGCTGAAAAGTCCTCTGTCCTGACAGCTTTCCTGCATTGTAAAACATTGGAATACATTGGCAAAGTACTGATACTGGAGGCTACTTCCAAAAACTTCTCACAAAGAAAACTTCACTATATCAACAATTGCCTACAATGCTGTGAAAAAAAGTATTTGCCCCATTCTGAGTTCTGCATACAGGTGCATCTCAATAAATTAGAATGTCATGGAAAAGTTAATTTATTTCAGTAATTCAACTCAAATTGTGAAACTTGTGCATTAAATAAATTCAATGCAAACAGACTGAAGTAGTTTAAGTCTTTGGTTCTTTTAATTGTGATGATTTTGGCTCACATTTAACAAAAACCCACCAATTCACTATCTCAACAAATTAGAATACTTCATAAGACCAATAAAAAAAACATTTTTAGTGAATTGTTGGCCTTCTGGAAAGTATGTTCAAAAAAGTAGATTCTCTATGGGGTTCAGGTGTGGTGAGTTTGCTGGCCAGTCAAGCACACCAACACCATGGTCATTTAACCAACTTTTACTGCTTTTGGCAGTGTGAGAAGGTGCCAAATCCTGCTGGAAAATGAAATCAGCATCTTCAAAAAGCTGGTCAGTGGAAGGAAGCATGAAGTGCTCCAAAATTTCTTGGTAAACGGGTGCAGTGACTTTGGTTTTCAAAAAGCACAATGGACCAACACCAGCAGATGACATTGCACCCCAAATCATCACAGACTGTGGAAACTTAACACTGGACTTCAAGCAACTTGGGCTATGAGCTTCTCCACCCTTCCTCCAGACTCTAGGACCTTGGTTTCCAAATGAAATACAAAACTTGCTCTCATCTGAAAACAGGACTTTGGACCACTGGGCAACAGTCCAGTTCTTCTTCTCCTTAGCCCAGGTAAGACGCCTCTGACATTGTCTGTGATTCAGAAGTGGCTTAACAAGAGGAATACAACAACTGTAGCCAAATTCCTTCACACGTCTGTGTGTGGTGGCTCTTGATGCCTTGACCCCAGCCTCAGTCCATTCCTTGTGAAGTTCACTCAAATTCTTGAATCGATTTTGCTTGACAATCCTCATAAGGCTGCGGTTCTCTTGGTTGGTTGTGCATCTTTTTCTTCCACACTTTTTCCTTCCACTCAACTTTCTGTTAACATGCTTGGATACAGCACTCTGTGAACAGCCAGCTTCTTTGGCAATGAATGTTTGTGGCTTACCTGGTGAACCAAACTGAGAGACCATTTTAAAGGCTCAGGAAACCTTTGCAGGTGTTTTGAGTTGATTAGCTGATTGGCATGTCACCATATTCTAATTTGTTGAGATAGTGAATTGGTGGGTTTTTGTTAAATGTGATCCAAAATCATCACAATTAAAAGAACCAAAGACTTAAACTACTTCAGTCTGTGTGCATTGAATTTATTTAATACACGAGTTTCACAATTTGAGTTGAATTACTGAAATAAATTAACTTTTCCACGACATTCTAATTTATTGAGATGCACCTGTAGTTTTAGATCTTCAAACGAAATACAACATAAAACAAAGGTAACCTGAGTAAACACGCAATACAGTTTTTTATTTATTTATTTATTTTCATTGAAGCCAAAAAAAAAAAGTTATCCAACACCTATCACCCATATGAAAAACTAATTGCCCCCTTAAACTTAAAATCTGGTTTTGCCACCTTTAGTAGCAATAACTGCAACCAAACACTTCTGATAACTGGAGATCAGTCTTTGTTTTAATTTCTGAAACGATTTAGTATGAGATATACACAAAAACAGAAGAAATACTTCTGTCAAATACTTTTTCACAGCACTCTATGTTTTTAAATCTGTTTATATGGATCATTAGCCAGCCCTATGTTGTATTATCTATCAAGGAGAAACTGGGATTTGCTTTCTTTCCCTGTTCCCACTCTGTTTACAATAGCAACTGAGAATCTAAGTTCATAGAGATGGAGTGCAAGTGTGAGGTCTGGTTGTGAATGTCAATGCCCGAGTCCTCGTCCAATTTTCGCTCTCCTTCCCTCCTTTGATCACACATTTCATCTTCATACAGCCCATGAACTTCATTTGATACAGCAAATTTCTCTCTTTCTCCCTCTCTCTCACTCGTCTAGCCTTGTAATGTGATGTTTTTCATTATTTCATTATTCCCACTGCAGAGCTGGTTAGGCTGTGCTGGGTCACGTCCCATTCTGCATTTCTAGTGTAGTCGTGAGCAAAGTGAAGTGAGGTGTTCATGCTGTGGGCTTTGGAAACTGGTTCATGTTTCTAAATTTACAGTTGTGTTCCTTTAGTTGTCAGGTACTGCATATTTTAGTGTTTTCTGCACTAACACACCTGATTTAATGCATCAGCTTATTAACACACACTTCATGAACTTAACATGGGTATGGGAGTAACAGTGTGTGCTATACTATGCTGTTGTGCTACAGAGTATGTAGCACAGATTATAACATTGCACCTTTTGTTTGAACCTGCCCATTTTTCAAGTAATCAAAAATATTGGAACATGGGACTGACAGATGTTTCTTGTTGCCCTGGTGTGCCCTGTTAGATTGATTGTTTAAACAATTAATAGCTCTGAATGTCTACTACCTGGGTTTCACTTGTGAAGACTACATTTGTTGTTAAAAAGGATAAACCAACATGAAGACCAGAGAGCTGTCTATGTCAGAAAAGCAAGCCATTTTGAATCTGGGAAAAGAGGGTTGCATTGCAATGCTTGTGCATTGGGCATAGCCAATACAAAAATTTGGAATGTCCTGAAAAAGAAAGAAACCACAGGTGTACTAACAACCAGACATTGAACAGGTCGGCCAAGGAAAACAACAGCAGTTGATAACAAACCTTGTGAGAGTTGTGAAGAAAAACCCAAAAATAAGTCAGTGACATCACGAACAACCTCCACAGGGCAGGGGTGACGATATGGAAAGGACAACTATTTTCTCACCTTACTCGTTTAACTTTGTCAAATAAATAGCTTTAAAAATTACCATAGTAATACAGCTAAATATTGTTTGCAGAGAATATTAGCCTGCTATTTTAGCTATTGATTCTTCATGTAAGGCTAAGCAGTCCACCAGTGACTTTACATGGATGCGTACACATGAACTGTCTTGCCACAGCACTTAATCTTATAGCATTTCTATGTAATATTTTATAAAAAAAAAACCACAAAAACACAAGGTTTATAACTTTTTGCCACACCTTCTTTTTTATCCACACCACAACATTCACACCTGAGAGTAGTGGAAACACTTTTTTCCCCAGTATGTTTTTGCTGATGCTTCCAGTCAGGTGTTCAGTTCCAGGCTGTGGCTGTCAGAAATAGGTTGTATTACAGTAATAAATGTCGTTCCGTCACTACGCACAGGGACACGCAGGGGTTCACATAACTACAGAGAGGGGACAAGCTATCCTCTCCTCTCAAATCAATCTATTACTGTGTGTGTGTGTGTGTGTGTGTGTGTGTGTGTGTGTGTGTGTGTGTGTGTGTGCAGCAGAAACCTGTGATGAAAATAATCCAAACATATTCCCACCATAACAGCCTCATCTGCTGACATATTTGTTTGAAAATGGATTTCATTTAAATTACAAACTTTAATTACTGTAATTAATTACTTTAAACAGTTTGTATGAATCCTGTATTAATGCCTTATGTAGTGCTTTACAATGCCTGTGTCAGGCTGCAGGGATGGATGGATGCAGGTAATTTATAGTGAAAATTACAAGTGGATGGAGGCCCTTAGGCCGACAAGATCCATAGGGAGTGATACCATTAGTGGAGCAGGCAGGAGACGTAACGTCCTCCGCTGAACAGCGAGGCGGTGCGACATCCTTGTTATAGCTAATGGGTGGCGCTACTTCAAAGGTGGAGCCCAAGAGCAGCACGATGGCCACTTCGAAGCAGGTAGGGGGAAGCGAAGCCCGAGGCGGAGCCAGAGGGGGGAAGCAACGTCCTCCACGAAGCTAGATGGGGGAGCAACATACACCACGAAGCAAGTTGGAGGAATGATATCCTCAGCAGAGCAAGAAGGCGGAGCGATGTCTGAAGTGGACCTGGGGTTCATAGCGACCATAGACATATATAGACGTTGCATTGGCTGGTGGATCGTGTGTCAGCAATCACCGCCATATTGATCCGGGCAACAGTAATAAGTCTTAGCTTATATTACAGTTTATATTATAAACTAAATTGCCCATAATCGAGATTTTCATCTATATTGCCGTTTTTCTCCAAACCGACTTTTATGATAAGCTCCTCGTTTCAGCTGAGCGACTTACAGTAGTTATATTTATGTAGTATGTAGTTATAGTTATAGTTGGCTAGCTAACTTTTCTCACACTCTGAAGGTTTCCCAAAGAGAAACAGTGAGGCAGTGGGAAGTAACTTTAAGAAGGGAAGGTGTGTCCACAGGATTAGAGATGGAGATAACCCACCTGTCTTCAGTTTCCCAACTCATCTCCAAACAGTAGGTGTATACAAACGGTAAGCTATAATGACTTAATAGCTTGTCATCAAATCGTGGCTCGTTATTATTATTATTATTATTATTATTATTATTATTATTATTATTATTACGACTGTAACTGTAAATGTTTTACCGGATCCATAAGGGATTATCTTATAATTATATTTGTAATTGTCTGTTTTGGAGTATATCTATCCTTTTATTGCTAATAAAATATAGAAAGCAGACTGACTGCCAGTGTCTCACTATTTGATTTGTATTTGCCAATTTTGTTCCATTTTGGTACAATGATGGTCAATTATTAGTACTTAAAGACGCACCATTTCGAATTTTTTTTAAGTATTTAAAAATGAACGAGCATAAGAAAAGCGAGCACTGCTAAAAATACTGATCTTGTTAGGTCGTGCCACGAGAGCGGTTCCAATTCCCAGCATACACAGCAGCCTACAAATATGGCCGCCACGGCCTACACTCCCCATGACACTCCCTCACTCCTACGCTCACAGTCACCCTCCTTCTGAGTGCACACACCTGTTTTCAATTCCAAGTTCACTATATAAGGACAATAGTTTGTAACTTCCAACGCAAAGTATTTGTTCTGTCTTTGTACCTGACATATACCAAGCCTTTATGCTCGGACGGATTATCTCTGGTTTTTGAACTATGCTTGTGTTTAACGGATTTTGGATTACTTTCTCTGCCCTTGGATTGTCTATTTCGGTTTATGGAACTTTCGCTACGTTTGTGGATTTTGTCTGTTGGATTTTTGCCTCTGATTACACTGTTTGGCCGTGATATTGAACTCTGCCTGTTTTTTGACCATTCTTCTGCCTCACGTTTTGGTACTGTTTATCTTGATAATAATAATAGATCAGTGGGTTGAAGACAGAAAAAGCCATTTCCACAATGAAAAAAACTTTATGCGCATTTCATGTCCATTAAATTATATTACATTAGGGATGTCTCAGCATTTATTAACCAAGAAAAATAAGCCAAATCTATGCTTTACAAGCACGAGTTTTCACAGTTCCTTATGACAATGAATAATTTTCCAAGTCTAACTATCGAGATTGTAAGTAACTTGAGACAGAACCTTTTTTGTACTCCACGTAGATCATAAACCATTGAAATCGTTTGAGAAATGTAAAAGTTATTGTGCGTTTTATCCAGAAAAAAAACACAGCTCCCCTGTTTACATCTATTTGTTTATAGGGCAGCCTTGCCCCGATCAAATTGGCGGACTCATTGACATATAGCAGCAACGGGCCAAAGCGGCCAATGTGGCGTCTATATATGTCTATGGTAGCGACATCCTCAGCAGAACAGGGGTGTTTCCAGCCATTCAGGAGCCCCCTCCTCTCAAAATTTTCTCAGGGAGCGCATGGCCTTGAGCATGGCGTTGATCCATACCTTCCTACCCTTTGGTTCCCACATCAGGCCCTTACTATCTAGGAGCCCCTGATGGAACTCAGAAAAGCCATATATTGGATCCATTATAATAATCCATTAATATAATATTTATAATGCATTATGTAACATGATATTATGGAGCAATGTGCTCATTACATACATTAATTAATCAACTGTAACTGTAACGACTTACAAACATTAGTTTATATTACATATGCCGTATAACAATATAAATCTCTCCTCCGCTATGGTATTCTGAAAAATATCAACGTTGTCAATTCTAGCCTTCAATAAAGACTTTCAATGCTGGCAAACTGGAAGCATGGAGGTTTGAAAATCTCTGGCAGTTGCCTAGTGACAGACCTCTACTGACCCCTAATGACAGACGCATTTCCTACATCAGGCCACAAGGGTCATTTGTCCAAAGCCGTTAGGAATAATCCTTCAATAAACCTGTGTTAAGTAAACAAAAATATTGTATGGGCTCTTAAAAACATTCAAATGTGTATTCCTTAAACCAAGAATAGTGTATAATTAATTGTAGTGAAAGAAAATTCACTGAACATTCACATAGTAATTATAATACTGTGAAAATTCAGATAGCAATTGCTCAGTATTTGACTCTCATTCTGACAGTCCTATTGTGCAGTTATCATCATGTCATCATCAGGGTATCATCATGTCACATTGCAGCTTTGAGCTGCTTTCATGTCATTTTGTTTACATTGCCATGTCCTTTTGTTTCTGTTCTGTTCCTGTTTACACCCCTGTCCTGTTATTGGTTACCTGATTGTGTACACCTGTTCTGTGTTTGGTCATTGATTATTTTGTCTGTGTACACCTGCTTGCTTCTTTGTTTTGTTGCAAAGTCTTGTTAAAAGTTATTGTGCTTTTCTAAGCCTTATGATTATGCATCACTCTAATTTGTTGTGTCTGCCTGTGTATTGAACCCCACTGTGGATTTTGGCTGGATTGTGGATCATTTTCAGAATAACTCTAATAAATCACATTACATTTACACACTTATGTCCTGTCTTCGCTCACTTCATGTTACACACCAAATAAAATCAAATTCACCCCAGTTGCCATTTTTCACATAGCATCATGCTAAATTGTCGCTATCAGTTTCCATTAATCATCATGTTTGGTCAAATTTATGTTGCTTAGCTGTGTCTCTTATGTTCTGCTACTCACTAAATAAAACAAGAATCAAGGAGAATTCACACAACTTCACTGAATTTAAAAATGTCATATTTTCCAGACAATACATTGCTTGATGTAGCTTCATTGTTTACATCACATTAAAGGTGCAACTAGTTTAAATGCATGTCTAGACCTGTAATAGTGGATCATTTTCCTTAATAAATAAATGACCAAGTATATTTGTTTTTCTCTCATTTGTTTAATTGGGTTCTCTTTGTCTACTTTTAGGACGTGTGTGAAAATCTGATGATGTTTTAGGTCATATTTATGTAGAAATATGGTTCGCAAACAGGGTTCGCAAACTTTTAAGCACCACTGTACATATAAATGGGAAGCTCAGTTATTTAATGCATCAACAAGCACTGATCTCTAACGTTAACTTCACTAGAGCAGTGTTCACCAGTATGTCTGCCAATTACTATTCATTATTTGAGGAAGCCAAAAATGTTGTATGTACTCAGTTTAAATATGATTAATTGTGCACCCGTAACTTCAAGTACTCAACTGAACACAGTAATTGATGCATATTGTGTTTTCTTGTCTTTTAGATCCTGACTTTAAAGACATTGGAGTTCCCAAGCCTCTTCCCGGTATGTATTGATCTTTCGTTCTCATCTCACTGCCTTCCAGCTCACACAGCTCATTCTTTTGGCTCTTCTAAAACAAACCTCTCTCTTTCTTTCTTGCTGCAGCATGCGAGTTTGAGATGAGTGGACCCGAAGGCATCATTGAATCACAACAGATCGTCAGAGACAGTAAAGCTTTACAGACGGAAGCCGTGGACTGCAAGTGGTTCATCCGAGCTCCTCCTCGCTCTAAGGTTAGCGCTGTTTCTTTTCAGCAGCTATAAAATGTTACTTTAGCCAGGAATGATATATACACAATGTTCATCTTATCCCAAACTTAAGGAAAGTTTATAGCATCATGTTAGCTTCATGCAAACTGCATGCCTACATGATGCCTCAGTGTCTTTCATAGTTCACCAATATCATTTGTGCATAAAAAGTTTTTATAAGAGTCTGTATAAAAATTGTAATTAATTGATTAAGTCAAATACTTACTACTAACTTTTTAATTTTATCTGTTGCTTTAGAGCAGTGTCGTATGTTCAAACACACAAATTTCTAAGCACCTACGCATCGCATCATGAATCCTCTTCGGTTTGATTTAGCGGCTGATTGAAGGATTGAAGGCATAAAAAAAGGAAGAGAGGGAATGTTCTGCTTTGAAGCTTTCAAAGTCTTTCAAATGTGAATGGCTTTAGTACTTCACATTGTACACAGATCTCTCATCCTCCTCTAAGCTAGCTGGAACATCAGCAAATTAGCACAGGAGAGACGTGAGCAGCATGGAAAATGTGTACACACACACACACACACACACACATACACACAGCAGCAGCACGGCCCTAAAGGTTGCTTCCTCAACGACAGACGTCCACCGCTAATGTATTCCAGACCAATGGTGGGGAAGAAGCAAGCTAATTAAAAAACTGTAGCTCAGAAGGCTAATTAGAGTGCACTCAAGTAAACAAGGCCACGAAGCAAACATGAAGGTGATGATGCTCAAGTCTAATATCATACCTTGTCCATATTAATAAGGATGCATTTCCAAATATATCAGTTTTCTTCCATTTGTTACGGTTGCCGGTAAGTGTAAAAACACATTAACAAAACAAAAACATAACAGCAAATCAAAAACACAACAGTAAAACCAAAAACACAACATTAGCTCAAAATAGAAAGGATAGGTCCTGAGCTGAGCTGAGCTCACCACTGCTAAGAACAAATAGAACATGCAGTGTATATGTTGTTACTTTGCATGTAACACAATTTACACAACTATTCTATGTCATATATCTGCATATGCAACCAAACACTTGTTATTTTAATAGTAAAAATCATAGTACATCATGGCTTTAGTGTGTTAGGTTGCACAGATCCTCCTTCAATATCACAATATCATAACAAACAAAAATAACGAATAAAACAAAATGACATAAGTTTAATTATCACAGCATCCACTTTTTAACTTTGCAATTGCCTCCAAATGTTTTTGTTTTCCTCTGTTTTAGATTGTGTCAGTTGTAATTTTCAGCCTCCGTACACTTCAGGTCTGGAGACTGAGAGGGTCACGGCAAAATGTTATGGCAAAATACTTTTATGCTTTGGGTTGCTGTGTTATTGCACACATTTCATTTTCTAACAATTTGTAACAGTATTTTTATGGTGATGGAATAAAAACTAGAGATAGATTTTCCCCTTTTCCATTCAAAATCCATGGGGTATACAAAGATTTGTCTTCAACTCTAGACAGCCTTCAAATAAAGTGTTATTAAATGGTTTATGTGGATAATACAATATAAAATCAAAATTTTCTCCAATCCTTTTACTTCAGTGAAACATAATGAGATTTTTATAAATGACTAATTCATTTCAGGTTCAGGTGCCACTGGGATTCATTCATCACTGCATGTATATGGAAATAAATGAAGCAGGTGTTTCTGCTGTGTTAGTGAATCCCATGAACAATTTAATAAGCACTCTTTTTAACAACAACAGTTAATCTGGCATGTTTAGCCATATTTAAAATGAGACATGTTTTCCAGCAATTTAGAAATGATCTTGGCATTACATAATCCTCATTATGGATCCATGATATCCATGGTTTGTTCTTTGCAACATCCACACTATTTCACATTCAGATTGTTGATGAGATGCAATGATCTCCAGCTCATTAGTCATGTTGATTGGTGTGTGTATATGTATCATGTTGAGGACACATAGAGACACAAAATTATGTGGCTTCTGTAATAGTTTCATTTTAATGAAGATGCTTCTTCATTAAGCTGTGTGCATCCTACAGAGAATGTCAGTCCCATATCGGCTCCCATGATCCTCAGCAAGTCACTTCAACCAAACTTCAACTAAACCATGACCAAATTGAAAACTATTTAACAGAGTTAAAATCTTATAAAGAGACGCACCTGTACTAAATCACAGAAACTCTCTTTCAAGAACTTGGGCTTTCTGTCTTTGCAGAGTCTCACTGCAGCATTTGCCTGTGATGTTTCTGAGTCGTTTACTTTCCCTGTTTATTCTAGTTGGTTTTGTTTCCTGATTATCCACAATGTCTCCTCTAACATGGATGCAGCAGGTTTCGGTGAACTCCGGTAGCCCTCACCAATTCAAACAACAGCAGCAAATCTCCGCTCTTTATTACATCGTTCCATCTATTTTCCATACCGCTTATCCTTATCGCGGGGGAGCCTATCCCAGGGAACTCTGGACACAAGGCAGGGGACACCCTGGACAGGGTGCCAGTCCATTGCAGGGCACAATCGCACACCCACACACTAAGGACAATCTGCAAACTATGGAAAAAATTGACAATCTGGAAATGCCAATCATTTGGACTGGAAGAGGAAACCAGAGTACCCAGAGGAAACCCCCAAAGCACATGAGAACATGCAAACTCCGTGCGCACAGGGCAGAGGTGGCATTCAACCCCCCAACCCCAGAGGTGCAAGGCAAATGTGCTAACCACTAAGCCACCATGCCCCTGCTCTTCATTCCATGCAAGGAATTCTCATTAACCAACTCCAAAGGCTGTGTACTGTGTCAGAAACTCACAACTGATTGGTCATTGCTCAATCTGACAAGTGTGACGGAGCTCCCTCAAGGCACAAAGGCTTCCTTATTCAATGCTTGCTGTACCTTTTTTTACAAAGCCTTAAGTCCAATAAGGACAAAGTGGCGCAACCCATTCCCTCCACACAAGTAAATCATTAGAGTGCGTCACCGCTGCGTGGTCAAGCAGAGGTGACACCACACAGTCATATACTGTAAAAGTCTTGTTGAACTCTTTTGCAGTGAATATAGCCAACTACCTGCTGGCAAAGACGTAGGAGAAAGTCTCCTCACCCTGAAACAAAGCACACCGCACTGCAGCACATTGGCTGCCAGAAACAGATGGAACAAACCTGTTCTCATTGCTGCTTTTCATCAAGAATTTAGGAAGAATAGGGGATAAAACTGTTTATAAAACTGGCTTGTAGAGATAGCGATCTTTCCCTGGATGCCCTTATCAAGCTATCCATTTGCCCAGACATGCTCTAAGAACCCTGTTTTCAACAAAGCTGAGCAAAGACAAAATCATATCAGAGAACAACCATATGCTAGTGCGGTAAGTATGCCCTATGTTGTCTCCCGAAGTTCATATATGGTGGCACTCCAAATTCCAGTAAAACTTCTGAAAACCCCAATTCATGTTCAAGCTCTAGATGGAAAACCAATTGGTTCATTACTCATCAGACCATTCACCTCAACATGAGTGCTCTTTACATTGAACTAATCCCTCTCCTCAGCAAAGCATCTTCTAAATTCTCTGTTGTGCCAAGGTTGCCTTGGTTTCAACATCATAACGCTAAAGTCTCATGGTTGGAAGAAGAAATCACTGCCTAAGACTTGTCCACCAAAGTAAATCAATCCACAATAATCCTAAAATATTACTTTGTATTCCAAGAAGTGTTCAATAAAATCAAAGCATTTGCTCTGCCCCTTCCCAGACCAAACAACCATGCTATTGATGTTCTCTCAAACGGGACTCCACGTAGGTCCCACATTTACCCTTTAACCCTAACTTAGAACAAAGCTATTGAAGAGTATATCCCTGGATTCTTTGCCCAAGCGTGTAATTTACCTTACACATCACCCTCCTCCATGGGGTTCTTCTTTATGCAGAAAAAGGGAAGGGGTTTGCTGTACAATTTGCAAAACATCTTTTAAGTTCTGTCTAGGCACATGAATGCTTAGTAATGGGTTATGGCTTGGTCAGTGCTCTTTCCACCATTAATTAATGACATCCAGGGGCATCACTAGACCCTTTTTACATTTTGCTGTGTCCCAGTAAAATCTTTCTGATAAATCATTGTCTGATGAGGTAGATTACAGTAGATACTGTATGTCTGAAAATAGACTTTTCTATTCATTGAACATTTACATTTACATCATTTGAATTATTTAAAACATGAAGGCTGATTGTAACACCAACTGAAGCAAAATACCCTGCGCATCCGTTTCAATCATATGGCCCACCCCCCTTGCTGTGCTCCAAATCCCTTCACTTTTCCCCATGGCGCCCTCGACTTGCAGTCAGATGATAATTCATAATAAGAGATTGTAGCTGAGTAGCGGTAACTACCAGGCTAACGCTTATCGCTGTGTTAATAAGTAGTATGTGTATTTAGTTGTATGAGGATATCCTGTTTTCCAGATCTAATTTAAATGGTACAGATTTGTTAACTGCTAAAACAACGCTTGCTTATCTCTTCTAATTTGGGATTCTGCCACAAATTATGTGATTTAGTCATTATCAGTGAAAGTTTTTTTAGTTGATTTGTGATTTGTGATTCATTTAGGGGGCTAGTTAGTTCACTCATGAAAATGCTTATCAAACACAACTGCCTGTAATTTTCAAGTTATCCTTAAGACTTTGGTTAGAAGTTTCAAGTGTGTTGGATTAGGGATGGAGCTACATTTATGGCATTTGACAGATGCCCTTATCCTGAGCGACTTACAGAAGTGCTTTGAAGTCTCTATCAAAAATATATCCTGATACTGGTTTACTAGGTCTCGGACTAAGAGTACCATCAGTCTAAAAACTCCATTGGGGAGGTAATATAGTAAGAAAACTCTGCTGGACAGTGGCCTTCCAGGACCAGAATTGCCAATCCCTGGTTTAGAAGCTAATTTTACAGTTTCAGTGGCCTCTTCCAGTATATTCTCTGGTATTTGTTTAAACAGAACACAATTAATGTCTTTAAAGGGCTCTGATGGACTAGGATTGGAGAGTGTGGATTTTAAGTGTAATGAAGAAGATTTTATATTTGTTGTTTTATATAAAAGTTATTTCATGCCATGCGTACATGTATCGGAATATTCCTGTATACATGGTTGTTGTAAATATTCCTGAGTTGTATGCCCGAGTATGCCTTTGCGGACTGAACATGCGCATATATCTCCTATCAGTGGATTTTCTGAATAAGGTGTTTGCGTGCACACATTTCCTATTAAAACAGGCATATTCCCAGGGTGGGAATCAGAATATTGTCTTAATCTGAATTGGGCAGTAAGATTTACATGACTCAGTACTAATTAGAATATTGCCAAATTCCAATTAACATCGGAATATTGATGTGCATTTAAACATAGCCACTGTCATCAACCAAACAGTAAGAGTTTTGATACCTAAAAAAAAATTACGTAGGCAATTTTAGCAAAGTCCTTTACGGTAAATTAAAATGTAAAATTGAACTAATGAAATGATCTGCAGTGCGTACTTACATTAATGTTTGTTACATAATATAATTAAGGAAAATAAATAAATAAATACCTACATACATACATACATACATACATGCATACATACATACTAGGGCCTACTCCCAAAGTCACCAGAATTGAATGCTTTGGTGCTGTTTTTGCAAAAGAAATTCTTTGATGACATTGTCAGAGACATGCTTGGCATTTTTTTTATTGTTTACATTGGTGAAATTTTGATATTTTGATTCCCTTGAGCAACACATCCACCATGTAAAGAGAGTCTTAAACACAGTAATAGAGAACATCCTTTTCTACCAAAGCAGAAAAAATGTGACTGCCATGTACCTCAAGTGGCATTTCTGGGGTACATTATAAGCAAGGAGGTGGTTGTCATGGGTGATGCCACGGTCCAAGCAGTCAGTAACTGGCCTCTTCCTGAAAATATCAAAGAACTTTCCAGATTTTATGCTTTGACACTTCATAAGAAACTTTATTCCAGTCAGTTACCCCTCAGGAGGAAAGAGAAAATACTATCTGGAACAAACAAATGAGATGACATTATCCTCCCTCAAAAGCATTTATAACAGCACTCATCCGAGAACATAAAAATCCCAGCCAGATCCCAGCCTGACATTCATAGTCGAGGTTGATGCCTCAGAAGAGGGGGTGAGTGCTGTTTTCCTGCCAAAATGCTCCCCATCACTTCTTTAAAAAAGCTCTCACAGACAAAATAAATTCTGACACTGGGAACATGGAATTGCTGTCCATTAAAATACATAGACTTAGAGAAGTGGAACCATTGGTTAGAATACACGGGGTACCTGAAACCTGGCAAGTGTTTCACACACAGCAAACCAGATGGACTCTCTTCATTTTGAGATTTCAGTTTATGATATTGTACTGTCCTGGTTCCAGATATGTCAAAGCTGATGCTTTATCCTGAATTTATCAATCAATCCTCAAAACTGAAACCACAAATGATGATCATCATCAGTTTGGAACCTTGACCATGATATGTACATTGGGATTTCTGTAAAACTGCTTTGTGACAATGTCTTGTTAAAAGTGTTATACAAATTAAATTGTTCATTTCAATGATACAGTTGCGATCAAAATTATTCAACCCCATTCCAAATCAGGTTTATTGCCAAAATTGACAGACTTTCAGCTGTTTGTAATGAACAAATCAAACAAAAGCAATTGAAGTAGCTCAACACAACGAATGCTTCAAGTGGTTTCCCCAAATTCAACTGAAAATGCAACTTATAATCACTTCTCCAGTCTCAAAATTATTCAACCCCTTCATGGCAAGCATTATTAATACTTAGTAGAGCACCCTTTTGCTGTTATGACCTGCTGCAAACAAGATGCATAGCCAGACACCAGCTTCTGGCAGCGTTCCTGAGGAATCTTAGCCCATTCCTCATGAGCAATGGCCTCCATTTCAGTAATATTCTTGGGTTTGCTGACTGCAACCACGTTCTTCAAATGCCACCAGAGATTTTCTATGGGGTTCAAGTCAGGTGACTGATGGCCACTGTAGAATCTTCCAGGACTTCTTCTTCAACCAAGCCATGGTGGAATTTGAGGTATTTGAGGTTCCTTGTTTGTGAAGGGCAATGATCTCTTCTCTTAATTTTTTGGACCATTCTTTTTGGCCATATTTCTAACATGCAGTCAAACATGACACTCAACAAACCCCTAGCCAGTTCAGATATTTCATGTGTTCCAGCTCAAGCACACCTGGTGCAACTAAACAAGCCGTTGATTAGTTGCATCAGGTATGCTTGAGACAGCAACCTGTTTTTCATATTTGTGCTGTTATGAGGGATTCTATTCAGGGGGTTTAATAATTTTGTGACTGGAGAAGTCATTATAAGTTGCATTTTTAGTTGGATTTGGGGAAACCACTTGAAGCATTCGTTGTGTTGAACTATTTCCATTGCTTTTGTTTTATTTGTTCATTGCAAACAGCTGAAAGTCTGTACATTTTGACAATAAACCTGATTTGCAATGGGGGTTGAATAATTTTGATTGCAACTGTATATGACAGATTTGTTAATCAGACATGGAAATGTTATATCCAACATTCACAAGTTCCTAAATTAACTCATATGACTGTTTGCCTCTGTGCAACACACACTTCTCCATAGAAGTTCAAATATTCCATTAGCTGGTTATGCTCGAAAGTGGAATTCTTCATTTATAAAATAGAGACTCACTGTGGTTAGTGAACTCTAACCACTGCAGAGAGAAGTGTTTGGGTTGGGGGTTGTCATTTTATGGCTTCATCTAACTGCAGGTTCCTGTTGAAACAGTTAGCTGTTTAAGAAACTAAAACTATGGAGGGACAATTTATTAGGTTGATTGCTGGAAACTGTATTCCTGTATGCTGTATGCTAGTAGTCTAACTTAGATCTTAGAACTCTGGCTAGTTTTTTCATAAATTCCTAATAATTTGCTGATGCAAATCAAGCTGCGAAAAGTGTCAGCTAGTTTGCTAGTGTTTACCTACATAGCAGCAGATTATTACACCTTATTTAAAGTGTATATATAAATATACATCTCTCTCTCTCTGTTCAGATCTACCTGCGGTTCCTGGACTATGAGATGCAGAACTCAAACGAGTGCAAGCGAAACTTTGTGGCTGTGTACGATGGCAGTGGCTCTGTTGAGGATCTGAAGTGTAAATTTTGCAGCACGGTGGCTAGTGACGTGACATTGAGAACCGCTCTGGGAGTTGTGCGTATGTGGGCCGATGAGCACAGCCGCCGCAGCCGCTTCCGCATCCTCTACACCACGTTTAAAGAGCGTAAGATACACACACACACACACACACACACACACACACACACACACACAAAAAAAAAACACACATACACCATCCATGTACGTAGCCCTTTAACATCCTCACTAAGAAAAAAGCAATGGAAAATTGTTTTCTTTGCATTTTTTATTTCCTTGGGGCAATAACAACAACAATCAATGTTTATTTTAACAGACCCCACTTTTTTTTTTTTTTTTACTATAGGCCTAGTATAGGTAACTTATGGCCGTTTTACTATAGGCCATAATTCACTTCATGATAGTATAAATACATTTACCAAATACCAAAAACATTTAGAAAAAGTCAAATAAAACCCAGAGGCAGATGTCTGGAGTGACTTTCTTTTTGCTAACTTCCTGTAAGGCGGCAAACTATTTCAGGCACACTATTTCAAGACACAGCAACATTTAATGAATATTTTTAACATATACCTAAACCGAGTGGTAGAGAAGGCTCAATCAGGCTGAGTTAAGTTCAACACATTTTTCAATAAGATGTAGTGTCTCAAAATGTGCTCTACCAAACGGTTGAGAAGAAGGTTAAAGGGTTAACCTAGAATCTGTTTTTTGATATTCCCATTAAAAACACACTATCATTTAACACAAATCACCATTTAACTGCTGAAGCTTGAAACTGAGTTGTAATGAGCGAGTTTAATGGTTCTGTTTTGTGCGAGACTGTAATCATGGCTGCTGTTATAAAGATCTTATTTTAATTCTGCAAACCATTGGTTTTCCACCAGTGGGCCATAGTGGTGCTGCAAGATCAACATGAATGTCAATGGGTTTTTTTGAGAAACCATTCCGATTTCTGATGGCTGAAAAATTCATTCATTCATTTTCCTCCCATTTTTCTTGGTGGGGGTCGAGGTGGCAACAAGCTGAGAAGGTCAGCCCAGACTTATCTATTCCCAGCCACATATTTCAGCTCTTTCTGGGTGAATCCCAGATGTCCCCAAGCTAACTGGAGATATTGTCTTTCCAGCAGGTCCTGGGTCTTGTATCCAGCCAGTGAGACGTGCCTGATACACTATACTGTAAAAAGAGCACCGTCTTTCGTATGAGACGTTAAACCGAGGTCCTGACTCTCTGTGGTCATTAAAAATCCCAGGACACTTCTCGTAAAGAGTAGGGGTATAACCCCGGTGTCCTGGCAAAATTCCCCAATTGGCCCTTATATATCATGGCCCCCTAATAATCTCCATCCCTGAATTGGCTACATCTCTCTCCTCTCCTCTCCACCAATAGCTGGTGTGTGGTGGGCGTTCTGGCGGACTATGGTTGCCGTCGCATCATCCAGGTGGATGCTACACACTGGTGGTGTTTGAGAAGATTTCCCCCCCATACCATGTAAAGCGCTTTGATTGTCTAGAAAAGCGCTATAAAAATGTAACAAATTATTATTATTATTATTATTATTACACCTCTACAAGAAGATGACCAGAGGGCATTCTTGTAAGTGCCCAAGTCACCTCAACTGTCTCATCTCAATTCAGAGCAGCAGTGGTTCTATTCCAAAGCTCTCTTGGATTGTCAAGCTCCACACCCTATCACAGAGAGTCAGCACAGCAACCCTGAGGAGGAACCTCATTTCTGCTGCCTGTATTCACAACCTCCTCTCCTCTTTTATGCTATGATGCACTGTGAGGTGGCATTGATTCTTAAGCCTTAATGCTTTACTTTCATAAAAAAGGACAGACAGTATTTCATTAGCCTCATAGTATTAAACCATGAACTTCATAATTCTGCCAAAGTGTGCAGATGAGCGCAAACACAAACAATTAATGAATGGAAGATTAAATTACTCTCCATTATGTGCTTTCCTTTTTTTTTCTCTATTTCCTGGTTTTCTCTTTCTCTCTTTCCCTTTCTCGATCTCTTCATCCAATTTGCTGCAGCGTTTCATCCAGGTGTTGCTCCTTGGGACACACACACACACACACACACACACACACACACACACACACACACACACACACACACACACACACACACACACCGTTAAACCTAAACCCTTGCGATATAAAATTGACCTGTTATGAAGCACACATACCAAAGTGTGGATGAAGTCAAGAGATCTTCACTCACCCTCACCATTTTCTTTCCTTATTCCATCCACCCTTCTTCATATCCATCTGTTCCACATATTTAGTATTTTCCTGAAGAATAATCCAAATTTGATCATCCAGCCACATGAATATAGTTTTTTTATTCACCCAGTATTGATCTTCTTCAGCCAATGAATGCATGCTGATAGCAATATGATATACAGTTGAGGCCAAAAGTTTATTTACACAAGGTATGCTTAATATCATTGTCCTGATGGAAGGCCAGTTACAACCAAGTTTTCTGTCTGATTGCCTTGAGGTGTTGCTTCAGTATTTTTAGATTATCCTCCTTCCTCATGATGCCATCTATTTTCTGAAGTGCACCAGTCCCTTTTCCAGCAAAACACCAACACAACATGATGCTGCCACCCTCATGCTTCACAGTTGGGATGGTGTTCTTCAGACATGAAAGTCCTTTTGCACAGGAAATGATGCTACAAATCCATGGATCAGTGGAAATTGTTTCAAGACTTTGATCTCACCAGCAGTTTCTGTCTACTGACAGTGCATTCTCAGATTCTGGCACTGATTCACTCAGGAATGCCCAGATTCAATAATCCCAGACTGTACTATTCATCCCATGAACAATTCTAGAAATTATGACAATTTTTTTGTGCTGCCACTTTGTTAGCCCAAATATCATGATGCATATTTTGTATTGAGAAAATGCCTTGAAATACTTTTGCCTCTATCTCAAAGAATGTCTAAACAAACAAATTAATTCAGGCGAAAGAGAAAATAAATCAGATTCATATCTAAAATTGGGTTGTGTCCTAGTCCATACCAGTGTGGAAGTAATATCTCTGGTTCAATAGCATTTTTGGTTTGATACGATTTCACACTGTGCATATTTAAACAAACCAAAAATGTACAAAATAAGGTTTGAGTTGCTGGGCAGAAATACAGCAAATGAGAATTTAAACCATCTTTGTTTTGGAAATTGCATTGATGCCATGGAAATAAATTGCGCATGGAGACCCCGGAACCAGTGCTAAATAAATTACTAATTCATTCCATAAAATAACTAGTTGGAAAGATTAGTATCCACCGTTTGTTTTGATGTTTTGTTCCTTTAGTCTAGATTTCCAGAACGAATTTCAATGCCGCAGCACACTAGTCCTGCCTTCTTGCTGCCTGCAGTACATAATACACAGCATGATTGCTTCACTTTCAGCAGTTGGATTGTTCTCTCTCTAGTTGATGTTGGAAGCAAATCAGTTGGAGACCACCTCTCAAGCTCAGATGGTTGTTTTTGTCCACACTCGAGTAATGATTATATATGATTCCCAACTGCCTAAATAAAATGCACCTGCATTCAATTGGCACAATTACACAACTACACAACAGTAGTTCATAGTTCTGACAGGCCCAAGCTTGAGCTGATCATTTTCCTGTCCTGGCTTTCTGAACCTGATACATGTCAGGTTTTCAGTGTGTATGGTGTTTTGTGTTTCGAGCTGTCAGTTCAGTGCTCCGTTGCTCATGTTGGGGGCTGTAGGGTTCACTCTTCTCTGCTCCCTCACTGCTCTGTTCCCTGAACCTTGGTGCCACAATGTACCTGTGCTTGCTTGTGTTGTTTATGTGGAGCAGCGGACATGAAGGTTGGATGTGCTGTGGGACTGTGAGCATCTTGATATGAATACAGCCACAGATGTTGGATGTTGTCCCACCATGGATGCACAGCTTCTCCTTATGATGATTGGTCAACCTCTCAAAGGGCCGGAACCATGTAACCAACTTCCAATCAGTGAAATGGTACTGAACTGAAACTGAAACATATCGGCACCAGTCAGAATCACTTGGAGCCTGCAGAAGGTGTAGTTTTAATATATAAAATATTGTAAATAAACTGTAAGTATAATGTTCTGTGTGATTATTTACATTCATTTCTGGAATTTGTTGTTTATAAGTCTATCATGCTAGCTGTCACGTCCCTCTTCAGCTAGCAGCTGAGCTGCTATTTGGTACGAAATGGCATACACTGCTAATGTTGACCTGATTTTAGAAATGTCTTTTGATGCTCATACTTATAATGAGAGATTTTAATTCAAAAGTCAGGGAACAAAAAAAGACCCCTTTAGCTGTCTTGATACAGTAAAATCGTTTGCCTGTATTTATTATTAGTCTTAGATTATGTGGAGGGTCCACCGTACAATCCCTGTGAATTACTGTAGAACCGATAGATTGTGTCACAATAAATTTTTCTGACATACTGTGGATATTGTTTATAGACATTATATAAACCAGCGAACAGTTTTTTTCCTCCAACTCTACATTGTGTATCATAGAAATACAGTTGAAAATCATGATATGATATTTTTGTCATATCGCCCACATTTACTTTGCTTTTTTTCTTTTGTTTAAAAACAAATGGCTTAATTATAGTATCTGCTTTCTTAAAAAAATTTAATCTCATTTAACAAAACAACAATAATTGTTAGAGTCTCTCTCTCGCTACACAGCTAGCAGAGACTAGCGAGTAGCGCACTTCCGCATTCCACGCTCCGCGCTACCAAGAAGTTTAGCACGAGCTTTATTCTCAACAACCTTCTGGACTTTTCATTCTTAGATTCTCTCTTTGTTTGTATTACCATGTGCTTGTATTTTGGTTTACGTCATGTCTCCGCCTCCTGTATATCACCATGTGCTTGTGTTTTGGTTTACGTCATGTCTCCGCCTCCTGTATATCACCATGTGCTTGTGTTTTGGTTTTCGCCTTGTCTCCGCCTCCTTTGTGTTTACTGGTTTATGTCATGTCTCTGCCCCCGTTCGCTCATTGGTTTTCTGTTTATTGTTTTATCATTAATGTCAGGTGTTCTGTGTTTCACTTCGTTTGCCTATAATGTGTCTGTGTATAAAAAACCCCTTTTGTTTCCGCTTCCTTGCGGAGTATTAGAGTAGATTGAGTGTGACTCAGCATGTGCTGTAAGCCAGCTTCATTCTCGTTTTCTCTCGCCCCTAGTTCATGGTTCCCAGACCATAGGTTCCTAGTTTTATTTTCCTAGTTCCCCTTCCTTAGCTCATTGTTCGTGGTTCCCATACCACAGCCCCGCGACGTGCTTTTGCTCCTTTTTGTTTTCTCTTCATTCGTGTTTTTCTCCCTTTTTGCGTTACCAACATATGGCTTACTTCTTTGTGGATTACTGCCTCAGTTGTTATGGATTATCTCTTTTTGGATTACTGCTTTTCGTTTGATGGATTATGGTTTGTTTTCAGTTCCTTTACTTTTGAAAGTAAGTGTTCCTAATAAACTGACGTTTCCCCTGCGCATGCATCCTGACTCCCCTCCTTCAGTTTACGTAACAATAATAATAATAACAACAAAACGAAGAAGAAGAATCTATTATTCATGTTTTCATTTATAATAATAATAACTATTATTATTATTACTAACAATAATAATTATTATTGTTGTTGTTGCTAATATATATATATTATTATTAATTAATAACAATAATAACAATAAATATATTAATAACAATACTATTTTTATTGTTATTGTTATTAATAACAATACAAATTATTATTATCAGTAATTAATATTGGCAATTATTAATTAATATTAGTAGTATAAATAATAATAAATGAATTGTTATTATTATTATTATTATTATTATTTGTATTATTATTAATACAATTATTGTTGTTAATTAATCATTACTAATATTGATACTTTTTATTATTAATATATTTATTACTATCATTAATTAATAATTTTTATATTAATTACTGATAATAATAATTATTGTTGTTGTTGTTGTTATTATTATTGTTGTTATTATTATTTGATTTATGCACATTAAGGAGCAAAATGCTGTTTTTATTAGAAGATTGTACATAAGTTACTCTTGAGACTGGAGCTTTTCAGCAGAGAGCTGCAGCGCCACCTGGTGAAGAGATGAACCTGGTGATTAAAAACTATGAGCATGTTGGACCTAAAGCAATGATGCATCCTAATTTACTCTGTCATTATTATCCTCGTTGGGAGCAAATACATCAATACTTCACTGTGGCCTTGTAGTACTGAGATGCTTTTAAGATTTAATATGTACCGAAATTCAATATGTGCTCTAAATGCACATGTTTAATGCAGTAATTCTGCACTCCCACATCCTGCTGCATTAGTGTTCTCTGCACACTTCTGAGTGTTTCCTGCTCTATCGCACCTGATTCAGCTCACCAGCTCATTAACACACCCCTCATTAGAGTAAAATTGCTAGATTAGGGTTTCCTAATTCTGTGTCTTTGTCCTCATGAATGGTGTGTTAATGAGCTGATTGACTCAATGAGATGTGGCAGAGCAGGAAAGCAGTAGAACATTCAGGTATCATGACTAATAGCAATTTTGCACCAAACAGTGTGGTACAGCCTGGCCTCATCATAGTTAATATACAGTACACCCTACCTAGTGCCCCACTGTAGACGCACACATTAACATATAATATACCTAACATAGAATATACTATGTGCTAGAAAAAAACTGTTCCAGCTATATATAAATATTTAGCCATTCCATTGCTGTACAGCTGAGAACAATCAAGGTTAAAAGCACAAAAAATATAAATCCCCTTATTAAAATGACTAAGTAGACACAAGGCTTAGATGCAGTCATATGCCAAGAAGAAAAGATAGGCCTTATGGCAAGATTTAAATTCGTCAGTGGTTGAAGCAGATCTTACGCTAAAAGGCAGCATATTCCACAGCCTAGGAGCAGCTACTAAGAACGCACTGTCACCGTTGTGTTTTAATTGTGGACATGGGATGATTAGCAGTAATTTATCAGTAAATCAAAGTGCCCTGCCTGAAGTATAAGGACTAATCACTAATACATTGCTGATGTATTGTGGAGCCAGACCATGTAGTGCCTTAAAAACAAACAATAACATTTTAAAATCGATTCTATACTTGACCGGAAGCCAGTGTAGAGATGCCATGACTGGTGAAATACTGTCTCTTTTTCTTGTACCAGTAAGAAGTCTAGCGGCGGCATTTTGGACAAGTTGCAGACAATTGCAACAATCAAGACGTGATGGAATAAAAGCATGCAAAACTGTCTCCAAGTCCTTAAATGTGAGGACAGATTTCAATTTAGCGATACATCTCAGCTGATAAAAGCTACTCTTTACAAGAGAGTTTATTTGTTTGTCGAATTTAAAGCTGCAGTACTGAACTTTTGCCTCTCTGTTTGAAACATAAGACTGCAAGATACTTGCGGAATTTTTTCTCTTTTTTTTTTTTGCTTTGGCACTGCTCCTCTGCACGGATGAATCTGATGGTTTGAGTGCATTGGCACTGTCTGCTCACAGCCTCACAATAATATCAGTGCTGTAGTGTATTTCGCCCTCCCACAATTATTACAGGTTATAACAAAAAAACAAGCATAACATACTCATATATACTAATAGTAGTTATGGTTCTATTGTAATCTCCTTTCCCATCTCTCCAATCATATTCTGCTCACAGGTGATCAGAGATGAGTGGATAGTACCTGTCCTTCCTATAAGCTTTGTTGCCGTTCGATGATTTTTTTTTATTAAATAAATTCTGTATTTTGCTTTTCAAACTGTGAGTGGTTTCAGTTTAATATGTTGCAGGCTCATTTATTGAGTCTGTATACTGTACATTGAAGCCGTGACAGGTTGTAATAATATTGGGCTTGTTTTGGCTTGTTCTTGAAGCTGCAGTTGTTTATTTGTCTCGTGAGAGTTGGCAGCACTGAGGTATTTGTATGTGTTGTATATTAGCTGCAATACTTGACAACGGAGGTGGCGGTGGATACGGTTTTGGAGTAGAGGAGAGTTGCTCTGTCTCATAGCTAACAGAAAATAATTGCAATTTACCACACCGACCATAGCCAAACAAAGAAACCAAAAAAACCATAGGAAACTCGATACTTAGCTGATTCAAGCGAACAATTGCGCTAATGTTAGCTAGCAACCTATTGAGCTACTGAAATGTCTTACAGAAAAAAAAAAATCTCTGCGTCAGTCTTCAGTCCCTTCAGATCTCTGAGTTGTCGCCACCTCTCAAAAGCCATACCGATATTTATTCTATTTAGCACGGGCTTTGTCGCTTTCCCTTTTTGATTGCAGGCTCTCCACAGTTCAAGGCTTCTTGGTTTTGACAACATCTGATTCCCCAGATGTCAACAATGATTGCGTTTAGAACTATCCAGATTAAAGCAGACATTTAGATGACAAAAAATTCTAAGCAACTATTGTAAAAGCAAGCTACAAACACTCCATCTCCCTAGGCCCCTACATACGTGATATAGTAACCGGCTCTTCTTTCTGTTTACGGACGTGACGTAACCACGCAAAGACGAATGGTGTCACAAATGACATCAACTGACATTTGCCGCGAAATCCGACCAAACAGCTCAATTTATAAATCATTATTATAAGCTTACCGTTGCGAATCGGGTTAGGGTAAGGAGACAGTTTGAACACTGCTTTTTTATGCACTTTTTTATGCAATAATTGATTTTTGTTCATTTCTAAATAAAAAAGTTCCGTACTGCAGCTTTAAGGGTTGAATCTAAAAATGTAAACATCGTCAAAGTTCAAAGCATCTCAAGCACATTGAAATGAGTGTTCCTGTACAGATGTTTATTTACAAAGCAGACAGATAAATCCAAATCACAAACCAAATATCAAGGTCGTCAAACAGGCCAAGGCGAATAATCACTGCATGGCAAACAGGAACAAAGGGGACATCCAAATCACGCAGGTAAACAATAGCAGGCAAGGTTCAGTACACAGTCAAACAGTGCACAGAAGAAAAGTGATCAAAACACGGCTCAGAACTTGTAAAATAAATTCCACAAGACTACTCAAAGTGTGCAGGCAAACATGAGTCCTTAAAGGTGTAGTAGTTGATATAGTTATATATAGTCAATATAGTTTAAGCCATTGTCTCAGAACAAATGTATTAGGAAGCTGAAAAAACCCAACAACAACAGTTTGGAAACCTGGATTCCAGTCCAAAATGTTTGTTTGTATTTGGATTGGCCTGTTGTCAGTCATTTTTTCCTCATAAATCATAATGAGGAGAGGTTGCATGTTTACAGAGTTGTAACTTGCTTTCAAGTAGTTGAATGTCCGGGTACACTTGAAAGGTGATGTCATGATGGTCCATGCTAATGGTAAGTCTGGTTAGCATGTTAACTCTAGTTGAGCCACCGTAAGTTTTGGGGGCAGAGCTTTGTGTACATGAGTGGGGGAGTGCTCAGTATGTAAAAAAAATCATTCAAATCTTATTCATATCCACCCATTTAACTATTAGAGGCTTTTTCTCCCCCCAAATCTTACCTAATGCACCTTTAAATTGTGGCTGTTATTGAGGTACAGAGATGAGCGATTGAACTCAAGTCAACATTCAGGTGAGATTGCCCTCTGTCAGTCTGGAGGAATTAGTGCAGGAGTGAATGTTCTACACATTCTAGGTGTAACACAATGCCACTATCTGTGTCTGTATCTGTTTACTGCTCCAAATGTTTGTATCTGTATCTGTGTTTGGGTTTAAACACGTGAGCATGGAACCTAACCCTGAAGTTTTTTTGTTTGTTTGTTTGGGGTTTTTTTAATTAACATAGTTGGAAATGTCAGCACTGCCAGCATGGTCTGTGGATTCTCCTCACTCAATTCTCCTCACCTCATCAATCCAGTTCAAAACTGGTCTCAACTTTATAGATTGATTTAGTGTTGAATTTGTTCAATTCTGCTTGCAGATATATTATTTATGTTTGTATCCATCCATGATATTGTCCTATGAATTGAATTTCTCAAAATATAAGCAAACTAATAGCCTCCTATTCATATCTGTATTCGTATCTGTATCTCTGTTCACATAAAAGACAGGTCTAGCCATGTCTCACATCATGTACTGTACACACGGGAGTGTATTCGATGAGGTAGGGTTGTGTTGCACTGCGTGACACATTCTATGTTGCATTCGTTCATACATCTTCAGTAAATGTTTTGTCCTGGTCAGGGTTGTCACTCACTCAATTTTGGGTCAGGGTTGCAGTATCTAGAGCCTGTCCTGGGAACACTGGGTGTAAGCCAGGAATACACCCTGGATAAAACATTGCAGGCACCATGCACATGTACATTCAAACCTAGAGGCAATTTATCATAGCCAATCCACCTGCTGCCATGTTTATGGGAGGTGGGAGGAAATCAGAGAACTTAGTAGTTCAGAAAGTAGTTCAGGACCCTGGAGTTGTGAGGCAGCAAGACTACCTGCTACGCCACCATGCAGCCCTGCTCAGCATTGTTGTGGTTTAAATTAATCATTTGTTTTGATTTTGGTAAATAGAGCCAACTGTGTTAGTCAGAAAATGTTACTATTAATATTTGTCGGATCCGATGGGATTGTGTGAGCAGAAGGGAGTGGGATTATATATATATATATATATATATATATATATATATATATATATATATATATATATATATATATATATATATATATATATATATATATATAATGTTTTTTTTTTTTTTAATCCACCTATAGCCAGAAGCAACTAATTGTATACAGGCATGTAGGTGAAACTAATTCTTATCGACACACTACAACCTCTGGACAAAAAAGTATCCAGCATTCCACATTTCATTTCCTAGTGGTTCTAGGATATTGATGTAACACCACATCTTTCCAACCATTCCAGTGTGAGCTAAACAGATGCAAAGAATATGATGAGCCTTAATATTAAGAGCTTAGTGCTGTAGCGAAATTACAAAAAGGGGGCATTATTATACATTATTCTTTTCCACCAGAATAATGTAATGGATCAACTTTAAACATGAAACGAGACAGAAGCGCACACTTGGATTCAACGCACCTTTTTAAAGGAGACGAGTTTTAAAGCGTGCCCACGTTATCTACCAGAATGTGTAGTAACTCGGATGAATCTGCAACGTTTAAAATAATATTCTCCACCAGTTACAATTCATGTAACAAATAAAAAAAAAAAATGTTTAACACGTTTAAATGTATTCTCCAATTTATATAAGGAATTAGCTCGACTGGCGTGAAATATATCTATATATCTAATCAACGCGTGTTGTGACCAGTTATAAATATACATCAGCCATAAAAGGGAATTTATATAGGTGCACATATACATATAGATAATTAACTACAACGGATTATAATTAATTATTACTATGTATGTGGCCTAGATCAGCTTTATGAACTCTAAAGAGTGAGTTTATCCTTCTGGCCAGGAAGAATTAACTCACGAAGTTTGTTATTAAAAATTAGAGCAGGTAATCGAGATCGGAGCATTTAATTGACTCATCCCGTCAACAAAACAGAGAAAATCAAGCGTGGGATAATAGATTTTAATAGCTATATGTGACTATGGATACACAAGACTAACTCTAAGCAAAACATACATATATACACATCTATATACAGGGAGAGAAAAGGGATAGAGAGAAAGTAATGAAAGAAAGGGAAGCAGACAAAAACACAACTAATTAGCCTTTTTCAGAACCAGCACGAACTTAATTCTCCTGTAACACAGGGGTACAATCTTAACGCAGATATAGGTCATTAACTATACTTGCATAGCCTCAAGGTTGAGAGTTTGTGCGAGGTCGGGTAGAGTTCGCTGGTTCGTTGTTGTTTGAAAAGGCGTGAGCCCGGAGGTAGTTGCATCTTGTGTCCGGAGAGAGAGAGATCCTGGCTTCCTCTTCCCGGGGCACGTGGTCCCGGGGGAGAGAAACCGGAAGAAGTGAAGTTGAGAAGTGAAGTCAAACTCTGAAGTCTGACTCTCAAATCCGCCTGAAGTGAGCGTGGTGTTGTTTTAAAAACAACACCAACGCACACGCCTATTTGGGCTATGGGCCAATCAGGAAGTTGGGTTTGCATGTCCGGATGACTCTCTTTGTCTGGTCTCGGACCCTAATTTAAATGTCGAGGGAGGAGCCGGTCTATACCGTGTTATAAATGAAATTAAAGGAAAAACATGAAACGATGTATCCCATTGCAATGTGATATGCATAATCAATCCGGTTATCTCGAGACGATTAACTACATACCAAATTCGATGGATTTGTAAAGAATATTACAAATAAAACCTGGTTACAGCCATTTAAAATGATATGCTAGATTAAACTATCTAAAGTCATTACGGTTAGTTACATAAGCACACAATACATGTAAACAAAATAACATCACACTATTTAGACATGGAATAATTACATATAATTACACATTACATTGAAGAGAGAGGGGTTTCTCCATTGTGTGTGTAAGGTAAGCGTGGGTGTGTGTGTGTGTGTGTGTGTGTGTGTGTGTAAGGTAAGTGTGTGTGTGTGTGTGTGTGTGTGTGTGTGTGTGTGGTGGATGTGTGTGTGTGTGTGTGTGTGTGTGTGGTGGATGTGTGTGTGTCGTAAACTGAGATTAGATTAGAGATTTAAGGGCCCCTTGGTCGGGAGTTTTGGTGGGCCCCTGCTGACGAACTAATCATGAAGTTTCCCAGACGTTCAGTCATCAAATGCTTCTTTTATTGCAGGGGTCAGTCCTGTGTGGGTCCCAGAGAGACTTTTTGCATCCTAAAGGTGCATCTGGTCAAAGGAGGCCTCTCGGGGTTACTCTATGTTTAGTTTGGGTTAATTTAGAAATCAGTTTGAGCATAGATCATACGCTACAGTGCTGAAGGCCTAAAAGCAGTACTGAGAAGAATACAGACGTGTTTATGCAATAAACCAATTCCTAGCTGACTGTGGGAGAGTGGCATTTATGTAGTAATTGAATAAATGAGCAACATGTGAGTCAAATGACTAACCAGGCACCATCTCAGCAATCTCAGCCCTCTGGTGGCATATATATTTGATGGTCATATTTATATCTATGCCACACTACACAATTTATACAAACCTAAAGAATATTGAAATGTGAGTGATTTGCCCAGAATAAAACACCACACACTTTTAAATTACACTCATGATTCAGAGTCCTGTGCAGATATATATAGGGTTATATAGGGTTCCAGAAAAGGTGCATGTAGACATTCAAACATAATTAATCTCATTACAAAGTCTGACTGAAATATGGGACTATGAGTCATGTGTAGACCGAAAATCCTTTCAACCTGACAAATATGATCAATTAGCGATATATACTTTGCTCATCTCAGTGTTTCTATTTTAATTTGCTACAATACCTAAACACTTCTAGCACCAGTGCTAGATATTCAAAAAGTTCACATACCACCCTAGTGTGTCATGGGCAAAAAAGGAAGTGCAATTGAAAATATAATGTACTTTTCTTTTTTTCTAGCTCCCTGCGAGCCTGACATGTTCTTCTGCCACAGTAACATGTGCATCAACAACTCACTGGTGTGTAATGGCATCCAGAACTGTGTGTATCCATGGGACGAAAATCACTGCAAAGGTGAGTCTTAACTTTGTTTCTTTAAATAACACATCCTCATGCTTTTTCACAAGGTCAGGGACTAAGAATACCTTCGAGAACATTTTGTGAAACCCAGTCATTTTCTATTACTTCCATTACTTAAAGAATATGAAAAATAAAGAAAGCAAGCCAACACAAACACCATGAATAAAGACAAATAAAACTTGACATTTACTAATGGTGCTGTAGAAATGGAGGACGGGCCGGTCTGTCTGCGCATAGTCGTAAGACACAAACAAATGCCTCAGCTGATGAAAGATTTAGTGCTTGCCATGCTTATGAGGGAAAGGATGTTTAAAGACCGGTATGATTTTTTTTCAGACGATGAATGCTGGCTTGTAAATCGAATCTATTTGCCACGGTGTCTCCTTTCAATGCCGTGCAATACTTCTAGCATGTCAACCGAAACACTTTAAAAATAAAAATGTAACATGCCGTGCTTGGGGTTCATGAACACCTGGGTACAGTGTAGGGGGTTTTTTTTGTCGCTGTTTGCTTGTAATTTCTTTTCACCTCACTGAATTCACACCTAATTCACCCTTTTCTGTAATTGTTCTCTAGATTTTAACATTTTCAGGTTCTGTTATGCTGTTACATATATTTAAGTGTATTTTTATTGGCATGGACTGGAGTCTAAATAACTTGCTTTTTATGGAGTCTTGTGGACATCACCAAATGCAAATCAGCTGTGCCATGCACGCACCTGGTAATTTAGGGCTGATTATCGTTCGTTATCATATGCACACGAGTATGAAGAAAATCAGTGTTTCTGAAACTTTTGTCAATCTCGCGGAATTTTTTTTAAGTTCTGTTTGACTCACACAAACATTTACACACAACTTTACTAAAATATTGATAAGTGAGGCCCATTGTTCATTGTATTTACCTGTAATAAAACCAAACAATTAGAATGAAGCCACTTGGTATTGCTTCATACATTAAAGGAGTTTGTATCAAAAGAAAGTAAGAATTTCTTTATCATCAAGG
Source organism: Cranoglanis bouderius (assembly GCA_023630585.1). Classification (NCBI taxonomy): domain Eukaryota; kingdom Metazoa; phylum Chordata; class Actinopteri; order Siluriformes; family Cranoglanididae; genus Cranoglanis; species Cranoglanis bouderius. Next base: position 12,578,336 of record CM042539.1, read on the forward strand.
TAGACAAAATTACAAATAACCAAGAGCGAACAACTGTACCTCCATTGAGGCTATTTGGTTACTTGCAGAATGTGAATAAAAAAATTGAGGTTCAAACTGCGTTATTCTGGTATCGACATGGTATTTTTTTGTTAAGGTCTTTAAAAAAGCATTTTAAAGCATCCATTATTATTTCAAAATGAATTTCAGCAACCTTGAGTCATGTGGATGTTCCTGAACATTTAGTGAGCCACTTAACAACAAATGCTGCAAATGTCATCGTCACTTAAAGATGATAATGCAGACATGGACAACTTATTACAGAACTGTGTTTTCCCAGTCCTGGGGTGTTGTACAAGTATGCATGTAACAAGTTCTAATTCTGTGCATAAGAGTATCCAGTACGCACTAGAATATTAGCAGTTATCACACATGTGTATGAACAGCTTGATAAATCTTACACATTCTAAATTGGTCTGCTCGTGCTTAAGAACACAAATTTACATAGAGAAACACCTCTAAAACACTATACAGTGGTGCTTGAAAGTTTGTGAACCCTTTAGAATTTTCTAGATATCTGCATAAATATGACCTAAAACATCATCAGCTTTTCACATAAGTCCTAAAAGTAGACCAAGAGAACCCAGTTAAACAAATGAGACAAAAATATTATATTTTATCATTTATTTATTGAGAAAAATGATCCAGTATTACATATCAGTGAGTGGCAAAAGTATGTGAACCTCTAGGATTAGCAGTTAATTTGAAGGTGAGATTAGAGTCAGGTGTTTTCAATCAATGGGATAACAATCAGGTGTGAGTGAGCACCCTGTTTTATATAAAGAACAGGGATCTATCAAAGTCTGCTCTTCACAACACATGTTTGTGTAAGTACATCATGGCACAAACAAAGCAGATTTCTGAGGACCTCAGAAAAGGAGTTGTTGATGCTCATCAGGCTGGAAAAGGTTACAAAACCATCTCTAAAGAGTTTGGACTCCACCAATCCATAGACAGATTATGTACAAATGGAAGAAATTCAAGACCATTGTTACCCTCCCCAGGAGGGGTCAACCAACAAAGATCACTCCAAGAGCAAGACGTGTAATAGTCCACGAGGTCACAAAGGAACCCAGGGTAACATCTAAGCAACTAAAGACCACTCTCACATTGGTTAATGTTAATGTTCATGAGTCCACCATCAGGAGAAAACTGAACAAAAATGGTGTGCATGGCAGGGTCGCAAGGAGAAAGTCACGGCTCTCCAAAAAGAACATTGCTGCCCATCTGAAGTAAGGCTACATCTACACAGTCTATTGCCCTAATTACATTTGGAAAACCTGTCGTAGTGTGAACATTTTTTTTTTGTCTGTACTACTGATACATTTGTCATTAGAAATGTAATGTATTAGAGTATGAGCTACAGTCATTAGGTCATAAGTTTACATACGCCCTGCAAAATGTTAATAATTTAAAAAAAAAAAAGAGGCCTCATAAAAATTTGTTTTTTATTTAGTACTGCCCTGAATAAGCTATTTCACATAACAGATGTTTACATATAGTCCATAAGATGCAATTATAACTGAATTTACACAAATGAACCAGTTCACAAGTTTACATACCCTTGATTCTTAATACTGTGTTGTAGTGAAAATTAGCTATTTGGGTTAATTTGATATATTCTCCACCATTTTATGTAAGTAAAAATTAGTTGTTTAAATTGAGCTATGTTTATTCTCCTCCAAAGATGTAGGAGGGATTAACAGATCAGCTCATAAAGGGAAATTTGACTAATTTAGTATTACTGATCAACTATTCGTCCAGCGATAAGTTGAAACTAGTGTATTCATTAATTATGCATTAGATTATTACCTCCGTGGCCACCGGCAATAATATCCTAAACATAGTGACACATTATTTTAAGAGCATGTAGCAGAATCGCAATTCAAGGCAATAGACACTTGTAAGCAATAAGAACACGTATATTTAAGAACAGACAAGACTTTATTGAACTATTCTATGACATAGAAACTAATCTAACATATAAACACACACACACACACACACACACACGCATACATAAATGGGTGATAATGAAGAGTGAATGAAGTTCCAAGTCTCTAGCGTTGCATGCTATTTCACAGACCATGATCTGAACGAACCATCAACTTAAGTTATCTTCACTTCCTTTAGAAGGGCTCAACTTATTATAGACACCAGATTAGCTAGATTCTGGGGTATTGCACTTGCCTTAGCTGTGTTGAAGGGATTTCCTCGTTACGTCGTGGTGTCGTCAGCGGTCTGGTCAGTGAGAGGCGTCTTGGAAGACCAATCGGAATGCTGAGTGGAATGAAGGCGGGAGGCTTGAAAAGCAGGCGGTGGCTCTCACTGGGTCCCCAGGCCGAAACGTGATCTGATCTCCCCGACGTTGATTGGCTCTGGAGACCCTCCACCGACCCCGTCCTTCGAAGCGGGCCAAGAAGCAAGAGATACGAGAGAGAGAGCGAAGCAAGCAGTGAGCCCCAAAACTTGTGTTCTTAGGATTTTAACACTTCCTGGGCTAGCCCAGCCCAGAGTGCTTTCTCCAATCAATACTGACTTTTGGCGGGGTGTTAGCCAGATTATCCACCTATTATGCTAATCAGCCCACTGTCCCTGCACATGAGTGGTTTAAACGTGAAATGTGTGGATTAAACTTTGTCCTGAAATATTGCATGTACATACCAGCACAATCTACACAAATTTCTTTACTCTTATGATTTAGGAAATCACTCAATGAACACATACATACCAAACAAGACATGTTTGACTATACTTAAAGTACATTACTAATATTTAAAACACAATGATCCTCCTAGGGCTACTACACTAATACATGCAAAATCGACAATTAGTGGCAACTTAATGGTGATACACATGAAGAAAATAGAACAACACATGGTAGGAAATAGGTGATTGCAGTTGTTCAAAGATGTATTAATTCCCACAGTCATTGCTCCTGGTAGGCGCCGATTGTGCAATGTGTGAGTCCTCGTGTAGACTTGTGGAATTGTGGAATGTGTAATCTTTGTGTGGGAGCGAAAAGGTCTCTCCTTTCTTCCAGAATTTATTGGCCTTAATGGTAAGACTCTTTGGACTTATCTGTTGAGTAAGCAAACTGGTCTGGCCCAAAAAGGCCTAAATCACTGCATTTGAGAGCAGTTTCTGTGGTCGAGAGGGTTCAGCCCTGGGTCAGGGAGGCCTTTAACGCTTGCCGTGTTGGTTGAGATAAGGCAGATGCACACGCTGGATTTAAGTGGCTCCTTGGTGTCTGGGTGTGGATTCCTTGTTTTATGGCTCCCTGAGTGGAGACATTTTGGTCCAGAGTTTCTTGTGGGTTCTCTGGCTGAGAAGGCCCATTGTTTTATTTCTTCTGGTTATAATTTTGTGAATTATATGATGCTGCTTGTGCTGAGGCGTTACAGTGTGCTGTTACCTGGATGATCAATAACTGTTTTTATGTTTTGTGATAGTTGTTCATGAGTACCTTGCTTTTTCCAGAATAGTTAAACTGCCCACTGTTCTTCAGAAAAATCCTCCAGGTCCTGCACATTCTTTACTTTTCCAGCATCTTCTGCATATTTGACCCCTTTCCAACAGTGACTATATGATGTTCAGGTCCATCTTTTCACACTGAGGGAAACATACATACAGGATGATTGGTGTAAATTGTTATTATTTTGTTAAAGATCTTATTTTTTTTTCATTTAGTACTGCCCTTCAGAGGCTACATAAGATATTTAAGATGTGAAGTGTGAAGTTGTCCTAAGTGTGAAAAGATGGATCTCAACATCATATAGCCAACATATCATACACATTATTAGGAATCAAGAAACTTTTGAACTGGTTCATTTGTGTAAACTCAGTTATTATTGTGTCTTGTGGACTACATGTAAACATCTGTTATGTGAAATACTTTATTCAGGGCAGTACTAAATAAAAAAAACATTTTGCAGATTCTACAAGTCGTACGTAAACTTATAACCTCAACTTTATATGAATGCATTTAAGACTTGTGTCATTATTAGGCTCATAGTTGGTGAGGAAATGTCAGACCTGTCTCCAATTTCTCATTGAAATGTGTCCATGGCTATAAAGGATTTGAGTGTGTACAGGGACGCTATTTCTGGGTTTCGTTGGCCTCTCCAAAAGTGGATCAAGTTGCCGGCTTAGACCAAATAAAATTACACTGGGTGAACATAACTGACTGATAAGCCACTCATCACTCTCAGCACAGAGGTTCATTATCTGCATCATCTCAATCTTTTGATGTGTCTTTTATATTATTTTACTTTATATGTCATGTGTCACTTGTCAACAATTACTGTCAATTATACTGACATGATTATAAGCAGCTTTCATCACACTTATTGTCAATCAGTTTACCTGCAATTACACTTTTCAATACATCCTCACACACAAGAACAACTTGACAAATCACATTCTATGCGTAGAAACATGCGTGTATATATGGTTTATACATAAACTATGCATAGACACAGTTAATAAACACAAGCCCTTTCATGAAAGTCACAGCAGAAATTAAGCTGCTGGAATAAGAGTAGCATTGAGAAAAAAATGAGATCACATTGCACTTCTCTCTCTTTCATTCATCATGTTCATCCATGCATTTGTGGCTATGCCACGCTAAAATACCAGCCATGCACAGCATGTCATCTGGCCTTTTGTCTTCCACTTCCTTCCACAGTCATTGTTTCTTGCTCCCATTAACCCCCATTCTGTCTGTTGATTGGTTGCATTTGTTCCTCGTTCTCCACTTTCCATATATGGTCACACTTCCTATTCTCCTCTAATCTCACAAGGCAGACTTCTAGAGTCTGATAGCCACCTTACTGACATTAGCCAATGATCTCTGAATAGCTAATGAGATTTTAGCCTGAAAGATTCTGATGCTTGTTGCCAAGCTAATGGTGCATTTATTTGGCATTGTGCTCACCATGTTTATGAGAAGATTTCACAGTCCACTTTTGTGGTACTCAAAATTTATTGACAGCTCTGCATTCAAGATGCCATGTTTGTGTCAGGATGTGACTAAGCCCATGGAAGTTCAACGCTAAGTGTAATCAAAGTGTAATTTTAGTTGTATTGAGTGGTAGTAATTTACTAACATCTGAAGGAAATGTTGATATTCTTGATAAAGGTTTTGTCCTGTTCCTACTATCATTCTAATGTTATAAGACTCGGTAGCTAGATAAACCAAGAGCGTAAATACTTAGTATCTATATTTGATAAGAAACTGTGGCATCATGACTATAAGCTTATAGTTTTCCTGTGATACCAAAAGCAACAACTGAGGGCTTGGTGTAGCTCGGTATGGGTTATAATTTAATTCACATGTAACTAGCATCTTTTAAGCTGCTCAACACCATCTAAGAAAGATGGTCAAAATAAGAAATGTGATAAGCCTATATATGATGCTGAGAATGTAGTTCATGTTTTCATAGCTTCTAGACTATTACTATTATATTAATATGTTAACTGGCTGACTAGCCTGCTGCTTCTTTAAGGATGTGTCAGCTAATTCAGTATGCAGCAGCCTACCTACCTGGAAAAGAAAGTCAGAGAACATTACTCCAGTCTTATTCAATCTGCCTATTAAGTTACACTTTGAATACAAAGTCCTGCTCATGACATTTACAGCTCTGAATGGGATAGCTCCGGTGTATCTTGCTGAGTTCCTGAAACAGTAAAGCCCTCTCGAATCACTTCACTCAGTGTTTACAGACTTACTGTTAGTAAACGTAAGTCTTAACAGAACATTTTGCATAACTTTGGCTTTATGCTAATACCTGTTACAAGTAAACAGGGGTTTGGATGCATCAACTAATGAGTTACCTAGCTAACAATTTTTGGGTGTTTGAGTTTTCAAGGCTGTGGTGTTTTACTTGATGACATACAGTATATAGTATATCTGTGTTTGGCTGTTGGTAAACACAACCACATACACCAATCCATAGTGTAATTTATGTGGCCATAGGGAAACACTGGTGCACTTATTAAAGTACTTAAAATACGACAGGGGTGGTGGTGGGTAGCAAGGGTTGCTAAGTAGTGATTAAATGGGCAAAAATATAAGGCTGAGCTTAAATCTGAGGCAAACAATTAATTGTTAGGAAATGCTCAAAATACTGCATGTTGGTGACATCTGCTGGTCCAATGATTGTCAATGCATCAAGAAAACACAAAACAGAATAATTTAGAAGCTACTTTACACTATCGTAATATTCTAAAATAAACAGACCTTAATTTGCTTCAAATATGTAGGCCTTTCTCTGGCTATGAAATTTTCAATATATATTTTGTGTATAAACAATACATTTATGTAAGCTGGATGTGGAATTGGGAATTTTGTGCCAGCCATTTTTGCTCAAATTTATTGTTAATCTGAAGAAAACTTGGAGTGACCGTATGCTAATCAGCCTGAATTTGTCTGAGTGCATGTGTATAGATTGAGTGCATTCATATAGAGTTGACAACAAATTCAAGGTTGGTAGTTAATGTACAATTTGGCACAAAAAGCATCAGCCCACTTTCACCAAGGTCGAGCCAGGGCTGCAGCTAGATGCCTTTTCTAAGCTCCCCCTTTCCCCCCTGCCTGGTGAAGTGACTCTTGCCATCACATCAGCACAAATAAACACGTCAAGCATACGAATTTGTGTCCTTCCTCACACTCCCAAACCTGTGGCCATCTTACACATTTATTATAGCAGTTATAAATGGCTTCTCTGGAGCACACTCATGCTATAAAAGTACCATGGAGAAAATGCTCACCTCCAGCTACTCATTATAACTGTATATGGCTGTATTCAGGTCACATATAAAAATAACGGTGATTTATACGTGTTCTGAGATGGAAGGGGAAAATGTAGCAGAGTGTGTGTAGAGAATAGAGAAGGTTTGTTCAGCAAACTGTTAGATTAATCTCGACATCTAGATGCTATAGCATACTCTTCCTAACTGAATACACTCTTCACCATCTTTACAAATTAGCTGTAACACTATACTACATTTAACATAGCATACATATTAGATAGTGCTTTGGATTTCTCCCATCTACAGTGCCCTCCACTAATATTGGCACCCTTGGTAAATATGAGCAAAATAGGCTTTTTTTTAATAAACCTGTGTTGTGTTTGCAATTGTTTGATATCTATGAGAGCAGAGTATTTTTGTGAATCTTTTGAACAAAAGATCAAAAGGTTAAACAATAAAGACAATTTTTCACAGCCTTCTTTGCTTATATTTACCAAGGGTGCCAATATTAGTGGAGGGCACTATAGTTTTAATTTACATACATCAAAGATGCTGATTGCTGAGTAATATTAAACACTCCAGATTATACTATTAATAAGTTCTTCAAGGTTCTTTAATAAGTTCTTCATAAGTTTTTCAAGGGTTCTTCAAGTTTTTTTGTTTGTTTTTGTTTTTTAAATAATTAAGGGTTTTTTAACCCTTCCTACTGCCTATGGTGTTTGTACTTGGAGCTTCTCTGAAGGGTTCTATATAGAATCTTTTCGAGGGATAAAAAAAAAAAACCTCTCGAGTGCTAGATTTATTTTTTCTTCTAAAAATGTAGTAAGATTTTGCAAACATTTTGCAAACTGAAAATTTTTGATGCAGATTACCAAAAACAATTAAGGCCATTCTGTTATAGGGAAATAATCAATGATAGGATGTTGCGATGCAACGCAATGCAAAGCAGAGCTATTGATACCCAGCTCATATTTGGTCCCCAGAACATTTTGATTTAGGTTAGTTTTTGTTACAAAAATAAAACCTAAAAGTAACCATTAGAGAATGTTCTGTATAGATTCTCTTTAGGTTGTTACAAAAAACTCTCCCTGCAGCATTTTGGGGAGGCTAGGTTTTGGTTACAAAAAAGGAATCTACAGAGAACATTCCTAGAACATTATTATTTGTTTCGCAAAAAAATAACCAAACGGGAACCATATGCTAACGTTCTCAAAAAACAGCATGTCACAATGTTTTTTTTTTGTTTGTTTGTTTTTTTTAAGTTTATAGATACATTTACATCTGCAAAACATGTTAGATTCTGTTATGCCCATTTACGTTATAGTATTTACCTCACGAGTCTCACTTTTTTCTATTCTCTTGATTAATGTGGCAAAAAATCGGTGGTGACACAGAAGACTTCTTCTATATAATGTTAAATAAATGCCTCCTAACAGACAACTTCACCATATCAATGATTATACATTTTTCTTTATTAAATAACAGCACATTTGTACTGTCCACCTTACACTGTAAAACATTTGAGTTCACGTGTGAACTTATTTCTTCTCCTTAACTCCAATTGTCATGATAAATTTTGGATATTGAACTCAATAGTGTTAGGGCTAGGGGTTAGGTTTATAGGTTTTCAAAAAGTAAACTTAAAGTAATCCATTGTCTTGACTATTTGTGAGTTCAATTTGAGTTTACTCATGTTTTTAAGGCAGCAGGTGAACTTTTGTTTTTAAGTTTAACCAACTTGAAATGTCTTACAGTGTACAAGCCCCCGTGAATGAGCTGTTACTATAGAAACATTAACATATTAGAATGATGGGATTATTATAAAATTATAAATTAAGCATGTGAAGTCAAAAGTTTCTTTTTAGATTCAATTTCAATTAAAAAAATATGTATATAGGAAATATGTTTTATATTATAAAATTTTGTCCACTTTCACCGAACCCTCACACTGCTGCTGTGTTGTTCTCACATTGAGCTGGACGATTATTATATTGTAAGTTTATTTCTGATTGTGTTTCATCAGAGAAAAGAAAAGCGAACATCCTGGACAACCTGAACAACACTAACAGCAGCATCATTGGCGTGACGTGCTGCATCGTCCTCATTCTCCTTGTCATCTCCGTCACCGTGCAGATCAAGCAGCCACGGAAGAAGTACGTGGTGCAGCGTGACGACTTTCAGGAAGTGTTCCAGGAAACGCCTCGGCGCTATGACCTTGGTGAGATTGCAGAGCTTACAGACGATGTTGAAACGACCTTCCAGAAGCGCTGCGTTCATGAGCACCACTGTGGTCGCGCCAAAACGGCGGCTATGATGGATCCACATCATCACCACCACCATTATCACCATCATCATCATCACGATAACCGGCGCAGCATCGTGGTCATGAAGCACAGCTACTCGCAAGAAGAAGCAGAGATGGAGGATGAGCTTGATGAGGAGGTGCCAACTACCAGCCACCGACTGGCCAGACACGACAAAGCAGTGCAGCGGTCAGTATCCATCGATTTCTGACCAAATTATCCAGCATACATAACTTTTTCAGTAAGGGAGCCTGAAGGGACCTAATTGCTTCCCCTGACTTTCATTTGAAGTCTCTTTTTGCATCAGTTAATTTTTTTTCCTTCTCCTTCTTATACTGTTTTGTTTTCTTTTAAGCTCCCACCATTTTTACCTTATTTCTTCCCATTTGCCTTTTGTCCTTGGCAGTCCTTCCCATGTCCTACTTTCACTGTTTCATTTTTTCATTAAACAAAAAAGGTGTAACTTTTTAGGTCCCCTTTCTACTCCTTTTTACTTGTTTGTTTCTGATAAGCTGTCAAGATTTTAAATGGTGTTCCAAAATAACAGTTAACTCCACATAAGGAGTTAGATTACCATATTTGCTGTAGTTGCACATTTACCATAAATTATAGACAAATGTGAAAACATATAATGTATCAGTTCACTGTGTAAGTCACAGCACCACCTGGAAAAAAAAAAAAAAAAATTCTCATAGTCTGCAAAGGTTTTGGACCTGTTCTGAATCTGCGGTCGATTTTACTGCATTTTAGATGAATGCTTATTAATTTAAATGTATCCCACTAACTAACTGTTAAATTACACATTATTATTTAAATGAGCAATAAAAACCATGTACAAACAAGAGATATTGCCCTGAAACATGAAGCTGAATTATAGATAACATTTCTCCCTGTGTAAAAGAGAATTAAGATATTAAATATGACAGCGGTGATATTGCAGGTTCTGCCTCATTGGGTCTCTAAGCAAACACGAATCAGAGTACAACACGACTAGGGTGTAGGAGACGATCAGGAGGTAAGAGCCCCTAAAAAGCATGATATGGATCATTTCTTTAATATATTATGCAGTCATTGTGACTCAGTGCTTTTGTTTTTACCACTTGGATGTTGCATCATCTTGCTTGCTGGTGAATTTCTGTGATTTATTATTATTTATGTTTTTAATTTTCATTGTTATTTCTTTAAGTTTACACTTGTATATGATGATTTGCTTATATGCACGGACTGTATAAGTTTCAGTTTCAGTGCTGTATTGACTGAGCAAGATTCAGCCACAGCTCAAGCACTTCCTTATGCTGGTGAAACGTAGGACAAATTTAACTCCTTAAGCAAAATATCACTGTAGGAATGTGGCAAAATTACATTTTCAACAAAGTATTTTCCACTGCTGTTACGATGTGATCACAATATTATATTAAAGCCACTCAAAACTTAATTAATGTTTCCATTAGACAAAGTGCAAAGAATCTAAAATTAAAAAAAAAAAAATCATATTATATTGATATGGAAATTAGAAGAGCACCAAACCTTGCATGCCCCGCCCCTTTTCTCTGGCACTCCGGTGTTGCGTGCACTGAATTTGCATACTGGAACATGATAGGCTCTTAGATTTTATGACGTGGCTCATATTTAAAATGTCTACAGTGATCGTTTCTGAAATGCTACCTGCTGTGCTCAAGCAGCCTCTTCCCAAATGCAACGCAGTAGACGTGCAAATATCTTAGTTTGTCCAAGATATTGTGATTATATAACTGATGATCAACACACACTCATTTATCACAACTCCTTTTCTCAAACTGCTTCATGACAAATTGTGCTAAAGAAGTGAATGTGGTTGAATCTATCACATGCTCAAGTCAGATTTTCCTTTAATCTTCATTTAGGTGGATAATTTGTGTAGTTTTCAGTATGAGTGTGTGTTATAATATGAGTTCACTTACACAATAATCTGTTCTACGTAGATTTACATATGCATGTTACATAGCACAGGGTTTATTAACATTTATTTTCCATCACAACCCACAAAAATCTTTGAATTGAAGTAATCTAATTTGTGGAAGTGTAGTGTCTCTCCATTTATATTTTTTGTTTATTCATTTATTTGTTTGGCAGATGATTTTATCCAAATTTATAAGTGAGGCAAGCACTAACTTAAACAGAGCTCGACACTGGCTTTGTTTACATGCAGAGATATTTTATCAATCTGAATCAATTCATTATGATTGCAGTTTCTGAATGTACAATTTATATAGTCATCGTATTTCACCTGGAGAGGGAATTAGCTGTCCAAGTCTAACAAAGATAGTTCAGAATTTTAACCATGTGTTGAACTGCTTGTTACTTTCTGTATTTGCTGAAGTATTGCTTTCTGGTATTTGATTGGATACTTAGATCACATAGACTTAGATACATGGTTTTCACATTCTGGTAAACCCATTTTCTGACAAACTGCTGACAAAATGTTCAAATTTGTACATAATGGTCAAGGTCTGTTTTTAAAACACATTTTGCTCTGTGGAAACATACAGTGCCCTCCACTAATATTGGCACCTGTTAGGTAAGGCGACGGTAGGCGGATGCAAGTGCAGGTTAAAGTCACTTTATTAGAAAATCCAAAAGTATTGGTACAGTCAAAATAATAGGAACGGCAGTAATCCAATTTGTGAAACAATGGCGTAGTCAAATAACAGCCGTGGGTCAGGCGATCGGCAAACAGCATGAACGAGGCTAGGCAAGAATCTAAGACACGAGACAGAAACAGGATCGAAACCAGGAAACATGAAACAAAGTTAAACGGCTTGGCAATAGACAGGACACAAGGTAACTGTGATAATACTTCGCAATGGTACTAGGAAACACGGGCGTTTAAATACATGAACACAATGAGAGGTTAACACAAGGCACCTGAGACATATTAGGACGAAACCAAAGACAACACTGGGGCGGAGACAAGACACGAACCAAAAACAAAACACGTGGCGAAGTAAACAAAGTGAAAGTCACTGAATGCGGAAGTGCGCTGCTCGCACACTTCAGCGATCAGCGCGAGGGGGAATCGTAACAGCACCCTTGGTAAATATGAGCATAGAAGGCTGTGAAAAATTGTCTTTACTGTTTAATCTTTTGATCTTTTGTTAAAAAAAATTCACAAAAATACTCTGCTCTCATGGATATCAAACAATTGCAAACAAAACACAGGTTTAAAACAATATATATATATATATATATATATATATATATATATATATATATATATATATATATATATATATATATATATATATATATCTTTGTTAAATATAGGTGTGCAACAATTATTGGCACCCTTTTAGTCAATACTTTGTGCCACCTCCCTTTGCCAAGATAACAGCTCTGAGTCTTCTCCTATAATGCCTGATGAGGTTGGAGAATACATGTCAAGGGATCTGAGACCATTCCTCCATACAGAATCTCTCCAGATCCTTCAAATTCCGAGTTCCATGCTGGTGGACTCTCCTCTTCAGTTCATCCCACAGGTTTTCTATGGGTTTCAAGTCAGGGGACTGGGATGGCCATGACAGGACCTTGATTTTGTGGTCAGTAAAACATTTTTGTGTTGATTTTGATGTATGTTTTGGATCACCGTCCTGCTGGAAGATCCAACCATGGCCCATTTTAAGCTTTCTGGCAGAGGCAGTCAGGTTTTCATTTAATATCTGTTGATATTTGATAGTCCATGATGCCATGTGTCCTAACAAAATGTCCAGGTCCTCTGGCAGAAAAAACAGCCCCAAATATTAAAGAGGCACCACCATATTTAACTGTGGGCATGAGGTACTTTTCCATATGGCTACTTCTCTTTGTGCGCCAAAACCACCTCTGATGTTTATTGCCAAAAAGCTCTGACCATAGAACCCAATCCCATTTGAAGTTCCAGTAGTGTCTGACAAACTGAAAATTCTTGAATTTGTTTTTGGATGAGAGTAGAGGCTTTTTTCTTGAAACCCTTCCAAACAACTTGTGGTGATGTAGGTGACTTCGGATTGTAGTTTTGGAGACTTTCTGACCCCGAGACGCAACTAACTTCTGCATTTCTCCAGCTGTGATCCTTGGAGATTTTTTGAACCATCCTCTTCACAGTGCGTTGAGACAATATAGACACACGTCCTCTTCCAGATTGATTCATAACATTTCCAGTTGACTGGAACTTCTTAATTATTGCCCTGATGGTGGAAATCGGCATTTTCAATGCTTGTGCTATTTTTTTTATAGCCACTTCCCATTTTGTAAAGCTCAACAACCTTTTGCTGCACATCACAGCGATATTCCTTTGTCTTACCCATTGTTATGAATGACTAAGGGAATTTGGCCTATGTTTCACCTCATATTTATACCCCTGTGAAACAGGAAGTCATGGTTGAATGGTTGAATCATGTTCCTAGTTACCCAGGTGTACTAAAAAAATGTAAAATATCAATGGGAATATACAGGTGCATCTCAATAAATTAGAATGTCGTGGAAAAGTTCATTTATTTCAGTAATTCAACTCAAATTGTGAAACTCGTGTATTAAATAAATTCACTACCACAGACTGAAGTAGTTTAAGTCTTTGGTTCTTTTAATTGTGATGATTTTGTCTCACATTTAACAAAAACCCACCAATTCACTATCTCAACAGATTAGAATACTTCATAAGACCAATAAAAAAACATTTTTAGTGAATTGTTGGCCTTCTGGAAAGTATGTTCATTTACTGTACATGTACTCAATACTTGGTAGGGGCTCCTTTTGCTTTAATTACTGCCTCAATTCAGCGCGGCATGGAGGTGATCAGTTTGTGGCACGGTGGTATGGAAGCCCAGGTTTCTTTGACAGTGGCCTTCACCTCATCTCCATTTTTTGGTCTCCTGTTTCTCATTTTCCTCTTGACAATACCCCATAGATTCTCTATGGGGTTCAGGTCTGGTGTGTTTGCTGGCCAGTCAAGCACACCAACACCATGGTCATTTAACCAACTTTTGGTGCTTTTGGCAGTGTGGGCAGGTGCCAAATCCTGCTGGAAAATGAAATCAGCATCTTCAAAAAGCTGGTCAGCAGAAGGAAGCACGAAGTGCTCCAAAATTTCTTGGTAAATGGATGCAGTGACTTTGCTTTTCAAAAAAGACAATGGACCAACACCAGCAGATGACATTGCACCCCAAATCATCACAGACTGTGGAAACTTAACACTGGACTTCAAGCAACTTGGGCTATGAGCTTCTCCACCCTTCCTCCAGACTCTAGGACCTTGGTTTCCAAATGAAATACAAAACTTGCTCTCATATCAAAAGAGGACTTTGGACCACTGGGCAACAGTCCAGTTCTTCTTCTCCTTAGCCCAGGTAAGACACCTCTGATGTCGTCTGTGGTTCAGGAGTGGCTTAAAAAGAGGAATACGACAACTGTAGCCAAATTCCTTGACACGTCTGTGTGTGGTGGCTCTTGATGCCTTGACCCCAGCCTCAGTCCATTCCTTGTGAAGTTCACTCAAATTCTTGAATCGATTTTGCTTGACAATCCTCATAAGGCTGTGGTTCTCTCGGTTGGTTGTGCATCTTTTTCTTCCACACTTTTTCCTTCCACTCAACTTTCTGTTAACATGCTTGGATACAGCACTCTGTGAACAGCCAGCTTCTTTGGCAATGAATGTTTGTGGCTTACCTAGTGAACCAAACTGAGAGACCATTTTGAAGGCTCAGGAAACCTTTGCAGGTGTTTTGAGTTGATTAGCTGATTGGCATGTCACCATATTCTAATTTGTTGAGATAGTGAATTGGTGGGTTTTTGTTAAATGTGAGACAAAATCATCACAATTAAAAGAACCAAAGACTTAAACTACTTCAGTCTGTGGCAGTGAATTTATTTAATACACGAGTTTCACAATTTGAGTTGAATTACTGAAATAAATGAACTTTTCCACGACATTCTAATTTATTGAGATGCACCTGTACTTCAAATATATTTTTCTCATATGAATTCATAGGGGTGCCAATAATTGTTGCACACCTATATTTAACAGTGATATTTTTGTATAAACCTGTGTGTTTGCAATAGTTTGATATCCATGAGAGCAGAGTATTTTTGTGAATTTTTTGAACAAAAGATCAAAAGTTTAAACAATAAAGACAATTTTTCACAGCCTTCTATGCTCATATTTACGAAGGGTGCCAATATTAGTGGAGGACACTGTAGATTTGCAGGACACATAGTTTATTTTTTAAAAAGTGTCCTTATTGAAATTACAACTTTTTTTTATCTATAAGCAAACAAGCAGTAATTACAAGACACATAATCTCAATTTCTATGAATAAATAACAGTAATAGCTAACTTCCGGTTAAAAAAAATGTTCTCTTGCTGTTACAACATTTTTTGTTATATATTTTTATATTTAATAGCTGATAATCTAGATACTAATTTCTTTACTAACATATGCATACTAAAATTTTAAAGAAACAATTCAGATAAAAATTAAATGTACACAACACGCAAATGTGTCTGATCAGCTTAACATTTAGTGTCCAAAATTTACTTCTTCAGTTTTGTATTAGAGCTAAGAGGTTCAACATGTAAGAGGAGGTTATAGCCTCGAATTTAGCATCATGAAAGCTGCATGCCATAATCATCACACGGTCATTTCAAAAGACAATATTTGGTGCAGTAATACAATTTATACATACTTATTCTTCAGTAACCACTTTATCTTGGTCTTACTTACATTGGTACTCACATTAGCTACTTATACTTTGACCAAAATGATGGATATTGTCAACTAGCTAGCACAGTCAGTCATGGCTAAAATCTTTTCCTGACAACGGTACAATCAATATACCTGTGAAAATTATGCAAGTACAATTTACCATTTTACGATGCACCATATTGAGTGCGCACTCCCAACATGAACAAGTATAGTGTTCATCACCAATATAGGTGGATGAGAGGCGGACCCACTGTCCGACCAACCATATCTACTGAGCATGCTGAGGCTCCAAGGTCTCTACTGTAGCCACACAACTGGAGTAAATGGTGCCATGTTGTCCACTCATATATACAGTCATTGGTTGAGATGGAGCTTCAAGCAGGAATTTTATACATAATCAGTTTCATAAAATAATAGTCTTTATTTGAAAAAAATAAAGAATCAACTCAAATTGGAACCATATTATCATCTTAACCATTTTAAAGTGCAATATTGTATCTTAGCAGCAGGTGGAGTATTAGTATGTGCTGAGGAAGAAAGTGATTCAGTTTCAAGATGGCCACTGCTGTTATGCTTTGATGTTTTTAGTTCTGCTAAATTCTTTGTCCATTTTTTTAATACATAACACTACATTGTTTATTGTGTCAGAAACCACAGCAAGTCTGTTTAAGATACTGAGCTATATATATATATATATATATATATATATATATATATATATATATATATATATATATATATATATATATATATATATATATATATATATATATATATATAGTCTATGTAATTAAATATTATATACAGTTGCAATCAAACTTATTCAACCCCCATTGCAAATCAGGTTTATTGTCAAATCTT
Organism: Cranoglanis bouderius; assembly: GCA_023630585.1. Lineage (NCBI taxonomy): Eukaryota > Metazoa > Chordata > Actinopteri > Siluriformes > Cranoglanididae > Cranoglanis > Cranoglanis bouderius. The sequence continues at coordinate 12,595,008 of CM042539.1, forward strand.
ACAGACTTTCAGCTGTTTGCAATGAACAAATAAATCAAAAGCAATTGAAATAATTCAACACAACGAATGCTTCAAGTGGTTTCCCCAAATCCAACTGAAAATGCAACTTATAATGACTTCTCCGGTCTCAAAATTATTCAACCCCCTGAATAGAATCCCTCACAACAGCACAAATATGCAGAACAGGTGTTGTCTCAAGCACACCTGATGCAACTAATCAAGGGCTTCATTAGTTGCATCAGGTGTGCTTGAGCTGGATCACATGAAATACCTGAACTGGCTAGGGGTTTGTTGAGTGTCACGTTTAACTGCATGTTAAAAATATGGCCAAAAAGAATGGTCCAAAAAGTTAAGAGAAGAGATCTTCACCCATCACAAACAAGGAACAGGATACAAGAAGATAGCGAAGGCACTGAATGTTCCTAGAGATATCGTTGGAAGCATAGTTTGCAAGTTCAATGTTAAGGGAACAGTGGATACACTACCTGGACGAAGCAGAAAAAGGAAGCCATCAATGGCAGCAACCCGATTTCTGAGAAGGCAGGTTGTGAAAAACCCGAGTGACTGCAAAACACCTGCAGCAAGACTTGGTGGCAACAGGCACTGAGGTTTCAGTGAGCACAGTAAGGCGTGTACTAAACGCAGAAGGTTTCCATGCTGGAACTCCAAGACATACACCACTACTGACCCAAAAGCACAAGAAAAGTCGGCTCCAATATACTCAAAATCATATAAATAAGCCACAGAAGTTTTGGGATTCTGTTCTGTGGAACTTTTCGGTACGATGGATCAGCGGTATGTCTGCAGGAAGAAGAATGAAACATGCGCTGAAAAGAACACTCTGTCCACAGTCAAGCATGGTGGTGGCTCTGTGATGCTCTGGTGCTGCTTTGCATCCTCTGGCACTGGAAACCTGCAACATGTGGAAGGCAAGATGGATTCATTGAACTATCAGGAAATCCTAGGAGAAAACGTCATGCCGTATGTGAGGAAGCTGAAGCTTGGGGATCATTGGACCTTCCAACAGGACAATGATCACAAGCATACCTCAAATTCCACCAAGGCTTGGTTGTAGAAGAAGTCCTGGAAGATTCTAAAGTGGCCATCAGTCACCTGACTTGAACCCCATAGAAAATCTCTGGTGGGATTTGAAGAAGACGGTTGCAGCACGCAAACCCAAGAATATTACTGAACTGGAGGCCACTGCTCATGAGGAATGGGCCAAGATTCCTCAGGAACGCTGCCAGAAGCTGGTGTCTGGCTATGCATCTTGTTTGCAGCAGGTCATAACAGCAAAAGGGTGCTCTACTAAGTACTAAAGATGCTTGCCATGAAGGGGATGAATAATTTTGAGACTGGAGAAGTCATTATAAGTTGCAATTTCAGTTGAATTTGGGGAAACCACTTGAAGCATTCTTTGTGTCGAGTTATTTCAATTGCTTTTGTTTGATTTCTTCATTGCAAACAGGTCAAAGTCTGTAAATTTTGACAATAAATCTGATTTGCAATGGGGGTTGAATAATTTTGTTTGCAACTATATATTATATATTATATATTATATAACCTGATTCATTGATGGTATTTCATTAGACCTGGAAAATTTTGCAGGATAAATCTAATGTACAGATGCTTTGATGAAAATAACTTGCTACATTAACATTTGGGCGCAAACCTTTCTAGCTGAATTGTCTACGACATTTATTATCAATATCTGTATGTTTCAACAAACTTAATAAACCTTGGAAATCTGTCCATTTGTGCGTCTTGTTCCATCTGCACCAAAGTATTTGCAGTATTTTGAGTATTTCAGAAACTGCTGACTTCTAACTGTACATGTTATGTAGCAGTACATTGTGCTTTAAGCATATTAAGTATATAGCTGATTATACTGTGTAACATTTTCATTAACATTATATTATCAATTTACTATTAATAATGCATATACTGTGACATATTAATTAGATAGAAAGTTAACACAAGTAGGCAGTATTTGCAGAGAAAATTGTCTAGCTCACTTAGCAAAAAATTAATACCCAACAATACATATGAAAACTAATGTCACTTAGTAGTTTAACTTAGACATGACATTTTACACAAGTACACTTTAAAAGACACCTTGACATGTTCCTCTTATCTGGATTGTTTGAGAATTTGTTTACATTGTGTTCATTTTGCAGTGCGTAGAGGGAGGACCGTCCAATAAATGATGTTAAAAAAAAATCTACCTGATAAAAACACCTAATACTACAAATAATAAGAATAATTAATGGTAAGGCACGTTAATGTACAATAATTAATGAATTGACTACAAATCTATAAGAAACTGCTAATCATAAAAGGTCAATTTAACAAAATAAAATTTACAAGAACAGGCTTTTAGTTTTTTAATCTGGATTATTGAGCTAGCATTCCTAATGTGCCCTGGAACACTATTCAGGAGTTTAAATGTAATGTAAGAAATAAACATTTTCTGTGACGGATCCTTGGAACTAACAGTAGGCCTGCCTCAACTGAGCAAAGTGTTCGGGGTGGGCTATACTGTTTCAGAAGATTCACAAAATACACAGGAAATAAACCATTCAGAGCTTTAAATGTCACAAGCAGGACACTGTAGTCAATGTGGAATTTAAGTAGCCAGTGAAGCTTGCATCTGGTAGCTTGTATCTGTACACCTACAGTGTTCACTTGTTTGGTAGGTGGACCTGATTAGGTAGCCAGTGAATATACAAGTGAACCTAATGCAGAATATTGGTATCTGACAAGACATGACATTAATACCTAGTACCTTTAGTACCTCTACACACTGCTCATTCCTGCAATTATCCAACCAGCCAATCATATGGCAGGTGAAGATTGGAAAAAGACCAGACAGTGTTTTTCCAATCTTCCACTGGCCAGTTTTGATGAGCCTGTGTGCACAGGAGTGGGGAACCTGGTCTTCTGTTGCTGTAATCCATCCATGTATTGTGTGTTCTGAGATTCTTTTCTGTTCACTATGGTTGTAAAAAGTGGTTATTTGAGTTACCATAGCCTTCCTGTCAGCTCAAACCAATTTGGCCACTCTCCTCTGACCTCCAGCATCAACAAGGCTTCTGCTGTTGAACTGTGGTTCACTGGATGTTTTTTGTTTTTCACACCATTCTATGTAAACTGTAGTTTTGTGTGAAATTAAAAAGCCCAGGAGATCAGCAGTTTCTGAAATACTCAAACCAGCCTGTCTGGCACCAACTGTATCTGCATGATTTTATGCATTGTGTTGCCGCCACATCATTGGCTGATTGGATAACTGCATGAATAGGCAGTTGTACACGTTTTCACAGTAAAGAGGACAGTGAGTGTATATTTACAGCTGTAATTTTGTACAATTTTTTCATCTTAATAGTATTTTCATTTTTCTCCAGGCAGATGCATCACATCCCTGCATCTTCCCAGGTGTGATGACTTGAAGGAGGAAATTTGTAACACCCTGCTACTACACTGTTGCGTTCAGCAACAAACTTAACAGCAGTCACATCTGCGTTTTATCTGGCAGATTAAACATTTGTTGGATTGCTTCTGCAGTGGATTTTGTTCCTATGCTGACCGAACACTAAGGACAGAATTTCTACAACCATAAACGAAAAACTGAAATGTGGGTGTGTTGCTGGGGTTTTGGTTAGGATTTGTCATTCTATTCTCAATTGTTTCCTATGTGTGGAATATAAATCTGATGAGTTTGGTTTTCTTTCTTTCTCTCTCTCTCTCTCTCTCTCTCTCTCTCTCTCTCTCTCTCTCAGTTGACCTTTAAGAAACTTCTGTAACGCTAAAACGACTTTTGAATAGAAACTTTGCTGAATGTTGATGCAAAATTTGACATTTTTCCCAAATTAAAGTGAACTACTTTCCTGTGATATGTTTTCTAATCTTATTAAAGCTGCCCAGTAAGTTTCCATCTAACGGTAAACACATCTTTATGAACAAAAACTGAAGGAAGAATGTGAAGCCCCTAAAGATTAACAATCTATAAAAATTAGATTAGAAAGTCTTGTCTATGCATATGCAAATAGAAAAAAAGCTACCCAATGTTTTTTTTTTTTTTTTCTACAAATAAAATGGAGGCAAAGAAGCACATGTTGGATTGTTTTCTTCATTAAACATCAGAGAGAAATCTGTTAATTTGCTAAAGGGTCTCAACTTGTTTAAACATTAGATCTTGAACAGTTCCTATTTAATAAAGTTATCAATACTGTCAGATCACTGTTTCATTCTTGGTTTTCATATTTTCTATTCTATTCTATTATATATTATAATATCATATAATATAATATATTTTCTGTGTATTTTACATTAAAATACTGACAGCTGAGGTTGCCAGAGATGTACTGTATTAAAAAATGGTACTGCCATGCCCTATACAGTACATCAGCATTTTTCTATAACTGTAGCCATTTTTCCCCTGAAATACTTGTATTTGCAAAACCTGAAAAAGTATTTTCTATAAATAAACAGCAATTAAAAACCAGTTAATTACTCCAGTGGCAATCAGTCAAATAACAAGTTACACATACCTATTGTAAACGGCTTTCCAAATTTAACTTGCACACCTCAGTGAAAAAGAAACTCGAACAACAGAAATAAGAATGTGGGTTTGAAAGTGAAAGTGACATGTGAAGGCCAATGTATGGTAACCCATACTTGGAATTTGTCCTCTGCATTTAACCCATCCAAGTTAGTGCACACACATTAGAAGTTGTGAGTCGTGAACACACACACTACAAACCGTGAACACACCAGGAGCAATACAATTCAGTTCTTCTTGTGCCTATACCAACAAGAGTGTTTCATATAATACAGTATGAAGGAACATATCAGAAATGGTAAAACAGGTAATTACAAAACAGCACCAATCTTGTACAAAACGCATCAAGTATGCAAACTAATTAAGATGAAACAGATGATGTCCATGCCTCTGGTCTAATAAAGGGCTGAGAGTAGGAGAAAGTTTATGCCAGTGTGATGGTAGAGGTGTGAATGGTCCGATAGCCTAAATATCAGGTAAGTCTCAGTCTGAAGTCTGAAGGAAGAAGTAGGCATACACACACACTCCATCTATCCAACTTTACATAGTGCCATGTAGCCAACAGATACCTACAATACAGGTTGTACACAGGCCTGCAACAAAGCTGGAGCATATAAGACCGTAACTGGATATGTGAATATATATTACATCACTACTGATGGATTGTTCACACTCTAGGTTTTTACAGAAATCAAGAAATTTTAGCACTAATACTTTGTCTGTTCACCAATTTAGCTTTTCACACATTGCTTTGAACAGATATGGACCGGACATGCCGCTGTGTGACTTTTTCAAGTGAACAGATTAATGTGATGACCTTGTCCACTGTATACCAAATCCTCCATCAGTGGCCAAAAAATAAGCTTTTCCCAATGTAGGGCATGAAATGGACCTCCAGGGCACCTGTAGACATGATGGGTGGTAAAATAAAAAATAAAAAAACTGGGACTGAGACTTGGCAGGTATTGTGGCTATTGAAACTATACATAAAAGACGCAAACGTTTAATTAAAAGGGAATGGCAATATAAGAATGGAGGATAACGGAGTGTACATAAATGAAATGTTTGCATTAGAAATATGTGAATTATGAGAGAATTACAAGATGTACAAATCACCTTCTTCTACATCTTCATTGATTCCAGGATATGGCTCGTTGTCACATGTTTCAATACACCACTTCCCAACAAGGTCTTCAGTGGCATCATCAACTAGACAGAGAATCTCTTCACACCCTGAGCCTGAGGTGGAACAGCTTCCTTCTTCTGGGGCTATTGGTTGTTGGTTATTTTCTCCCCTCCTCTTAATTTCTTGTACCTTCTGCTCTAAATTTTGTAACTTTCTGTAATTATGCATTTTTTTAACTTCTCATTCTTCTTTGTCCTGGAGGTCTACACTTTGGTGTCTGACCAACCTCAACAGAAATGCCACGAGGTGTGGAAGCTTTGTCAAATATCTATCTCTCTAGCTGCCTTTTCATCAACCTCCTGTGTTTTTGCTGTCTTTTTCTCCATGCTTTTCTGAAATTTTCTTCTTCCTTTCATTTCTTAATTATTTCCCTTTCCTTTCTTAAGTACTCATTTCTCAATCTTTTCCTGTATTCTCTCAGTCTCTCTGCTCCACATTTTGCATTAAGTTTTGGCTTGCTGGTGAATTCTGTGTCTTTCAGTAGTGACAAAATGTAATGTTCACTCATTTATCTTAATAAAATAAACATAATTAAGACATGAGGTCACTCAAAGCAAAATGATTTTAGTATACAGTAAGTGTACATAGTGTTATATTTTAAATCTACGTATTTTAACGTAGATTTAAGCCGAAAGACACAGAAGTCAACAACGTGCCAAAACTTAATGCAAAATGTGGAGCAGAGAGACTGAGAGAATGCATGTTTCTCATGATCTTGAAGATTTTTTGACATAAAGACCTATGTTGTAATGTTTGACATTCAGTTCTTTCTTTTTTTTAAAAAATAGTTTTGATGACTTCATTGGCTATTAAATGTGTTAATCAACTTACTTGGAATGCCCACGATGTCAGATACGTAATGGTTTTATGGAAAAATAAATATGAAGAAAAGAAGAATTAGAGATTTAAAGACAAAAATGATAAACTAAACTCTGTGCAGGACTGTGAAGTTTGGCCTGTGAAGCACATGTTTTCGAGTTCATCTGGACAGAATAATTTAAAAGGCTTGATGGCTAAATGCTGAATTCACCTTCCTAGATGTAACATATTCTGTTCAAATACATAAATTCCAAGAGTTCAAGAGAAATGTTCATTCTTAGCTTGTGAATCCTTCTTAGCAGAAAGAGAAATAGAAAATGAATAATATTATGTTCATTTACCACTGGAGAAAATGTTGGCGTGAGGAAAAAGAAACTACAAGGCTCAAGAACACTTGCGAATCACAGTGTGGGAGCGTATCTATGTTCCCAGAGTCCTATGTTCCCCAGATTTACATTGCACATAATAAACACATTTTGATTTAAAGCTGGACTTAGGCTTCAGCATAAGTGAGAGCTGGGACATATGTAAGGAATCAGCTTTAAAAATGAATGAAACAGAAGCAGAAGCGCACGCTTGGATTCAAAGCACCTTTTTAAAGGTTATACTAAGTGGATGGGCGGTATGCCCTTTAGATATGCCTGGGGTGAATTGAGGTTGCTCAGATGAGAATCAGTGGTGAAGCCAATCTACCTGATGGTCCCCAAACACTCAACTGCAGTGTGACTCAGGGCACCTCGTTTTCCCGTACCACGGTGCGACCACTCAAACAGTTATGACCTTTAGCACAATTGGGCAGCATTCAGGTGAGGCATGCCAACTGCCAGGCTGCGGAGCCAGAATTGGGTTTCCTCCTAAAACCCTTTTTGGGCCAGCTGCATCAGGGGCAAGCTGTGCCAGACGGGCAGGTCCGTCGGTACGGAGCCTTACTGTGGGTACGTAACCAAACTGCTCTGGTGGTCAGTTGGCCTCGTCTGCCTTTTCACCTGGAGTGCTCAAGTGCTGATGTCGCCCGCGTGCCGCCTACCAATGGTACGAGGGCCGAGGCATCCGTCGTGTACAACCACAGCCAGCGTTGGGTCCGCCAGTCCAGGTGACTCCATTCACCGAATTCAACCTGAGGACAACCGTCGCTTCTCTGCAGAGCACTAGGGGGAGCATTATCTGCAGGTATACAAATGGCTGAACAAATGTACCTTGATATTAATTTAAAATTTCAATTTAAACCTTGTTTAAATTAAATCTAAATTAAAGCATGTGTAGGATAAGAGATAAAGCTGATACCTATAGTAATCAGACTCACTCAATTAATGGGAAAGATAGAAATATAGAAATAAGGAAATAATGAACCGTACATGAAAATTTTAGGTACGAATTAAAAGGAGAAAGAGGAGGAAGCCTTCTCAATCTGTGAATGTCCCGAGAAGAAGTCCTACTAAGAGGGAGGCACTAATGGACAACACAGAAGCCTGATTTAAATCTTACTTAAACTTGGTTTTAGTTCAAACTAAGCAAGCGTGCATCGTAAGAAAGGCTTGAGTGAAAGTGTTACCGAATGGTAATAAAAATGAAATAAAAGCAATGAAAGGAATAAAAATATAAAAAGGGAAAAACCCAGATAGTAGTCCAAAAGACTAAAAATAAAAATAAAATAGCAAGAGGGGAATTGAAATAAAAGGTCAGATGAAATTAAAAAGGAAGGAAATAGAGTAGACCTAACTACGAAGGACCACAAGGTGGCGGCAGTGGGCTTACGCCACCGTGAGTAAGGAGGGGGTTACGTTACCACGCGTTAAACGCTCAAGAGGGCGGCCCTCTAGTGGTCAGCCAGAGGTACTGCGCCCTACCCTAAACTCAGACAGGAAGTGAAATCGGCGCGCGTTCCCTAGGAGACGGCTTTAATGGCGATTCCATGCCTTACCACGAGGACAAAGAGAACTTTTGAGATCTCAGGGATCCTTTTGTGCTATTTATGCACAAGAAGTGTGGGCAGGATTTCTTCGCTGCCATGCACACAAAATTACAACGGGATTTCTTCGCTGTTGTTTAAATTTACACTTGATCAGAGTGTAGAGGGCTCCCTTATACATATCAATCAAATATTTGCCAGCAGTGATTTTGATTGGGTATGCACACGGTGCGCGTTTTGGTTAGCTACACCAAGATTTTGCGCTGACAGGAGTGACATCGCTTAGTCGAATAACATTGGTCCTACGCAATGAATCGAATCTAGCAATATAATAATAAGGCCTTTTAGAAAGATAAGAGGAACATCGCTCAAATCAATCTTTTACGGCGCTGGAAGAAGATTTCTTCGTTCTTACCAGGCGATTACATTATTAAAGATGTGCTGTAATGCGATTTCATCGTCTTCAGACACAAATTTAATGTTAGGAACTGCAGTTTTAACTTTAAGCATTTAACCGCGGCTAAATTTGTCAGACAAATATGGCGCTGTTAACGTTCTGTACTGGAACAATGAGCTTAAAGCTTTTCCGCTTTTATCAGCAGAGTGGGGGAGGGGAGTCGCGTTGCAACTCGGTTCATCTCACTGACTCGGTTCACTTGCTGACTCGGCTCATCTCGCGAGCGCGCGAAAATACAACACATCTAATAAAACAAAAATCTAATAAAACACGCTTAGATTTGAAACGGAATTGCTCACGAAATAAAGTTTAAAACACTGCCCGCATCCCCCACCAGAATAAAGTAATGAATCAGCTTTAAAAATGAATGAACCGAAACAGAAGCGCACTCTTGGATTCAAAGCACCTTTTTAAAGGAGATGAGTTTTAAAACGTGCCCGCATTATCTACCAGAATATGTAGTAAATTAGATGAATCTGCAACGTTTAAGATATATTCTCCACCAGTTACAATTCATGTAACGAATTAAAAGATGTTGAACACGTTTAAATGTATTCTCCAATTTATATAAGGAATTAGCTTGAATGGCGTGAAATATATCTATATATCTAATCAACGCGTGTTGTGACCAGTTATAAATATACATCAGCCATGAAAGGGAATTCATGTATGTGCACATATACATATAGATAATTAACTACAACGGATTATAATTAATTATCACTATGTATGTGGTCTAGATCAGCTTTTAGGATTAGCTGTAGTCTAGTTTAGAATTATGAACTCTAAAGAGGGAGTTTATCCTTCTGGCCAGGAAGGAAATCTTGCAGTGTAGAAGTGACTCATCAAGTGACCAAAACAGAGACAATCAAGCGTGGTAATAATAGATTTTAATAACTAGGTGTAACTATGGATACACACAACTAACTCTAAGCAAACAATACGTATGTACATCAATATACAAGAAGAGAGAGATTAGAGAGAAAGTAATGAAATGAAGAGGGTAACAGACAAAAACATAAACAATTAATTAGCCTTTTTCAAAAACCAGCAAGAATTAAATCTCCTGTAAACAGGGGTACAATCTTAACGCATGTATAGGTCCATTAACTATACTTGCATGGAGTAAGTGTTGTCGGTTCAAAGTTCGCGCGAGGTCGTGTCAAGTTCGCTGGTTCGTCGTGCCGTTTGAAAAAGCGTGGGCCGTGAGGCGGTTGCATCCTGTCCGGAGAGAGAGTGTGGCTTCCTCTTCTCGGGGCACGTGGCCCCAGGGGAGGGAAACCGGAAAGAGTGTAGAGATTCTGAAGAAGTGTCTGCAGAAGTGGAAGTTGTGATTTCAATGCGTGTTGTTGTTTTAAAGACAACACCAACGCACACACCTCTTTGGGCTATTGGCCAATCAGGAAGTTGGATTTGTTGGCGGGATGAACTCTCTTTGTCTGGTCTCAGACCTGAATTTGCATGTCCTGGGAGGAGCCGGTTTAAACTGTATTATGTATGCGATTAAGAAAAAGCATGAAATAATGTATCCCATTGTAATGTGATTTGCATAATCGATCGGGGTATCGCGAGACGATTAACTACATACCAAATTCAATGGACTTATGAAAATATTAAAAGGTGAAACATGATTACAGACATTTAAAATAATATCCTAAATTAAACTATCTAAAATCATTATAGTTAGGTTACATAAACACACAATACATGCAAATAAGAAAACATCAAACTATTTGGACATTGAATAATTACATATAATTACATGTTACATTCAAAAGAGATTCTTCCATTGTGTGTGTGCGCGTGTGTGTGCGCGTGTGTGCGCGTAGGTAAGCGCTGTGTGTGTGTGTGTGTGTGCGCGCATGCGCGTGTAGGTAAGCTTTGTGTGTGTGCGCGTGTGTGTGTGTGTGTGTGTGTGTGTGTCTGAAGAGGGGGGTCGTGTCCCCTGTAGCATTCCGATGGCGTCTGGTTGAAGAGGTTACTGATATGGATTCACAGCTCAAAGAAACAGAGAAACTTCTTTGCTAAGTCCAGGCTGATTCAGAAATTAGTTTGATACATTCAGACGTTACACATACTTCACATTTTGTTCCTTTCATGACCGTTTACTGTTTTATAGGCTACAGTATGGCATCTCTTCAGTATAGTGTATACATGTATCAATGTAGACTAACAGCTATTTTTAGAGCAGCACAAATGAGGGTTCAAAATGTGCAACCTATAGGTCATTTTCTAAGTTCATAACTTTTATGAATTTCAAGTGTGGATGAAGGATGGACTTTAAAGAAATGTATGCTGTTATTCATTTAAATTCAATTCAGTTTTATTTGTATAGTGATTTTAATGGACATTGTCCAAAAGCAGCTTTAAAGAAATACATACATTCAGGATATAAATTTTAAATGTATGAATTTATTCCTAATGAACAAGCCAGAGGTGACGGAGGCAAGGAAAAACTCCCTGAGACAATATGAGGAAGAAACCATCCACATCCATTGAGAGGAACCATCCACATCTGGGTGACACCGGATGGTGCAATTGTAAATAAATCCCTTCTGTAACTGTTTACTACATGGGCAAATAGTGCAATTGTCTAACCAGGAAATTCATTACAGTTAAATGTGTCTTGGTGTTTAAAGTTAAAAGGTAATAAAGTTAATAGGACCCTGGAAAAATGAGTCCTGACTATATAAAACCTTTGGGAAAGTTAACTTAATGTGTGTTAACACATTAAGTAAACTTTGAATTGGGGAAAATAGGACCCTGAGAACATTGAACTGGGGAACATAGGACCCTGGGAACATAGGAATGCCCTCACAGCGCTGTGAAGCCGCGAAACACAGGCAACGACTCAGCTGTCTAGCTGCTTAAAAAAAAAAAAAAAAAAAAAAAAAAAAAAAAAAAAAAAAAAGCAGTACAATACTTATTATTACAATGAATTCTAACAATAAAAATAATAAAACTGTCACAAATGTCCTGACCATATTTTTTAAAAAATAAAAATATATGAATATTTGTGGCTACACGTTTAGCTCTTAGCTAACGCGTTTTAATAGTTTAATATGCTAATATTTTGAAGGGAGAGATAGCGCTCTTTTTAATGGCGTAGTCGGTGTCTTCACACTAATATGATGAGGTTTGGCGTTTTTAATGAGAATGAAGGTTTTTTCTGTCTACAGAATTCTGAAATAAAAGTGTTTTTTCCCCCTCTTCTTTTGTTAAAAAAAATCGCAGCTTGGCAATAGTTTCAGGCTAGCGACGCTAACTAGTTAGCCGAGGGCTTAGCTACTGGGCTGAAGGTCTTAGCTAGCTCGAATTGACGTGTAACACTAGATATAAATAGCGGTTATAATGCTTTATTCACTCCTATTCCGATGTGGCAAACCCTCGTACTGTGTACAGATATTAAATCGTGTCAACGCCACCTGTCCTCTATCAGCTTTGCATCTGCATAACCCTGATTTAATTCGGTTAAATAAATCTCCCAGGGCTCAGTGGGCTTGTGTGCACTATCACAGTGTTTTAACTCAAATGAGAAATGTTCATATTGGAGCTGAGTGCAGAAATAAAGGTCAACACAGAGAAAAGATGCCAGTCTCCACCAGTCAGCTATCTTCAGGCATCTCTGCTGCACAGAAAGGTATTACAATGCCAACTTACTAAACTGCAATACTTACTGAACAAGTTCCTTAATCAAAAATGTTTGAATTTCTAACAGTGAAGCGGGCTGGCAGAGATTTCACATATCTGATCGTGGTGCTTGTTGGACTTGGAGTTACAGGTGAAGTTAATGGCCGGTGAAAATAATCCACAATTTCAGGTTATTTAGTGCTTGCATATTTTATAAACCCTAATTTTTTTTTTTCTCACAGGAGGACTTCTGTATGTCATCTTCCAAGAACTGTTCTCATCATCAAGTCCGAGCAAAATCTACGGCAAGGCCTTTAACAAATGCAAGTCACACCCAGAGGTAGGCATGGACAGTATGGACAAAAGGTTTGTGGACACCTGACCATAACACTTAGCTATATGTGCTTTTTGAACGTCCCATTACAGATGTATTCCCCTTTGTTGTTATAATAACCTCCATTCTTCTGGGAAGGCTTTCCACTAGATTTTGGAGAATGGCTCTGGGGATTTGTGTTCATTCAGCCACAAGAGCGTTAGTGAGGTCAATGTTCCAGTTCATCCCAAAGGTGTTCAGACAGTGAATAAAGATGCAATGGATACTTATTTTCCACATGTATAAGGAAGTGCTATTTTATTTATGACTGTTTTCAAGACTTTTAATACTATGATCAGGAGGAGAGTTGATTCATTTGGACAAATGATTCGTAAAATGAAGCAGCATATTTTTTATATGTGAACGAACACCTGAATAGGATTTTATCCTTCACTCTCTGTGGGTTACAGGTGATTGGAGCTTTTGGTGAGCCCATTAAAGGCTACGGAGAGACCACGCGCCGCGGACGGAGACAGCAAGTTAGGTATAAGACTTACACCTTAGTATTTATAGTTAGGTTTTGGTGATTTGTGTGCAAGTGTGAATTTTCTAGCCCCGATATTTGACTTTTATCAAGTAATGGATACTTTCAGGATGTAGGAAACAAAGCTTGACTCATGTCATATATAAAGAATAAAACATTTGGGGGCATGCTATTAAAGGAAATGATACCACAATATGGTTGAACGCTGAAATCTGATTGGTCAGAAGGTGTGCATTATTTCTGTATAACAGCACAGGTAGTTCCAGCTGTAGCAAAGTATAGGTCAATATTGATGCGCTCGTTCTAATACTTTATTGTTTCTACAGTAAGAGGTCATAAACATGGACTTGTACAGTGGACGCTCCACATAATAACAATAAAAGGATTTAAAAACGTGCGTTTGTGTGAGAGAGAGAGAGCGAGGGAAATAGGACTTTACCACAGCTATAACATAAGTGGGAACAGGAACTAACTTGTCTCTTGGATGTTCCACAACATTAAATCTAACTATAAACCGTTATAGTCATTCATTATAAAGTTAAACATTGTAATCATTGTTAAATCGCTGTCGTATAAGCGATATATAACACGCTACAGACCATGCTGTTATATGAAAATAATGCTTTCCGTTTGCACATCATGCTGCATTAGACCCCGGTGTGCATTATTTTCATATAACAACACGGTCTGTTGTGTGTTATTCCTTACATAATCAATAGCGTGGCGATGTGATGCAGTCCGACACAGAGTTACTGTTACCACCCTAAAGTTGATTATTTTCCAATAATAGTATGTCTCAAAGTGTCTTATTCCTCTTATACTACATCAATTTGCCAAACATATTTTTTTATTAATTAAAAATACCGCATTGTACTTTTTATTCATTTATAGATACATTTAATGTTGTGGAATGTCCAATAAACAAACAAGTTCCTGTTATCACTTACAGTACACTGACTATAGTCAGTCATTCCCTCACCAGTATTTCTTTTTTTTTTCCCCCGCTCTTGTGGTTAACAATATAAAAAAAATAAACTTGTCATGTTACTGAGAAGTTTTCTTTCCTGAAGTCTCAGTTAGAGAACTGTTAAAACTCTGACTGTTACAAAGCACTGACACTGGAGACTCCTTCCAAAAATGCTAAATAAATGTCTTCTCTTAGAAAACTTTACCATATCAACAATTACACATTTTTTTAAATCAGTTTATGTGACGCGTGCATCTTACAAGTCCCTGTGGATTAGTTCTGTTTTGAATTACAGGCGGAACTATTGCCAGAGCTGCTGTTATAGAAAATGAATCAACACCTTGTGAATCAGATTTGAGAATGCAACAATGCTGTGTTAATAACAAAATAGTAAAAAGTTAACCAATCAGTAATATGGAGAAAAAAAAAATGAAAGTTATGAAAATGAAAGATCTTTCTCTAGTCATATTGAGTATATGAAGGACGGCCAGAAGCACATGAGGCTGAAATTCTATATCGAGGGTTCAGAGCCTGGACTGCGTGGCACCGTGCACTCGGAATCACGAGAGGTGAACTTCGATTCTTGAGTCTTGTTAAAAGCACCATTTGATAACCATACACATACAGTACTGTGCAAAAGTTTTAGGCAGCCTATTTTTATTTATTTTTATAAGTACAAACTGTTATAGATTTGTTATAGATTTTTTATTTTATGACTTCTGCATTATCAAGTCAGTACAAAAAACATTTTAGATTCCCAAACTTTAGTTTTCTAGCACAAAATGAAATGTTACAGAAAAATGTTTGTATGTCATTAAAGAAAGCAGCATATTACATAAGAGACACTTTTCAGACAAAAAACACAATGAAGGCTGTTGGGTTTTGCTGCAAAAATAAGAAGCGAAAGTCAAAGTCTCCAGAAGAACTGTGTCTGGTTCTGCAAGATGCTCAATAAAACTTACCAGCTCATTTCATTATAAAACTGCACACATTGTACCGGAGACTACTATTTTTATTTATTTTATTTTTTTTGTCAGACCAAATATTGACTTTGTTTCATTTACTACTGTTTACTGCTCTTTACGGTATTTTTTTTTTTTTTTTTTATGTAGAAACATTTAATTTCATCACTTTGAAAGCATCTTTGCTCTAAAGCATTTCTTTGCATGTGCCTAAAACTTTTGCACAGTACTGTACATGCACACACTGTGTATACACACTCATTTGCCATTTTATCAGATCACGTTGTAGGTATACAGTATCAGCACCACAACACACTCTCATGCCATTGTCACTGCTGTGCTGAGAATGTGTACCGTGTTTCTTCATTTCCCAGAATCCTGAAAGCGGAAAATATGAATTCCGCTACATATTTGTGGAGGTGGAAACGTATCCCAGAAGGACCATCGTGATCGAGGACAACAGATTTTCTGGAGGATTTGTAAAAGTGTGAATCAATTTCAGTTTACTGACACAACCACTTCACTTGCAGCATTTGCCAAAGCAGCTAAAAGATTATTTTTTTAATGATGCTAAAAGACTGCAAAAAAAGGCTTGTATAGTTTCTCATTCAGATTGCAGAATTCAGCTGCTTTAGCTTTATGGTGCTTCTGTGATCTGATCAGGGTCAGCTATGTTTTAGCTGATTCAGTTGCTCATTCAATTCAATTACATATAAGGAATAAGTTGACATTTTGGGACACACACTTTTGGATAACAAAAAAAATAATGTATAGCACTTATATGACATTTTGGCAATAAAATAATGTGTGCATATGTCTTTCTGAAGTCTGACTTGCTGTTAACAGACCTTTGATATGAAATATTTCTTAAACCTGTAAAAATCAGGAACTGTGCTCATTTTTTTTCAATCCAGCAGGGGGCGGTATTGGACAATCATTTCTCTGTTATGAACAATAAAGCAAGAAATAGATCCATCTCGGGTTGTGAAGTCTGGTTATCCTGTTATATGATTTAGTAATGGGGGTGTTTGCCTCGCACCTCTAAGGTTAGGGGTTCGATTCTCGCCTCCGCCCTGCGTGTGTGGAACTTGCATGTTCTCCCCGTGCTTCAGGAGTTTCCTTCGGGTACTCTGGTTTCCTCTCCCAGTCTAAAGACATGCGTTGTACGCTGATTGGCATCTCTAAATTGTCTGTAGTGTGTGAATGGGTGTGTGAGAGTGTGTGTAATTGTGCCTTACATTACAATGGGCTGGCCAGGGTTGCCCCTCGCCTTGTGTCTCCAGGCTTCCCCGTGACTCTGTGTAGGTTAAGCGGTACAGAAATGGACGGAAGGATGATATAATAAATCGAAATTCTATACTGATGATCCAAGATGTGTTTAACACAATTTCTATATTTTTAAATCTCAATTTTCTTGTAGATTTTTCTTCTCTCTGCAAATAGATGTTTAAACTCCTGTGAGAAACCCCTCTCCCCCCCCCCGATATTTAGGAACTAGGATTCCTAAATAACAAAACCCTGGAATGATAACCATACAGTCTATTATAGGTTTTGGTGCATCACAATATCTGCTTGTGTTTCCGAACAAGCCGGGATTAAATGCCCAGTAACACTGTCAATGCATTATGAAGGTTGAATAAACTTTATATGTCCCATATTACCAAATACTCCATAACACTACAACAATCCACCCACTTAACTGTGTGTAATAATTGTGGAATGCATGTGATCTATATCTTTAAAAAGTTTATCAGGCCCCGCATCCTCTTTATATTTGGCAGTGGAATATGCAGCCCACGCCTTCCTGCTTTTACTAAGACGCTTGGGGTGTGTCTCAAATCGACTGGCTCCTTATAAGGATAATTACAGAATGGAAAGAGGACTAAACATGCAACATTAACACTCAGCACTTATGAGAAAGTGTATGCTGGCACATGTAGACATATTACATAGTTCAGTCAATTAACATATTTGGAAACAAGAATGTCACATGCAAACATTTTAAAACATTAAAAAAAAAAAAAAACCTGGCTGTATGTGAACTATCGCTGATTCTTTTGCAGCTTATTCCAGTTGTGTGCATTTATGTAAATAAATGTTGTTTAGCTGGAGGCATCTCATCAGACCAAAGACTATCTGCAGGGCTAAAGACATTAGGGTATACAGGGATGCAAACGGACCAGGAGTGAAAAAGGTGACAAAGATGCGAACCCGCTTGGGGGGTTCAGGGGTTATGATTACATCGTGGTTATAACAGTATTAGCCTTGCTAATAATTTAGAAAAAAGAAAATGGGAGAATCAGGGGCAAAAGTAACATTGAGTTGGCACTTTGGCATGGTAATGTTATTAGTCTCAGAGTTCCAGGAAATAACGTTAACACAGAACGTTACATCCTGAATGTGATCGCTAAATCAAAACAACTCAAGCCTATTAAGCTAATTAACAGTACCAAGCTTGACATATCGTTGTATAAGCCAATTAAGGTTATCATAACGCTTAATGTAAGGCCATGTGTTAGCCAGCTGAAAATGCCAGGCGCTCTTCTGAAAACGCCCAACTGGGGGCGCTTGAGAGCTCTTTGGAGGCACAGTGTTTTTTCAGCTGAGATGCTTTGGCTGCTATGATACGAAATATCCGCGGAAGTAATGTGTTACTGGTATCTGAAGTAAACAGAAAAGTAGCTGTTGACGGTTAGCAAGCTACGCTATATGGACTTTTTCCCCAATCAACTGGCTGAGTTTAGCTGACTGCTGCTTACCTGGTAGATCCATGGCAAACGAAATGTTGGAATGTTCTTCCAAGCATTATTTTTCATATTAACATTGTGGTAGTCCAGGGATGTCATCTGGTACAGACATGAATACACGGAGACCAGCAATATTATCTTCTCCTCCATTGTTGTTCAGTCGTCGTACAAGTAGGATGTGACGGTTGGTCGGTGTGGTATTTGTCCCACCCCTCCTAAACTGTGATTGGACAGCTGGTAAATAGTGACAGTGACGAGTGCTGCGTTTTACCCAAAGTTGAACATTTTTCAACTCTCTGTGATCAGAAAAGATACCAGCATGGAATAGATGCTCAGTGCTTCGACACACTGCTGGCTTTTTAAAATTCGCGGCGCTCCCATTGCTCATTGCAAACAATTGCAAATATACACTTTCCTCAGGAAAAAAATGCTTTGGTGGACATACACCCGAAGAGATTCTTACCTTAAGACAGTGGTCACCAACCCTCTTCCTTGAGATCTACCTTCCTGCAGGTTTCATCTCCAACCAAAATCTAACACACCTGTTTTAGCTGATCAAGAACTTCGTATGGCAATGATCAGATGGTCAGGTGGGCACGGTTATAGTTGGAGCTAAAGTCTTCAGGAAGGTAGATGTCTAGGAACAGGGTTGGTGACCACTGCCTTAAGGCCTGCGGGCAGTCATGACCCCCTAGAGACAGCCTTCTTCAGTCTTCACTCTTCTCAGGTGCGTTCACAGAAGCTAGGACAAGTTTGGATCCCTGGGAATAATTTTCATAGATGTTGATAGATTTTGTTATTTTATTTTGCCTCTCTGGTTGGTTTGGACCACCTGAGAGGTACAATGGCTTTTAGTGGCAGTTTTTAAATGCACTCCTGAGAACATGTTAATGGAATTATATCATACTTGAATGACCACTCAAGAATACAATTATACATATGTGTGTACTTCAGGACATACTCCAGTAACATATTCCTCCACTCCAGTCTGAACTGCGTTTGGGGATGGTACCAGCCTTTCAGTGCTAACTTCCCTTTGAAACACCCTAGAAAATGGCTGAATCCCTAGTATACACACTGCATGCAGAAGATAGTGATTTGAGACGTGCCCTCGGTTCCGAGGGTTTTTGTTACGGAAGCTGAGTTAGCCATGCACAAGGATTTATTAATGTAAGCGCATAAAAAAAATTTTAAAAAATAAAAAACGAGCTTCGTGATAGTGTCTCGAGAACTACATAGAACTAAAAAAAACGCGGTTAGGTTCTAATTTGTCAAGGAGAACAGTGTTGTTTTTCGATACGATTATTTACACGCGGTGTGTTTAGCCATTAAACACGAGCCACATTCCTCGGTTAGCTGGAAAATAAACAAACGCAATGCTAACGGCTAATGGACTGTAGATAACGAGCAACGCGGCGCGAGGTGAGTTATTTTTTACAATATAATAAACACGCTGTCTAAGTTGTGTTTTATTTATTTATTTTTTCATATAATTATCTGCGAAAATAAATTGGTATTGCTGTGCTAAAACGGCGTGAGATACTAAAAGAATTTAGTAGCGAACGCGGAAGGCTGCTACTGTAAAACTAAGTGGCTAAGCTAACACTGATAGCCAATGTTGTGCTAATATAATCATAAATACATACTACGGAGTGACTAGCTGGTAGCCGAATGCGCTAATGCTAACTACAAATGTATAACGTAAAGACTTACGGATGAATTTTGTGTTTCTGTATAATCTTAGTGTTTTAAGAGTAACATTTAACTTCTTCCTTAAAGAAGATTAAGGAGTCTTAATTCTTCAAGATTTAAGTAGTGTCATATTTTCCAAATTGGAAATATTGTTTTTAAACTATAGAAGTGTGTAGATTTGAACATAGACCCCATAGAATAGCGTGATATTGTGTGACCTCAGTGATTTTGCGCCTAATACTAATACGATTTTAATGATTTTCCTGCTCTAATACACATTATTCAAGTTATCAGAGCATTAACACACTTCTCAGGATGATTGTGTGTGTGTGTGTGTGTGTGTGTGTGTGTGTGTGTGTGTGTGTGTGTGTGTGGAGGGATGTAGAACCATGGTTTTCAAACGTGGGTTCTAGGGACTTCCATGGTGTCACGAAGCATAGGTGTGGTTTTGTGGGTGGAAAGTATAAAGCTCTAACAGTTATAATAAATAACTATGACACATTTCCTAATGTGCTTAATAAATCTGTACTGTATGATCATATGGGGCTTTGTAGTGGGAAACAAAATTACACTGTAACCACGTCTTTAGGCAACCCCCAGAATTACGGCAGGCGAGTATGATAATACAGTAGCTATATCGTGACAAATTACATCGCAATATACTTTTCAGAGATATAACATATCGTTACTTTTACAAAATGGTGTTTCCATCCAGCATATTTTTTTTGTGACATCCCAAAATTTGCATAAAAATATGTGGATGGAACCATAGCTCAGTTATTCCAGGATTTTGCGTTTGCAGAAATTAATGCAAAAAGAAGGAAAGTCCACAATGTTCGTGTAATTTTTCAGAATTACCGCGGTTTCCTCACAGATCTGGGCCAAAACAAGCCATGTGACGGCATCACAACCTGCATCCAGCCAAAGCACCCTTCGGTTCACGTGTGTTGAACATGAGTACAGCTAAAAGATCTCATTTGCTAACAAACGTCACTGCGAAAGACCGTGCAAAACAGTTTCATACAGTTGCAGTAGTTTTCCGAAAAGAAAAAAAAAAAGCGCAAAAAAATCTCCACAAATAGCATTGCAAATTTTGGGAAAAAAAAGCTGCAGTAAAATCAAGCATTTTTGGCCGCAACAATCTAAAAAAAACCCATGAAAGCCTGTATGGGGTGAAAGCTACTGATGGAGTCCAGTGTTACTTAGTAGTAGAGGTCGACTGATTGAGCGGCCTCTAAAGCGAAATAAAAACGATCACTGACTAATTTTGTGTTATTTGAAGTGTTTTTTGATTCATTTTGGATGTCTCTATTTTTATTTGTTATGTAGAGTTAATATATATTCATATTTATATATTTATTTTCTTTTAAAAAGTACAGTACATATTCATGGTACAGTCAGTAGTTTATTTTTGTAATAAAGTTCAGCAATATTTGACTTTGAGTGTTAAGTTTTCATTCAGTATCAGTTTTACTTTATCGGTATCGGTCGAGCTCTACTTAGTAGCTGATGTTAAAATCTACTTTTTTGCCACTTATTTTCCTTCTTTGCCTTGTTAAAAGTTGCAGGCTAAATACCACAGCCATGTGGAATTGTCAAATCTGATTGGTTAGAATGTGTTGATTAAATGTATATAACTGTTTTCTAATTTGCTGAAGGCAAATCGCTCTAGGTAATACTTTATCATTTCTATAGCAACACCACATTCACAGGAACTTCCATGGTGGACGCACCACGTACTCAAAGTCTAATAATAAATGGATTTTAAAACCTTGTTATATAACAAATAAAAACAAACAATTGTTGACATCGTGAAGTTTTTTGTAAGATGTTTATTTAACATTTATGGAAGGAGTCTCCAGT
The DNA here is from genome assembly GCA_023630585.1 of Cranoglanis bouderius. Classification (NCBI taxonomy): domain Eukaryota; kingdom Metazoa; phylum Chordata; class Actinopteri; order Siluriformes; family Cranoglanididae; genus Cranoglanis; species Cranoglanis bouderius. The sequence continues at coordinate 12,616,655 of CM042539.1, forward strand.
GTCAGCACTTTGAAAAGGTCTTCAGGACTTTGCACTTTCTGTTTTTTTTTGTTTTGTTTTTTGTTTTTTGTGTCTTTTTTTTAATATCAATTGAAAGGGGGACAAAAAGAGAGGCTGTTGAGGGAACGACATTTATGTAATGTGATAACAGGAACTAACTTTTCTCACAGACATTCCACAGCATTAAATGTAAATATTTTTAAAAAAAAATAATAAGTAAAAAATTGTAAATGCTGACAAATTGTTGAGGTATAAGAGGAATAAAACATGCTGTTATTGGAAAATATTCAAGTTCAGGGTGGTATCAGTAACTAAGTTTTGCATCGGGTCACATCACAAAACCCTGTGGTTGAATATTTTCCTATAACATACACATACCACATAGTGCACTTTCTGCAGAATAGAAAGCTAACTGAGATTCAGTCACAGAAACAGCAGAACAACTTCACTAAGTGTCTGTAGGACATTAACTTGCATGTAATAACACTTGTTAGTCATTAAATTTAAATATTTGAAAATAATGTATCAAATAAATGATACCATAAGTGACACAAGGGTGTTAGTCCTAGTAACAAAGACATTTTCAGTAAAAGTTTAACTTTTATTTTACTTTTAAACAGTAAAATGTTTATTCTGTTCTGGTTTCAGCCAGACTGAAGATTATGAAGACTGATTCAGACTGAGAAGGTTAAACTATGGAGCTGTACTGGTACATGTAAGTCAGAATTCTCATTATTTATTTATATATATATATATATATATATATTATTTACCTTTAAAATCCTAGGGAACCTACATGCACAGTTGCTGTTTAATGAGGTTAACGTTGGTCTTGTGGGCAAACTCTGAATAATTAGACCCCGATGTCTACATGATCCTCACCAAACTCGGTCCTCCATTTAATGTGAAGTGAGTGGGACTAGGGTTGCACGGTATACCGGTACTACGGTAGTATCGCGATACTAAAGCTTCAAAATGCTGCCGGTTCCACTGTATTTTATTTATTCATTTATTTATTTATTTATTTTAATTTAATTTTTTTTTAAACGATAGTATCGTCAACACAGTAAGTGATATTGTATGTGCGGCAGTTAATACTATTTTCACTGAAATGACTAAAATCTCGCTGCTTTTGCAGAATACACAAAGGTTAGTAACACTTCATTTAACCTAAATTCTTTATTTTAATCTTTAAAGATTTCCTGTTTGCTACCAAGCGAGCTAACGTTACGCTAACCGCTGTGTGTAATTCCTAAAATCAGGGTTTGCACAAGGTACTTTAAGTGCTTGAATTTGGCTTTTTGAAATTTAAGTACTGGAAAGCCTTGAAAATGGCCATTTTCTATATAGTGGTGCTTGAATTATAAAAAGTCAATAAATACGAAACCGCTAAATAACTTTAATGTGTTTATTTTCAATAGAGCACGAATACAATCCTTTCACTTAAAATATGACTCCCTGCTGCAGCCCCTCTTCCTCCTCCTCCTCCTCCTGCTATTCACTCACTCATTGTGACAGAAACAGCTCCAGTCCACTTTTCAGACTCCTTTAGCGAATTTTTTATTTATTTATTTTTTTTTTAAATCAAAAAAGCGCCGAGAGACAAATCTAGTGACTTTTTGGGCAAACCTTACTTACTTTCCATAGAAGAGAGTCACCAGTACTGTCCCGCGTGTGCGAGGTCTTGCCTTACTGCCGCAGGTACATTGCTCTGCAGCTACTCTGTTCAGTGAGTGGTTAGAGAGGAGCAGCACATTCATTCACTTCTAACTTTCTCTCCGAGTGAATCATTTTACATGTGAATATAGCCGAAAGCACAGCACGGCCGTTATATTTAACTTGTGTGTATGATGATTTTGTCAGAAGACGTCGTGTTTATAAAATCAGGATTTTAGCAGTGCAGAGCAGCAGCTTGGAAGTGACTGCTGGTTAACGTGAAGTCTTAATGGGCCGCGTTTCAGTCACTATTTCATACTCGTTCCGTTTTCTGACGACAGAAACAGAAAAATATGTAAATGAGAACAGCTTTGTAGGGAGTCTGGCTGTATTAAAATACAGTATGTGAATACAGAGAGTAGGACACTAGGCAGAATGCAAATGCAACGCGATGACGTAATGAATGTTAATTAGTGCATGACATCATCTAGCGACGTTTAGCAACTTTCCATTGGAAGTTGTTGGCAACAGTGCTCCTGTTATTCAAATGAAGTATATTGATGTTATGGTGAAGACGATGCAATGCCTGGGAAATGCAAATTTAGTCCAGCATGGCTGGAAAAGGCCCATATAAAAATTGGTTGTGTATTATTTTTATTTATTTATTTATTTATTTAGAATTTAAAAAGAAGAAATAAAGGATATGTTTGAATGACATCTCTTGTATAGTCCTTGAAAACAAAAACATAGTGCTCAAAAAGTCCTTGAAAGTCCTGGAATTTAATTATGAAGAATCTGTATGAACCCTGTAAAACTAGCCGTGATTGATCGTAAGCAAGCTAACGTTCCCAATTTTTTTCATATATATATATATATATATATATATATATTTAGTTCATTTGCTAATTCAGTTATTTATTGTGTTAATTTTTAGTACTCTGCATGATTTAATTGCTCTAAGGAACATTAGATGAACTGTGTGGCACATTGAATTAGTTAACCTATAGAAAACCTGTGGGGTGAACTGAAGAGGAGAGTCCACCAGCATGGATCTCAAAATTTGAAGGATCTGGAGAGATTCTGTATGGAGGAATGGTCTCAGATCCCTTGCCATGTATTCTCCAACCTCATCAGGCATTATAGGAGAAGACTCAGAGCTGTTATCTTGGCAAAGGGAGGTAGCACAAAGTATTGACTAAAAGGGTGCCAATAATTGTTGCACACCTATATTTAACAAAAGGTTTTTTTTATTTATTTTTTATTTTTTTGATGAACCTGTGTTTTGTTTGCACCATGAGAGCAGAGTATTTGTGTGAATTTTCTGAACAAAAGATCAAAAGGTTAAACAATAAAGACAAATTTTCACAGCCTTCTTTACTCATATTTACCAAGGGTGCCAATATCACTTTGGGATGTGCTGTTATTGGAAAATCAACAGTAACTCTGCTTTGTGTCGGGCCGCATCACACCACCCTGTCTTTTGATTAAAAAAATAATATAATATGTCTATATTCATCTTTGCAGAGTTGTCATAATATTTATTATGATAAAGATCTTCTTCTACGTCTGCTGGTACCGCTCAAGACAGAGGCAGCTGGCCGCATATCTCAGTAATCCACGTAACGCCCAGATTGTTATTGTGGGAGGAAGAGCATACCTGCACCAGATGTGTGAGAACCAAAACGTAAGTATGCTTCATCAATTAATTCATTAAGACTGTTTAACGATGGTAAATTTTCCACTCACAATAATCTTTTATCCTGTTTAGTTATTTAACCATCAGTAAGGAAAGCTAAAATAGTGAGTGTTGAATGGCAAAGTTTGCATACCGTCAGGGAAGACGGACTGTTATAGAAGAGAAGACACAGGACATAAATAATCCAGAATACCATAGGTTAGGGCTGGGCAATATGACAAAAATATCATATCTCGGTACTTGAGGACATTTATACGATACACTATATGTATCACGATATATAATTTAGCTAACAAACTGTCTGCAAAAGAGTAGTAAAATGAACATAAAATAACATTCAACTGAGTTTGATGATACTTTAATGCCTACCATGATTGTTTTGTTTTGTTTTAAATTGTGTCAAATCCGTTGAACTACGGCACCCATTCAGTAACATTTAATTTGTAATTATTAAAACCATAAAAGAATACATCATACCAACGATATCTCAGAAAAGTGTACTGTATAATCATTTATCACAATATCAATATTTATATTGATATATTGCCCAGCCCTACCATAGAGCACTTTTAGTTCAAGCTGTACTTGATATCTATAGTCTGTGTTTAGCTATACAAAGCTCGTTCCATCTGTGGTCTCTGAACAATTTCTCTGTATTCTGTTCTTCCTCAAAATGTCCACAGCAGCATATATTTTCCTTTTGTATTATTATTAGCGAAATCTAAGCAGCTGCACTACATGGAGATTTATCATTTGTTACTCTCTTTTGTACATGTCTTAAATGACATGGCGTTTTGGAATTTTAGTGGCCAGGCCTATAATTTAAAATACAAATTCTTCTGATCTACTGTAACTAACTATTATTACCCAAAAGTTTTTATCAGCATCAACTCTATGACTTTATAAAGTTCAGTAAATCATATGCTTGATATAACTGTGTGTAAGACGAACAGATTTATGATATATAATTGTAGGTGTTAATACAATCATTTTCCCCCTTGTTTTTTTTTTTTAGACGTCAATCTGGCCGAATTGGTACGGCGTTCAGGACGACGGCTCAGTAGGCGAACCGTCCGTTTCTCTTCCTCCATCTTCATCCCTCTCTCATCTGGATTTACCCCCTCCATACGAGGCTGTTTCTGGAGGTAAGACCTACAAGCACAGTTTCTTCTGGTTACATTGTGTTCCTAAGGTCTACAGTTAACTAACACTCATATAACCAGCTTCGCTTCATAACGTTTAAGATGACCAAAACATATTTGTCCAAGGGGAGATGGTGAGAGGAAGTGGCTTTAAAAATAGTAGCAGAACACTTCCTTGGACTGTGCGCATTAACAATTGACTTGCGTAAGCTGTAGTGTGATTTAGTGATGGTCAGTCACCAGTTGTATTGTGTTTGTGGGATTTAAGACGGACTGTGTTCCGTTAATATTTTGGTTAGCTGACGTTTCTTCTGTTTTTTAAATGTGCAGTTGCTATTTTTTAAATGTGCAGTTGCTGATCATGTGTGAGCTTCACTGAGTATTCACTTCTATCAGGTAATGAATGCCCAGAGGAAACATTTTAGTTTGAAAATTGGAAAAAAAAAAAAATTTAATAAACAAGCTTTCTGAGAGGTTTATCATTTCTCATAAAAATTGGATTAGCATGACATCAGCAGGGCATTTACATTCGATCTGTTGAATTCAATGAGTCAAATTCATTACCCTTAAGTAAGTTCATTTAGCTTAACTATGAGATTCATGAATTCTCCTATACAGAGTTTTGATTTCTTGCTGATATTATGACCTGGACAAAGCCAAGGATCAGCCATGGCAAATCCAAACCTATTTTCCTGGCTCGGTTCTCCTTGTCCTTCCGACTTTCATTTACCTAAATGCATTTACCGCCCACTTTAATAGGAACACCCGTACACCGGCTCATTTATACAGTAATCCAATCAGCCAATTATGTGGCAGCAGCACAATGCATAAAATCATGCAGATACAGGTCAAGAGCTTGAGTTACTGTTCACATGAAACATCATAATGGTGTGTGACTAAAAAAAAGTGTGACCTCTGTGACTAACTGTGGCATGGTTGTTGGTGCCAGATGGGCTGGTTTGAGTATTTCATAAACTGCTGGTCTCCTGGGAATTTCACACACAACATTGTGTAGAGATGTCATTGTCCATTGTCAAAATGGTGCAAAAAAACAAAAAACATCCTGTGAGCAGAGAGTCTGCAGGCTGAAACACCCTGTCGATGAGCAAGATCAGCGGAGAATGACCAGTCTGGTCTGAGCTGACAGGAAGACTATATTAAATCAAACAATCACTCTTTACAACTGTGGTGAGCAGAAAAGCGTCTCAGAATGCACAACAGCAGAAGTCTGTATCAGGTTCCATGCCTGTCGGCCAAGAACAAGAATCTGCTGCTATCTTGGGTACAGACTCGCCCAAACTGGACAGTTGAAGACCAGAAAAAGACCAGGTGGGTTTTTTTTTTTTGTTTTTTGTTTTTTAAATCTAATCTTCAACTGTCGACCAGCCCATCTGGTACCAACATTCATGCCACAGTTAAAGTCACAGAGATCACACTTTTTCCCCATTCTGATGTTTGACTGTGAACATTAAATGAAGCTCTTGACCTGTATCTGCATGATTTTATGCATTGTGCTGCTGTCACATGATTTGCTGATTGGATAACTGCATAAATTAGCAATTGTACAGGTGTTCCTCTTAAAGTGGACGGTGAGTGTATGGTGAGAGAGAGAAAAGCATTCAGAAAAGCAGTCAGGCTCTTCCAGTGTTACTCTGCTCTAAACAGTATTCTCTGCTCAGCATTTTTATTATCAGTTAGTCAGGGTTTAACAGTTGCTTGGTGTATACAAAGCTTTAAGCAGCTCCTGATGGGAATGAAATGGTAAACTGAGGAATGTGAGTTTACACAAGGACCATATGATTAGGAGACACTGTGAAGATCGGGCTGGTATTAGCCAGTGTTTCAACATTAGCATGAGTCATAGTGACAGTGTACACATGTTGCTTCATGTATACAGAGAGCAGCTCAACAGGCAAGAGTGATGTTTTGGAAACAGTCATAACTGCGTGAAAGGATCTTTATCACTTTACATGTTTCAATGTTAAACACAACAAGATGCTAAAACAGCATACTCTCAACCAGAGTTCTTTTGCACCAGTTTGGTTTTATCCAGAATAGCATCAACTAAACATATTAAACATAACAGTTCTCTGAGTAAATAGTGTGTATAGTGAATGGACAGTTACCTCACCAGTGACTGGTCAAAATGCATTTCTTTCTGTTACCATATCTCCCTATTTATTTATTTATTTATTAATAAACATGAACAAGTTCTTTACTCCAGTGCTTCTCAATTCTGTTGTGTCCAGCTGTAGCTCCCCAAAAATGTATTTTGGATTTCACAACCCTGTCCCTCTGGACTTTACAACTGTCTCCATTGCTTTATGTAGGGGACACGACTGCACTGTAAAGACGTTACAGAATAAACGTTACATTTCTACCTCTGCTGCCACTCTTAGCACGTTCATAACTCTAGCATAGCCAACCACTGTCAAACACACAGAAGATCATGGTATTGCTGGCATTGCATAACTTACTATACAACTATAAGTTCATGGCTAAAGGGTTTTTTTTTTCATTTGCATAACATGGAAATGCATGGAAAAACCATTATCAAAAAGATGACGCTTAAGGGATTTGATCTTTTTGCCTTTTCGTTTTTGTTATATATACAAAAATGTCTACTTGTATAAAAATTTCATAATTAAGTTTTCTTTCGACTTTCACCACCGGCTTGCGTGTTTTTGAATGGTTGGTTATAGAGGTCGACTGATACAGATAACTAAGTTGGGCAGTACCTGCCGGTAACCGATTAATATCCAATTAAGTTTGATACTGAATGAAAACATAACACTCAAAGTACATTATTGCTGAACTTTATTATAAATATAAACAGTAAACAGTACTGACTGTACCATTAAAATGTACTGTACTTTTTTTTTTTTAAATGAAATAAACATGTAAATTTTAACATACAGTACTGTGCAAAAGGTTTAAGTACCCTATTTTTTAGTACAAACTTTGTTATAATTTTTTTTTATTTTAAGACTTCTACATTATCAAATCGGTACAAAAAACATTTTAGATTCCCAAACATTAGTTTTGTTTGTATGTCATTAAAGAAAGCAGCATATTATGTAAGAGACATTTAAAACAAAAAAATACAGTAGAAACGTTTCATTATTTTGAAGGCATCTTTTGCACAGTACTGTACATGAACTATTAATAAATATTAAAGAAAATAAAGATATACTTCCAAACTGAACCAAAAAGTAACACTCCAAATAACAAATAAAAATAGAGACCTCCACAATGAAACAAAAACATTTCAAATAACTCAACAAAATTTGTCAGTGATAGTTTAATGACAGCGGACCCTTCTCAGCCGCTCCTGCGATCCGCAACTATCGGTGTGGATTTTCGCAGATAACCGATAGTTCTGTCGCCCTCTAGTTTATTAATACCACGTTACCATGAAGCCATGATATATTTAGACTAGTTTATCACATTGTAATGAAAGTCAATCTAGCACTAATAAATGACATAAAAACAATAACCTCACATGGTTGACATTTGCTACTTTACCATCTACACACAGTAGAGTCATAACCAGACAACTGCAGGCAAGATGAGAAGATGAGTGCATAACGGTAGCATTCGCTTTAGCAAAGAGCTACCATACAGTTTGTTGCAGTGTGCCAGGGAAATGGTTGTTTCTTCTTCACACCACTCTTTCACAGTTGCAGTATTTATTGCATGATGCACTCAGACGTTTAGAGTGTGCATTTTCTCTTCAGTATGACAGTGTTGCCCTTTCTCTCTCCTTCCTTTAGCTGACGACCTGAAGCCTCCTCCGTACAGCGAGTTTGCTCAGAACGACGACACTGACACGTCTCAGAGCATCGCAATCCCAGAGGGCAACAATTCGAGCATCAGCGATGACCCACCTCCATACACTCCCACTGCCAATCAGCACACCAGCATTCAGTGCCAAGCAGAGCCTGAGGGGAGATCCAGCTAGTCTCTTCCAATGTCATTTCTCAATTTTGTTCACAGCAAGGGCTGTACTTCTCCATGCAGATGCTTAGCGTTTAGTTAGGGGCTCTTTTTTTTTTTTTTTTTTTTTTTTTTTTTTTCTTTCTCTCTTTTTTTTCTTCTTTCAGTTTTACTCTTAATAAAGGTGCGTGAGGTGGACTCTAGATGTCCTAAAAGATTTGGGGATTTTGGTGGTTTAAAAAAAAAAAAAAAAAAAGGAAAGGAAGAAAGTGGCTTAATAATGTTCTCTTCTAGAAAGATGGTGAGCTGCTCTGGTGTTAATGGGTGCTTTAAGCTCACTCATGCCTTATTTTGAGTTTCTCTTATATAACCAGCATCATGATGATAACACACTTGTGTACCATGTTTTCTAGATAATATGTCGCACCGGATACAAGTATAAATTTTTACTGCTTAGAGCACACATTCATATATACATATATATATATGTCGCTTTGTTGTGTAAGTCACTGTAATGTATCCATCCTCTTATTTTACATACCGTATGGTCTGCTCCTAAAACAGCACTTAAGCACACCTAAAGCCTTGTTTTTGCTACTGAAAATGTCATTACACATTTTCTTTTACTTTTAGACTGAAACCTCCTTATTTACTTGATAAGGAGCTTTTGCTGGTGTAAACTTTGCTGCTCTGATGCTAATTTCTACTAGCAGCTATCTGTCTATCACTATCGGAAGTATCAAGGTAATAGTAGTGTGCCCCCTAATAACCGTCCTGTAACACGTGAAATAGAACATCTGCTGTCAAACAAAGTCATCAGCAACAGCATCCGCATCTTATAGAATGGAAACTATGGTTACACACAGAAAAAAACCACACACACCACTGATTTGATCTTGTCCTATTTGCATTTCTACTTGCTGACATTTATAGATCTAATGACTGCTTTCATGCAGGGGTGGACAAATGAAGAATTCATTAGCTAGCCCTCCTGGCAAGTGAAAGCTCCAGTGTGTTGCCCAGATTCATATTTAGGTTGCCCAGAAACCTAATTGACTAGGCCTAGGTAACGTAGGGACATAACGTAATTTTAATAAAATTATGGATAGCTGGTTAGCTAGTTAAACTCATTAATACGGAATAAGGGAAACGAAACAAATATATAATCCAGGGTGTGCTTATCCTCGTCTAATAAAGTTTTAATATATTAGAAGTCACCACGCTGTTGGTGAAAATCTCGGCTATGAACTACAGCGTTCTCGTCTCAAATCGCAGTATAAATATGGCTGGCTAGCATCTTTTGTTCTCACAGAAGAGTTATATGACAGCTTTGCACTGGGGCTTGTTTCAATTTGTTTTCATTAGTGTTTCCCCATACTATTACACACATTTTTTTAAAAAAGATTGTCTTCTGTAGTCAACCTAGTAAAAAAAAAAAATCTACTGTCAGCCAGATTACTCCTCGGCCGAAGTGTGTAGTGCAGCAGGCGGTGGGATTCGGAAGCGTGTGCTATAGTTACAGCATCTCTGTACATCTTATCAGTACATTACTTTTAAACATACACACCAAATGAGAACTTCAAGAGTTAGTAAGGAGTTGAAGGGTTAGGTTGAAGGTTGAACCTGCCTGTTGGACCACCGAGTAACTATGAATATATATATATTTTTTTTTTAATAAATCTAATAGCCTATACACGAAAGCAGCTAGTCCTGGCACCTGATTTGTCCACCCCTGTTGTGTATTCACCTTGAGTTAATTGTACATAAGCGTGTAGATTGACCAGTGCCCTGTTAGAAACAGATTTTTCAGATGTAGACGTGTTGAGAAACATTTGTTCTCGTCTCTATAAACGCCCAAAGGGAGAGGATTTTGTGCAGAGGTTTAACCTCATGTTTATGCATAACCTCGCGTTGTATGTGATGACAATTTCTAAAACTATCCCTAAGCACTTTTTGTGTCTTGTAATTGCCTTACTTTTGTCTGTGTGTACTGTAAGTAGGCATGTGCCGATAATCGGGTGTACAGTATAGCTCAATATACAAGTCAATATTGTTATCATGGACACTTAAAGCTATCTGAACCATCCTCGCATTGCATTCATGAGGAATTAAGTTTGTCTCATTCAGAAAGCTGGGTCTTTCCGACTACAGCCTTCATATCATGAATGAGACGCGTTTCCTTTTCGGTTAAAATGCTGCTATGCTTGTGAGAACAGGTCCAGATAAACATTTTATTTTCTTAACTTGATATCATGATGTAACCGTGATAAATGTTACTCACTTACCGTGATATGACAATGTAATATCGGCACACGCCTATTGGTAAGCGGCGAATATAATTAACGATCATCGGAGTCCACATGGCAATGATGATGTGTGTAAATGCAGAGAGTATGACCGCCGTACTCTTTGGCCTATCAGGTGACTGTAATGACTTTATGCATTTACGCCACACAGTAATGAACTCGCCTTCTTTATGATTTCTTTCAGTATGTGTGTTTGGTAGTAGATGTTCATATAAATGTTTTGTGTTTTGAGGAATGTGTGACTGTGCAGTTGTCAAATGTATCAGGTTAACATACACTTACTGGCCAATTTATTAGACACACCTACCTTACTGGTGGCTGATGTACCTCTACCACTGCTACACAAACTACCATGTCAGTGTCATTACAGAACTGAGAACGAACCACCATCCAAATAACATCTGTTTAGCAGTGATCCTATGATAGTCCCTTTCCACTAAAGGATAGGGTAGAGGGGGGGCTAACATTGTACAGAGCAACAGATGGGTTACAGTCAGTATTTAAACACCTGTAAAGTGGCTTATATGGTTGGTGAATCTATTAAAATGGTCAATAAGTAGCTACCATGTAATAAACTGGCAACTTAATGTAATGGGATCAATACTTTTTTATTATTAAAGCATCTTGGTAAAAGAATTAGATCTAATGTATTTAGTCTTCATAAAGGTTCTCTGTCAAATACTCTTATTGGGCATATACATGGGCATGATAATCATAAATATATCGCAATCAGGCATGTACCAATAATTTGTTATACAATATATCACTATAAGGCATATACTATGTGTAGAGGTTACATAAAAATAAGTATAAAATAAAAAAAAAATTCTAGATATACACCAATCAGCCATAACATTAAAACCACCTGCCTAATATTGTGTATTTCCGCCTTACCACCTAAACAGTTCTGACCCATCGAGGCATGGACTCCACAAGACCTCTGAAGGTGTGCTGTGGTATCTGCACCAAGACGTTAGGAGCAGATCCTTTTAAGTCCTGCAAGTTGTGAGGTGGGGCCTCCATGGATTGATTTTCTTTGTCCAGCACATCCCACAGATACTCGATCAGATTGAGATCTGGGGAATTTGGAGGCCAAGTCAACGCCTTGAACTCTGTCATGATCCTCAAACCATTCCTGAACGGTTTTTTGCAGTGTGGCAGGATGCACTATCCTGCCATTAGGGAATACCGTTGCCGGTGCCCATGATTTCCCAGCAGAACTTTGCCCAGAGCATCACACTGCCTCTGCCGGCTTGCCTTCTTCTGGTGCCATCTCTTCCCCAGGTAAGCGACACACATGCACCTGGCCATTCACATGATGTAAAAGAAAACATGATTCATCAGACCAGGCCACCTTCTTCCATTGCTCCATGGTCCAGTTCTGATGCTCACATGCCTATTGTAGGCGCTTTTGGCGGTGGACAAGGGCCAGCATGGGCACTCTGACTTGTCTGCAGGTACGCAAACACGTTCTGACACCTTTCTATCATAGCCAGCATTACAGTTTTCAGCAATTTGTGCTACAGTAGCTCTTCTGTGGGATCAGACCAGACGGGCTAGCCTTTGCTCCCCACATGCATCAGTGAGCCTTGGGTGTCCAATATCCTGACCTGAATCCCATTGAAAATTTTGAAAGGATTTTGAAATTGTGAGTTCATCAGAGGCACCCTCATGACCTTTGGGGAATTTTGGCAATTTAGAATTTTAACACTATTCGGCATGTGGAATGGGCCAAAATGCTACAAATAGCTAATTACTTCTTACTATAGACATCTCAAAGCTGTAATTGACAACAGTGGCTTATTAAGGTACTTTGTGGTGTCCAAATACATTTTCCCCCCATCAGTTTTGTTTCTTAAACATACAGCTTCTGTTAGTATGTTTCACATGTATTCATCAATAATATGTTTATGATAATGAATACACACTTACACACCGTATTCATATTTATAAATACAAAGTTAAAAGACATTGTGTGTAAATTTGAAGTGGAAATATATATAAAAATTTTGAAATAAATTCCAAAAACAATAGTGTCTGAATATGTTTTTCCCCTCACTGTATATGGTGAGTAGAGCTGATAAATGACCAGTGGATGTGGATATAAGCCGGATATACCTGATCAAGTTGCTGCTGAGTGTATAATATAAGAGAGACGTGAATAAATACACAAACTGGGTAAAAAGAAGTCCCGTCTTTATTCATGTACATGTATTCAGGAATTCGGATTTTAAAATCATTATCATGTACATCTCACTGTAGCCACTAGAGAGCAATAAAATACCATTTTTGAGACAAATCCAGCTTGTCCCTACAGCGTTAAACACAACACTGATTCCCAAACATTAGTTTTATAGCACAAAATTAAACGTTACAGAAAAATATTTGTATGTCATTAAAGAAAGCAGCATATTACGTAAGAGACCACTTTTCAGACAAAAAACACAATGAAGGCTGCTGGGTTTTGCTGCAAAAATAAGAAGCAAGTGCGAAAGTCAAAGTCTCCAGAAGAACTGTGGCTGGTTCTGCAAGATGCTCAATAAAACTTACCAGCTCATTTCCTTATAAAACTGCATGCGTTGTACCAGAGACTACAATTTTTTATTTTAATAATAGGTGGTGTTTACCTGAGGTGGTATTTTGATTATGGTGGTGGAGATCACATGACTCTAACACATCACTTTGAAATCTCCCATAGGTGTTCAATTGGGTTGAGATCGGGTGAGTGTGAAAGCCATAGTATATGATTTACATCATTTTCATCCTCACCAAACTTTTCAGTGAGCCCTTGTGCCCTGTGGCTGGAGGCGGAGTCATCCTAAAAGAGATAGAAATGTCACTTTTTTTTTTCTTTTTTTTTTTAAGAATAAAAGAATAAAGGTGGTGCTCTAAGGGGACAAGTGGACCAAATCATGCCAGCAAAATGCCCCTCACAGCATAACAGAACCACAGTTTAATTTGTCCCTCATCTGTATATACAGTATTATTTAATTATTTAGTGTTTGAACTGATGATGAAGGTGACGATGTTTAATGACTGCATTTAATATGGATCGAGGATTGTGAAGTGTTGAAAGTCACTGATTGGATTGCCCCTTCATCGCTCTACTGTGTGTATCTGATAACTATCTGAAGACTCGAGACGAGCAGCCATATCGTGTAATCCAAAGCTATGATGACAGCCAAATTACAGCTTCATCTGATAAGGTGTTATCTCTGATTCAGTCCTCAGGTTTCCCTTATCTTGAGTCACTGATGAAGAAACAGGGTAACAAATGTCCCTTACACACGGGGACCATACGCACTGCAATTAGTGAACATATAAAAGCTGCTTTGATTTATTATTACTGCCATTAGCGAGAACAGATGTGTTTATAAAGAAAAGCTCACTAGGTTTTAATTATGGCTCTTTTTTTTTTTTTTTTTTTTGCTGTCGGCAGGGAAAACAAATCTGTGTTTAAAAAGAAAGGAAAGAGAATCAGCACATCTTTTTTCCTCTTAAATCTATTTCTGAGTCTTTGTGTCTCTACCAGTGGTGTGTGGAATTACACCAGTTCCTTTGGGAAAAATATGACTGTTAATACACTTAAAGGGCGGTGGCAGAGATTTTCCTTTGGGGGAGCAATATCAAAGTATTGGGTTACAGCTTCGGGAAAAGTGTTACACCTGACTAGGATCAAAATGAAGGTCGGATACTTGGACCAATTTTTCAGCTAATGCTGAAATCTTTATTTTGCATAAATGTATTTGTTTTGCTTGTGAGCAGATTTGCTAAACCCCTGTTAATAAAAATAATAATAATAATTATGCATTTTATGTCATTTTTTTGTTTTTATAACATTATTATTATTATTATTATTATTATTATTATTATTATTATTATTATTATTATTATAATTATTATTCTCCAGCCATCCATCTTCTGTACTGCTTATCCTACTCAGGGTCGCAAGGTGCCTGGAGCCTATCCCAGAGAACTCGGGGCACAAGGCGGGGGACACCCTTGATGGGGTGGCAGCAACGTCTCAAAAAAGTTGGGTCAACAGGTCAGTAACATTATCAGGTATTAAAAGATCTAAGAGTCTCTCACTTTTTTAAATTCAATTGAGAGAAAAATGGTAAGACTGGTGAGGGAATGACTGATTACAGTGACTGTAACTGGAATTAATGTATCTTATGGATGTTCCATGACATTAAGCATACACACACACGTGCTAAAATGCATGCATGGATAAAATACTCTATATAACGTAGTTTATTTCTATAATGTTTTAAATGCTTGGGTTGGAAAATTGTTGCATAATAGGAATAAACCATTTAGGGATATGATGTCACAGGAAAATAATAAACTTCTGGAGGGTAAGAGTAACTCTGCTTCACTTCATGTGTTATATATAAAACTTTTGAAATGTTTAAGCTGAGTGCACACAGTTTTATGTTTAGTAATGTTTAGTAATGTTCCACATTTAGTAGCTACACTCATTTGCTAATTCTATTAGGCCTGATTTCAGGAGGTGATAGCAGAGTGAAGGTTGCAGAATGCCATGTAAGTTACATGCTTTGAACCACAATTCTCAAATCCAGCTGTCCAGCAAATAGTGACACTGTACAAACACAAACACTGTACAAAGACTCAGCATCATGGGCTTAAACACTGAGAAGGTGGAGGAGTTATAACAAGTGAGTGTGAAAGGTCAGAATGTCCCATTTTATGTGGACTTGTAAACTACATAACTCTTGCGTGTGTGCATGTGTGTGTGTGTGTGTGTGTGTGTGTGTTGGGGGGATGACAGAGAGAGAGAGAGAGTGAGTGTGAGTCATGAGTCAGCATGGGCACTTTGACTGGTCTGCAGCTACACAGCACCATACACAGCAAGCTGCGATGCACAGTGTATTCTGACACCTTTCTTCCATAGCCAGCATGAACTTTTTCAGCAATTTGTGCTAAAATGGGATCTGTGGGATCGGACCAGACGGGCTAGCCTTCGTTCCCCATGTGCATCAGTGAGCCTTGGGTGCCCATGACCCTGTTGCCGGTTTATCGTTAGTCCATCCTTGGACCACTTTTGGTAGGTACTAACCACTGCATACAAGTTCAAGTTCAAGTTCAAGTTCAGTTTATTTGTATAGCGCTTTTAACAGTGGACATTGTCCCAAAGCAGCTTTACAGAAGTATATAAATTCAGGACATAGATTTTAAATTTATGAATTTATTCCCAATGAGCAAGCCAGAGGCGATGGTGGCAAGGAAAAACTCCCTGAGATGATATAAGGAAGAAACCTTGACAGGAACCAGACTCAAAAGGGAACCCATCCTCATCTGGGTAACACCGGATAGTGCAATTATAAATAAATACATCTCTTTTATAAATATACCAGTACAACACGGTCAAATAGCAGTTGTGAGACCATGAAAAATTCATTACAGTTTTTATATGAAGTCTGTTTTGTTGAACTTCACCACTGTAATCTCAATGATCTTTAGGCTGCACCATGTGGGGCCATCCTCAGCAGCAGCATGTGACTACGAGGAACACCCCACAAGACCTGCCGTTTTGGAGATGCTCTGACCCAGTCATCCAGCCATCACAATTTGGCCCCCAGAGTCACTCAGATCCTTACACTTGCCCATTTTTCCTGCTTCCAACACATCAACTTAGAGAACTGACTGTTCACTTGCTGCCTAATATATCCCACCCCTTGACAGGTGCCACTGTAATGAGATAATCAATGTTTTTCACTTCACCTGTCAGTGGTTTTAATATTATGGCTGATCAGTGTATATCAGTTGGATATGTAATACAAATAACCATGTATATGATCCATTTCATCTATAATTTCAAACTATTTGCCTGGTGATGTTTACTTTTATGGTTGCATTTCCATGCATGTTCTACAAAGCTGGTTTTAAAGTCTTGAATTGTTGTCACTGAACCTATTCTATTCATTGTCCATAATCATACATACTATTTACTATTACTTTGAGCTGATAGAACTTAGTTAATAGATAGAAAAAGAGTGAGAGGGAAAAAATGGACACGGGCCATTTAGAATGTTTTTTTTTTATATTAAAGCTACAGTGTGGTTTTTTTCATATTCAATTTTAATAGTAAATTATTATTATTATTATTATTATTATTATTATTATTATTATTATTATTATTATTATTTTGAATCCTCAAGATAAAATGCCATGTGATGCTGCTCTTTAATCAATTTAATCATTTTTACACCTCAAATATACTAACCCCATTTCCAGAAAAGTTGGGATTTTTTTCTAAAATGCAATAAAAACAAAAATCTGTGATTTGTCAAGTCTCTTGAAACTTTACTTAACTGACAGAAGTACAAAGAAAAGGTATTCAGTGTTTTCACTGACCAACTTAATTGTAATTTGTAAATATAAACAAATTTAGAATTTGATGCCTTAAACACACTCAAAAAAATTTGGGACAGAGGCATGTTTACCACTGTGCTATATCACCCTTCTTTTTAATTACACTTTTTAATTGTTTGGGAACTGAGGATACTAATTGTTGCAGTTTTGCAAGTGGATTTTTTGCCCATTCTTGCTTGATACAAGACTTCAACTACTCAACAATCCTTGGTCGCCATTGTCTGATTCTTCTCTTCATGATGCGCCATAGGAGACAGATCTGGACTGCTGGCAGGCCAGTCAAGCACACACACTCTGTGTCTACGAAGCCACCCTGTTGTAGCACATGCAGAATGAGGCCTGGCACTGTCCTGCTGAAATAACCATGGACTTCCTGGGAAAAGACGTTGCCTTGATGGCAGCATATGTCTCTCTAAAATCCCAATATACGCCTCTACGTCAATGGTACCTTCACACATATGCGAGTCACCAATACCGTGGGCACTGATGCATCCCCATACCATCACAGATGCTGGCTTTTGCACTTTTCGCTTATAACAGTCTGGTTGGTCTTTTTTATCTTTGGCATGGAGAACTCAACGTACGTTTTTCCTGAAAACAAGCTGAAACATGGACTCATCTGACCACAGCACATGTTTCCACTGCCTTTCAGTCCATCTGAGATGAGCTCAGGCCCAGACAACTCAGCGGTGTTTCTGAATAGAGTTGATGTGTGGATTCCTCCTTGCATAATAGAGGTTTGGGTTGCAATTCTGGATGCAGCGGCGGACTGTGTTAAGTGACAACGGTTTTCCGAAGTACTCCAGAGCCCATCACAGTAGCATGACGATTTCTCAGGCAATGTCGCCTCAGGGCTCGAAGGTCACATTCTTCAGTGGTTTCCGGCCTTGCCCTTTACTATTTTTCAGTCTTATTTTGCCTTTGTCTCAACTTTTTTTGAGTGTGTTGAAGGCATCAAATTCTAAATTTGTTTATATTTAGTTATTTATATTTAGTTATGGCTAAACATGCTTGTCATATCTCCAACACAAACCATTTTTTAAAAAGTTAACAGACCATGTAACCAATTACAACTCAGCTTTCATAGCTAACAGTGGGTGCTATATCACTACTCATTTCTCATCCACACATGCTTTTCTTGCTGAAATTTATTTCATTATTTGTATGTACTTGGCAGCTGCAGTGTAAAACTTGATTTGGTTTTCATGAGCAGGTTCATAACCATGTCTACATACTGTATGACCTAGTAGAGATGCAAAATAATTTTGTCTCATATTAGAAATACACCAACAAAACAACTATGTATAATAAACTTAAGCATAAACTAACCTCATTATAGCTTGTCTTACAGACTCTATCTATCTACAGTGCCCTCCACTAATACTGGCACCTTTGGTAAATATGAGCAAAGAAGGCTGTGAAAAATGTATCGTCTTTATTGTTTAACCTTTTGATCTTTTGTTCAAAAAATTCACAAAAATACTCTGCTCTCATGGATATCAAACAAATGCAAACACAACACAGGTTTATCAAAAAAAAATCTTTGTTAAATATAGGTGTGCACCAATTATTGGCACCCCTATGAATTCATATGAGAAAAATATATTTGAAGTATATTCCCACTGACATTTTACATTTGTTTTAGTACACCTGGGTGACTAGGAACAGGAAATTCTTCAACCATGACTTCCTGTTTCACAGGGGTAACACATAGGTCAAATTCCCTTAGTCATTCATAACAATGGGTAAGACGAAGGAATATAACTGTGAAGCTTTACAAAATGGGAAGTGGCTATAAGAAAATAGCACAAGCATTGAAAATGAAGGATCTGGAGAGATTCTGTATGGAGGAATGGTCTCAGATCCCTTCCCATGTATTCTCCAACCTCATCAGGCATTATAGGAGAAGACTCAGAGCTGTTATCTTGGCAAAGGGAGGTAGCACAAATTATTGACTAAAAGGGTGCCAATAATTGTTGCAAACCTATATTTAACAAAGTTTTTTTTTTTTTAAACCTGTGTATTGTTTGCAATTGTTTGATAACCATGAGAGCAGAGTATTTCTGTGATTTTCAAAAGGTTAAACAATAAAGACATTTTTTTCACAGCCTTCTTTGCTCATATTTACCAAGGGTGCCAATATTAGTGGAGGACACTCTATCTATCTATCTATCTATCTATCTATCTATCTATCTATCTATCTATCTATCTATCTATCTATCTATCTATCTATCTATCTATCTATCTATCTTTATAGTATCTTTATATCTAGCTTTATGTATACACTCACTGGCCACTTTAATAACATCCACAAACCTGCACATTCATGGAAGTCTCCAATCAGCCAATCATGTCACAGCAGTACACCGCGTAAAATTACGTAGATATTGGTCAAGAACTTCAGTTAATGTTCACATCAAACATCAGAATAGGGAAAATGTGATCTCCGTGACTTTGACCAAGGCATGCTTGTTGGTACCAGAAGGACTAGTTTGAGTATTTCAGAAACTTCTGATCTCCTGAGATTTTCATGCCCAACAGTTTCTAGAGTTTACACAGAATGGTGCAAAGAAAACAAAAAAACATCCAATTAATAGCAGTAGTTCTGCTGGCAGAAACAACTTGTTAATGAGAAAGGTCAGAGGAAAATGACCAGATTGGTTAGAGCTGACAGTAACTCAAATAACCACTCTTTGTCACCATGGTGAGCAGAAAAGCATCACATAACACATCGAACCTTGAGGCAGATGGGCTACAAGCATGTGGGTTCCACTCCTGTCAGCCAAAAATAGGAATCTGGAGCAACACCACAATTGAAAAGAGGTGCTGACACATGACTGGCACTGGACATTTTGACTTGGCTCAGATGTTTCCTTGTTCATTTGTAAGTCAGGATCAAGAAGCCCAGTTAGCAAGAAACTGCCAGTGGAAAATAGATCTCAAAGCTTCTCAAAGCACTTCATTATAATTGCATGAGTGCTATGGGCTGTTAGTCATTGAGACAGGATATACAGTAGATGTCTTCTTTGGCGCTGGGATAAACGTAGTGGACAGACAGAATACCTGGTAATTGGATGAAGGGGTGGTTTTCTGGTCTTCTTCAGTTCTTTGGTACAAGTCCCTAGCAAGCAGGCAAAATTATCCACTGAAACAACGGTGAGACTTGGGCATAAACTGGCATAAACTGGAATAACCATGCAGGACCATTCTCAACAACAGAATGTGAGTTACAAATGCAGAAGCTCCAATCCAATGAAGATCATCAGGATGAATCAGGCAGATCTGGATGTTGAGAGGTGCCACAGCAGAAGAAGGCTGTCAGGATGAGATGCCAGCAGCACATTAGGCAGCAGGAGTGCACAAAAGCTTCTCTGATAGCTTAAGCAATTGTGCATTCCAGAGGTATAGGCAAGACTACAGCCTTGAGGCCTGTTCTCCAACAGTCCATTCTTCAAGCATGTTTTGTACGTAACCCTTGTTGCAGAACCAAAAGGCCAGGTGGTAGTATGAGACCTGATCCAGCAATTCCTACCTGGGTGGAGTTGAACCAGAAGTCCAGGGGATGGCGACAATTCAGTGTGTTTCAGGCTGGATAAGTGTGTAGTTATGTGTGTTGTACCATGTTGTAGAGAATCTTGTTGGTTAGAGTTAGGGTAGGGGCTTAGGGTTAGAATTATAAAGGAGTTAGATCAGGTCCAGCTTCAACCACGTTTGGTTCTGCAGCAAAGACTGTCTTAAGTTTTGTTCTGTTTTCCACTAGTAGTAGACCAATGTTTCTAAGGCACATCTTTGACAAAAGGTGACTTTTTACTTTATTTACCACACCAGGAGAGCTCATTGTGCACTACCACACTGCCATCTTGGCATTTTCCAACAATGCTATGACGAACTGTATGTCCTGCCTCCTGACTTCACTCTTTCAGCCTGACCCTTCCCGAGCTAGGCAAGTAATTAAAATTAATTAACTTGTCTGGTGTATGGCAGAAACCAATTACCCCAGTGTATGCTTGCTTGTCAACAAACTGCTGTTCATGCAGGCAGCTTGTTAAGACCCCAAGCTTCTTTTCCCCCAGAGGATGGACGTGAGAGTTTGCAGAGGTTACGGACTCTTAATGAGCAGTTCGACCTGACCATTACTGAACAGGAGAGATTAGAAATAACAATCAAACATGGCGAAACAATAATGATGGGTCTGTTGGTCCAGATTAGCTGTGTGAGGTTGGAATTTACATTAACATAGCATCAGTTCGGATTTGAAAGGAATAATAAATACCATTCAGTATTAAGTTTGAATAGATGTGGAAACATGTGTTATGTACTGTATATGCATTGGGGTAAAACTGTTTGTTAAGGAGTTGTTTGTTAAGCTGTAAGATTACAGTACAAAAGTTGCTTGTATATACAGTAGTTCCTTAGCCTGATGTACTGGCATCCCATCTAGGCTCTGGATTCATGTCATGGCCTGAAATACAAATGATTTAGATTAAAAAAATAAAAATAAAAATAAAAATTAAGTTATGAAAAAGAAGACTATCTGTTTTTCTTCAATTCCATGAATGTAGCAGGTGTATAATAACAAAATGAAATCATGACTGTTTTCCTTTCTGTATTGAAAATGAATTGTCTCTATTCACACACCTGCAACCAGAGCTTTAATGTAGTAGAGAGTTTAATGAAGCCAAGCCACCTACATGCCATGTTTTTGGGAGGTAGGAAGAAAACCAGAAAAGCCCATGAGGGCACGGGAACACATGAATCCCACAGACAATAACCAGGGCTCAGGATCAAACCCTGGAGCTGTGAGATGGAAATGCTACCCACTACACCACCATCTTTTATTCTTGTACCTTTATTACAATATAACCTAAGAAACCTAACCTCTCTTTCTTTCTTTCTTTTGTTTCTCTCTCTTTCTTTCTTTCCTTTCTCTTTCTCCATCAGGTATGAACATTTACTCCTCAAACTATTAAACATGAGATTCTCTCTCTCTCTCTCTCTCTCTCTCTCTCTCTTTCTCTTTCTTTCTCCAACAGTTATGAACATTTACACCTCAAACCCTTAAACATGAAATTCTTTCATTCTTTCTTTCTTTCTTTCTTTCTCCATCAGTTATGAACATTTACACCCTTTTCTCAGTTATTCATGAATATTTACACCTCTTTTAAACATTGAGAGCTTTTGAATTGTTTATTTATTTATTTATTTTGGAAAATGGTTTTCCTGTCACATTTTTAATGTCTTGTTTGAACTAATACATCTAATTTGTGCATCAAATGAGCTCTAATTGCCATAATTGGAGAGTTTATACTGCTTGGATTTTTAAATGAGGAGTTGATAATGTGAAATCTGTGTGTTACAGAGAGCAGGGGAAATCCATGAAACATGACACACACACACACACACACACACACACACACACACACACACACACACACACACACACACACACACACACACACACACACACGCGTAAAGGATGACAGGCCCGAACTCAACCTCAGCACATTCAAGAGGACTGATATGTAATAGAGCAAGTAACTAATGCTTTTTACACATTAGATTTTCATCTCATCTGTTTCACATTTTTATCATTTTCAAAATTACAATGCCTTTGGGGTAACTGCTCATGAAGTCTACCATGATGCTGACTCCGACTCTTTGGCCTCCAAGGGCTCATCTACCAAACTTTACTTGACCTAATAAATTAATCAAACAGACCTTAAAATGGGGAACAGACGTTCATCCAAGGGGAAAAAAGAGTGGAAGTCGAAGAGGGATCATTAAAGAGTATTAGAACGCAAGGCATGAAATAAAGAGCAAACTATCATGCCTAGTCTGGCCCCTGCTGAGTTTTCATGTTTTATGCTTGTTTGATGGACTGTGATGGTCTTTACTGCAATGATTTGTAATATGAAATGTGATCCATATGTCTAGACACTGCATATAAATGAACACATTTTCAAGACGACTGATATGTAATAACATGCATCCTACTAAATCAGCTGGAATTCATTTCATTAGGTTGAGAAGTCAAATGCAAATATGTGGACACCCCTAGCCTAATGAAATGCTTTGCTGATTTCCTACATGATTAAAAAGGTTTAGAAATGGAAGAAGAAGAAAAAAAATGTATACAGTTGTATTTGATCACCCTAGACATTTTTGGTGTCTGATGTCTCCTTCGTTATTTTGGAGCTACAATGCTAATTTAGCCTTGTAATGGAGCACAAACTGTAATTTGTAAAGTAACACAAGTGGTAAATTAATTGGGAAGTCTAAGTGTGACCACTTTTAAGATTCAAGCTGTTTTTCATCTTAGTATTTCTGCTTCACAGCCACAATTCACATACATGAATATACACTGTACTCCTTTTCCCATCTATCATGGTGCCAGCATGGTAAATAGTGACAAATACAGCCAACCAGACAAAACAAGCCTAACCCCAACATCTTTTCTGAGTGGCATAAGTTGGCAGAGATGCACTGCTCGACCTCTTCGGTTAATGAACCCTGAAAGGTCACATTCTGCACCCTGAGGACTCACGTCGGCCATGATGGAATCACTGCTGAGTTCAGCTCTCAGCATTTCTGTTAAATGCTGCTGATGTATGAAGGATGTATTGTTTGACACAAATATAAGGATAGTAAATAAACTGACATACACTGAGAGTAAGCATGTGCTATATAGTGCTGCAGAGTTATAGCTTACACCAGGGGTCTTCAACAGTATCTGCAAAAGCAGAAATGTGACTGCAGGTTTTCAGCCAGTCAGAACACCCATTTCAGTAATTGGTCTTGGTTTTTAAACAACAAATAGTTTAACTCTTCACAGGCTGGAGTAGAAATAAAAAAAAAAACCTTCAGCCAAAACGGCCCTTTGTGGATAAGTTTAAAGATGCCTGAGTTACCTGTCTATCTGTTTGCTATTCTGTCTATCTGTCTGTCTGTTGGTTGTAGTGTCTCTCTATCCATCTGTGTCTGTCTACGTCATTGTATCTGTCTCTCTATCTGTCTGTTTGCTGTTCTCTGTCGTATCTATCCCTATGTCTGTCAGTTGATCTGTCTGTTTGTTGTTTTGTCTGTCTACACATCTGTCGCTCTGTCTGTATGTCATTGTGTCTGTCTCTTTATCTCTCTTGATCTTCTTGACAAGAAGTTTGAAACAACTTTTCAAAAAGTTTTCGCTCAAGTGACTGGAATGAAAACTTGCAGCCATGACGGCTCTTAAGGCTGTGGATAATGTGTTATCTGTTTGCTGTTCTGCCTGTCTGTTTATTTGGTAATAATGCCTGTATATCCATCTATCTGTCCATCTAGTATCTATCTTTGTTTGTTGTAGAATCTATCCTGCTGTATTTCTGTCAGTCTGTCTATCCATTTGCCATTCTGTCTGCCTGTCTGTCTATCCATCTGTCTGTCTGTCTCTCTGTCTATATGCCTTTCTCTCTGTCTCTCTTCTTGACTGTTTGTTGTAGTATCTGTCTATCCATCTGTATGTCTGTCTTTTAATCTGTCTGTCTGTCTTCTTGTCTGTTTGTCTGTTTATTTGTTGTAATGTCCGTCTATCTATTTGTATGTGTCTCTGTCTGTCTGTTTCTCTACTTGTCTGTTTGTTTGTTGTATTTGTTTGCTATTCTATCTGTGTATCTATTTGTCTGTTTGCTTTTTGTTGTTAATATCTATCTATCTATCTATCTATCTATCTATCTATCTATCTATCTATCTATCTATCTATCATTATTATTATTATTATTATTATTATTATTATTATTATTATTATTATTTGATTGTTTGTTATTTCTTAAATATACTACAATGTATTATATAACCTAGGAGCCTAACTTCTACTGTATTTTTCTCCATTCCTTTTTTTCCCCCATTCCTTTTTTTCTTCTTTTCATGCTCAAACCACTGATTAAAAATCAGAAAGCCTACTCAGGTAATTACTATTATTACAGAGATGTGATGTGTTTGAATGTTTTGGCAGTGTTTCAGCCTCATAATGTTACTGGTCTCACCTTTAATCTTCTGTGTGCTATAGAGAAGTGTGTTGAGCCACAGTTTCGCTATTTAGCACTCACATCTCTCAGGTGCAGATGTACTATTACCACTGAAGCAACCACATATGAAATTACATATGAAAATCCACTTTCTCCACTTTCTCTCCAGCTGCACGGTTATTAAATCACTGTGATGTTACAACTGCGTTTTTTTTTTCCAGAAAAAAAAAAAATATATAGATCACTGGCTTTCCAGGCATCTTTTCTTTAGACTGAACTATTGTAGAAATAGTAGCATTTCTTTTCAAAGGCAAATGCTGTTGAACTTGGTAAAGAAAAGCTATCTGTAATGTAAACCTCAGCGTTCTTTGCTCCGTTGTGCCTTTCGAGCGCAGACGGGAGTGAATAAAAAAAAAAAAAGATTGAATTTTCATGGTTGAATTCTGCTTTTAAATTTCATACAGTGCAAATCGGCTGCAAGGATTAGTATATATATAGTCCCCTCCAAAACTATTGGAATGGCAAGGCCAATTTATTTGTTTGTGCTATACACCAAACACATTTGGGTTTGAGATCAAAAGAAGGATATGAGGATAGGATTTTAGGATTTCAGTTTTATTTCCTGGTATTTACATCTAGATTTGTTAAACAACAAAAGTCTTGAAGTAAATAAAAGTAAATAACACTTAATATTTGGGTGCATATACCTTGCTTGCAATAACTGCATCAAGCCTGCGACTCACTGACATCACCAAACTGTTGGTTTTTCTCCCATAGACAGCTCTCTGATCTTCATGTTGGCTTATCCTTTTTAACAACAAATGCAGTCTTCACAGGTGTAACTGAAGGCTAAAACCAAGAGTAGATGTTCAGAGCTATTTATTGTTTAAACAATCAATCTAACAGGACACACCTGGGTAACAAGAAACACCTGCCAGTCACATGTTCCAATATTTTTGAATGCCTACAGATTGGGTGGTTGGATACAAAATATGCTATGTTCTATGTCTTTTAACACATACATATAAATTCCAGCTGAAATTCTAAACTCTCTTCTCATATTCATCTTTTGATCTCAAACCCAAATGTCTTCAGTCTACAGCAAAAACAAATGAACAAATGAATTGCCGATTCCGGAGGGGACTGTATAGTATATGTAGTTTAAGAGCCCAACATTACCCATAATGCACAGCATACATGAGTTTTAGTATTGAGTATTTAGTGAGTATTTATATATTTGTTTACATGAGTATTTAATACGTTTTAGAGTGATTGTGATTTTTCTGTTGTGCACGTAAAGCTGTGGAATCATGTCTGCTCCCACTATTCACACTTTTCAGCTCTGTATTTAAACTTCTATACTTGTCATTTAAATTTTCACTGTTAACAAATATTGGTTAGGATTATTTCAAAAATAGAAATGTTATATAATTTGATAGTTTGATAGTTCTGATTGCGAAGGGAAGTAAGCCTGATGTGACTTTCATCTGCTGCAGTAAGTTTCCTCGGCCGACCACTGTGTCTACGGTCCTCAACATTGCCCATTTCATTGTGCTTCTTCAAAAGAGCTTGGACAGCACATCTGGAAACCCCTGTCTGCCTTGAAATTTCTGCCTGGGAGAGACCTTGCTGATGCAGTATAACTACCTACTGTCTTGTTGCTGTGCTCAGTCTTGCCATGGTGTATGACTTTTGACAGTAAACTGTCTTCAGCAACCTCACCTTGTTAGCTGAGTTTGGCTGTTCCTCATCCACTGATGGTGATTTGTATGTCTACATAATCTAATAAATAGCGAATAAACAGATGTTTAATGTGCTATTTAAAAAAGAAAAATGTATAATCATTGATATTATGAGGAAGCCTCAAGTGTCAGCGATTTGTTGCAGTCGTTAAGTTTCCAGGAAAGAGAAGTTTGTCCTTTCTAGTTTCTCGGTAACATGACAAGCAGGTTTTTTTAGTCTTATTAATTAAAAAAAAAGAAAGAAAAGAAAACAGAGAGTCTGGTGAGGGAACAACTGTTTATAGCTGTTATAATGAAGTGATAACAGGAACTAACTTGTTTTATTGACGTTCCCCAACATTAAATGTAACTATAAATGGTTAAAAAAACACGATGCATCATTCATTAATAAATAAAAAATTATAACTGTTGGGTACAAATTGCTGAGGCATAAAACACATCAGGACATGCTGATATAGGAAAATCAACTTTGGGGTGGTAGCAGTAACTCTGTTTCACCTTGGGCCACATCACACCACACTATCACTGATTATTTTCCTGTTACAGCACACCTTTCAAGTTTTATTTCTTACTTATTAGAGTTTATAAAGGCACTGTTAGCAAATTAAAAAATAATTATATGCACTGTTAGAATAGCTTAAGAATACAGCCTTACGTTATTGAGTTTTCTCTCTGTTTATCCTAGCTATATTATTCCTCTCCATTTCAGCCCCCCTTCTGATTTCTCCTCTTACTGTCCCTCTCATTCTTTCTCACTGTTTTTCTCTACTTTGTTATTGCACTACATTTCTATTCCTCTCTGCTTTTCCTTGCTCTTTCTCTTGTATTTTCTATTACTCGCTATATCTCCACTGCTCTCTTTTTATCTCACTTGCTTATTTTCCATTTACATATCTCTCTCTCTCTCTCTGTCTCTCTCTCTCTCTATTTCTATATCTGTTTTTTTATCTCTCCTTCTGTTTTTGTTCTTCTTGTTCTCTTTTTCCCTCTAATGCTTTTTCTCTCTCTCACTCCCCTCCTCCCTTATTCTCTTTCTACCTTTTTCTCCTACTCTCTCCTACTCTGTCATTTTCTTCTTTTTGTCTGTCCATCTCGCATTTCTCCATAAACTGTTCTTCTTCAGACTTGTTCTCCTTGGAGTGTAGAGAGGTATAAAGAAGGAGAAAATGAGAAAATAAGATTTTTTGAGAAAAGGAGGAACCCTTAAGGTTCGAAAGTTCTCCTTTTCTCTCTCTTTATTCTCATCTACACTCTTAAAAAAAATAATTAA
Source organism: Cranoglanis bouderius (assembly GCA_023630585.1). Lineage (NCBI taxonomy): Eukaryota > Metazoa > Chordata > Actinopteri > Siluriformes > Cranoglanididae > Cranoglanis > Cranoglanis bouderius. Next base: position 12,644,799 of record CM042539.1, read on the forward strand.
AAAAATAAATAAACAAACAAACAAACAAACAAACAAACAAATAAATAAATGTTTCTTCAGTGTTTCTCTCTCTGGAGCCCATAAATATTCCATGAAGAGCCTTACAACAGAAGTTCCGAGTAGAACTCCTTTAGAGACTCAGGAACCTTTAACTATCCAAACTAAACTTTCCTCCCTTCTCTCTATCTCTTTTCTCCCTTCTGCTCTCTCCCTTTATTTTTCCCACATCTTTTGTTGTATATCAAATCTATTACTCCTTTTCTCTTTTTCCCTTTACTTATTTTTCTCTAATGCTTAGTCTCTCTTTTCTCTCTCTCAGCCCCTTCTTCTCACTCCTCTATTTTCATCCACTCTCTCCCCATCTGTAATTTTCTTTTTTTTGTCTCTCACTCTCCTTTTTCCCATCTATAAGTCTCTTTATGATTCTCCCTCCCTTTCTCACCAACATTCTCATTTTCTCTCTTTTTATTCTCCTCTACACTCTAAGGGAAAAACTGGTTCTTTGATTTGAACCCATAAAGGTTCTTTGTAGAACTGTACACAGAGTTTTCTCTTGCAGAAAAGGTTCCAAATTGAACCCCTTTAGGACCCATTTTCTCCTTCTGTGTTCTCTCCATACCTGTTTCCGTTGATCTATCACTCCATTTCTGTTTTTTCTTTATTTCCTTTTCTCTAATGCTTATTTTCAAGTGCCCTTATTCTTGTTCTTATGCTTTCATCTCCTCTCTCTCCCACTGCCTCTCATTCCTTCTTCTTCTTTTTTTTTTTGTTTGTTTCTCTATAATTCTCTTTATTTTTCTCCCTCTGTTCTGTCTGTTTTAATCTCCTCTATAAGCCTAAGTGGTTCTCTCTCTGGAGCCTTAAAATGTTCTTAGAACATCTTTCAGAAAAGGTTCTCCATTCTCTCTCTCTCTCTCTCTCTCTCTCTCTCTCTCCCTCGCCTCAGAGTGTGTGAGTGTGTGTTCACTCTCTCAGTGACTCCTGTGCCACTCGGATCACACTCTCACACTCCTCTATCAGGATTACTGCAGCCCTGAGCCGCTTCCCTCTCTCCTCTCATCTTCTTCTTCCTCTGCTCTAGATGATCCCTCTTTCCGCCGGTGTCCTGTCGGTAAGTGTCCCGAGTGTCCCGCTGTTTTATGTCCGTCTTTATCGCCGCGTCTCTCTCTCTCTCTCTCTCTCTCTCTCTCTCTCTCTCTCTCTCTACCTGCGGCGGCTTTTCCGCCGACTGCGCCTTCAACTGCCTCCAAAGTCTCACTGTTCTGCTGATAGGAAGCGAGAATATAGACTTTGTGGAGTGAATTATTGAATTAGTGAATTGTGCGCGAAGTTGTTTTCTTCTTCTTCTTCTTTTTCCTTTTCCCCCCAAACACTTAAATGACTTTTGAAAGCCGATCAGCAGAGTCGGAGGAATGCCAACGTATATGAAATCATACGCATACAAACTGTAACGCACAGCATGGCCTGTTAACCCCATTGAACCCTAATCTTAACCATGCGTAACTTTTTATACGATTCCAATAGTGCAAAATCGTATATTTATGAATTGCAGAATTTATAGCGCACGCGCGTTCCATGGCGCACTTGTGTTGTCTTTAGAGCAATCTCATTTAACTTTTTTGTTTGTTTGTTTTTAACTTTTGCTTTATTATTATTTCCATTTCTTCCAAATGAATACCCCATGCATTTGAAACTCAGTGATGAGATTTTCCAGATTTTCTCCGATCAGAGATTTACTAGCTGCATGGCTGAGCACATGGACCACATGGTGGCGCTGCTGCAGATTTTATTGCTGCTCCTGGCTGAAGCAGGTTTTATTGTTATTAAATCTGCTGCATATATAATCTAAGATATAATACATGCTCTACTACATTGTGCGATATTTAGCCTATATCACCTTACAATGCACGCTCATCAAGTTGCTGTCTTATTCAAATTGTTTATCTTCTCATCCTCTCTTGCTCTGCACGAGGATGAAGTGTGATGGCTGTTGATGTCTGGAATTAATAAGTGCACTATTTATAATTTACATTAAACCTATTGATATTATAATTTCATTTATCTGATTTTAGTGGTGCATTGCTGGATCCTTTGTGCTAAATGATGCATTCAAAATTCACTGAGCCTCATTTAATGCAAGTGCAAGCACTTGGGATTTGTTTGTTTATTTCTGTGCAGGATATGATCCCTCCTCCTGTTCAGTTCCGAGTCTGTCATTTTGAAGCGCAGTAGATTTGGGGAAATACAGGGATTGCATTCATTTTTGTGCTGAAATAAACATCAGCTCCAAGTAATGCCTAACAAGACAAGTTTTGGATGATTACTTGCAATCCAAATGTTTATCTCAGCTCATCTCATCAGCATTTTTTAAGTGTGTTTTTTGTCCATGAAAAAAAGCAGCCTTCATATACAAGGGCAAATAAACAGGGTAAAATTAACAGACGGAGACTATGAGTAGTACAAAATGAAGTGAATATTGATTGATTCATTCATTTATTCATCCATTCATCTTCAGTAAGTGTTTAATCCTGGTCAGGGTCATGGTGGATCCGGAGCCTATTCCAGGAGTGCACACATCCATGCACGCACACTCATTCATAATTTAACAGAACCAATCCATCTACATGCATGTACAGTACTGTGCAAAAGTTTTAGGCACCCAATTTTTTTTTTGGTACAAACTTTGTTATAGTTTTTTTATTTTATGACTTCTACATTATCAAGTCAGTACAAAAACATTTTAGATTCCCAAACTTTAGTTTTCTAGCACAAAATTATATGTTACAGAAAAATGTTTGTATGTCATTAAAGAAAGCAGCATATTACGTAAGAGACACTTTTAAGACAAAAAACACAATGAAGGCTGCTGGGTTTTGCTGCAAAAATAAGAAGCAAGTGCAAAAGTCAAAGTCTCCAGAAGAACTGTGGCTGGTTCTGCAAGATGCTCAATAAAACTTACCAGCTCATTTCCTTATAAAACTGCACAAATTGTACCAGAGACTGTTATTTTTATTTTTATTTTTATTTAAATTTTTTTGTCACACCAAATATTGACTTTGTTTCATTTGACTGCTCTTTATGGTATTTCTCTTTTTAATGTAGAAACATTTAATTTCATTATTATTTCTGTATTTGGGAGGTGAGAGGAAACCGAAGAACCTGAAAGAAACTCAAGTGAACATGCACAGAAACTCAAACTATGAACCAGGATCATGCCAGACCTGTCAACTGGCAACACCACTACAATGCTGCCGAGATACCCTGTATAAAAATTAAAATACAATTAACACTTAAAAATTAGAAGATTAAGATATCTGGGATTGAAAAATCATCATAGTTGCTGAATTACAAGCAATAATTGATAGATTGTTTCATTATTTCCTGCTGTAGAGTTCTTAGCTCTTGGCACTAACAGATCTTGATTCATAGACCTTAATACACAAGAATGATTATAGAAGGTCTCTAGTTTGCATAAGTAGTACATCACTAAATCTTTGTATGTCAACAAAATGCTTTTGGATGAAACAGGTCTAATATCATCAGGTTTCTTTGATCAGCATCTCCTTTGACACGCTTCCAGGCTGCACTACAACTGCAATTACAATAATCCTGAAGTCATGTACCAATTTCTCAGCATGCTTTATAAACAGTGTGCGTATTGCTAAGCTTGGTGAGATTATTATTGCTATTATTTTCCAGCAGTGTCATATCTGTGATTTGCGTGCTGCTTTCAGTCATGGTTAACACAACTTGGTTTGGCAGGTCATTAAGTGTAATAGCATCAGAGAACCCCGTCCTCACACGAGCACACACACATACGCTCGGTGGAAAACTAAATGAGTCTTACAGCGTGTTGGACAAAACAGGAAGTGCCTTTAAATAAGCAATAAACAGAGTTGGTTATGACTGTGAACACATCATATCCTTATGAATATTAATATCCAGGTTTCAGTAACACCTTCTGTGAAGCCTGTTAGAGGTAGGCATTACGGAAAAAAACATTTGAAGGAAACTTCATGATATATGATGTGTGTGTATCATGGATTTGGGCGTTTAAGTGCTAGAAAAATCTTTGCCAATGTCAATTACAACTAGTGTCACATTTAAAAAGCCATAAAAATAGATTCAATGTATATTGAAACAAATTATGAGTGGCACAGTGTTGTTAGTGCAGTAAGCAGCGTTGGTGACTCACTACTCCAGTATACCTGATTTGATCATGAGCTCAGTTTACTGTCTGTATTGAGTTTTGCATGTTGTCTGTTTGGGTTTCCTCTGGGTTCTACGGTTTCCTCCCACCTCCAAAAACCATGCCTGGCTACTCTGAATCACCTCTAGGGGAAATGAGTGTGTAAATGTGTACATGCATGGTGTATTTGACCTCATGCCATGTGTTCCTGGAAAAATTCTAGATCCACATCAACCCTGACCAGTATAAAATGGCTACTGATGATGAATGAATGAATGACTGAATACAATTTTTGATATTTAACATCTGGTACAAAATCTGGTACTTTTGACTAATGGCTAACCAGCTATTTGTTGCTGTGAGTCACAGTGGGTCACGATACTGATATAATACTGTTATATTGCCCTGGTCTAAGTATGTACTGTGAGGCTTTAAGAGTATTCTTGGTTAATAACAATAATGTGAGAAAGCTTATTATAAGATAATTAGGGATGAACAATTCCTCATAAAGCTCAAACTGACAATAAAAAACATATCACAAATCGTTTATCACAGGTTCCTTTGGCGCCTGCAATGTTTAATATCTTTAATACTAATAAGCATTAAAAAATGAAGCATTATGAACATTTATAAGGTCACCACTGAGTGCTTCAAATCACTTAAGTATTATAAACTTAAAAGCAATGTAAATGTAAAGCAAAGATTGGCAAAAAATTAAATTGACAAGTGTCCCCTTTACCACACATGTAGCTGAGCAGTGAAAACCCGTTTTAAAATCTGTTCCATAAATTCACACCCAAATCATACAGTATATCTACTTCTTTATGCTATGTTATCTCATATTAAAACATGAAGGTGGAATTGTACCAAACAAATACTGGAAGCAATGTTGTGTATTAAATATATGATTATAGTTAATATTAAAGTTAGTTCTGTATATGAAATTACAAGCATTATAGTTAGATATTATTATCATAGTTCCATTGTGTCTGTTTTTCACTTTAAATCTTTTTACCAGAGTCCAAAAATTGTCCGGACAGTGTCCGGACTAATCTTATAACACACTTGCGGCGATAAAATCATTAATTTGTTTATACTTATTGAAAATATCTGCTAAGTTGATTTCCATTCCTCTGGCACCAGTGTACTATAAGAAATGGTTAAAATCTAAAAAGCAAATTTTGAACACAAAAGATGTCATCAAACTATTCCTTTAAAACCTCACCAACATTCTTTTAGTCATATTAAAATTCAAATACAGTACTATAATTTAGTCATTGATGACTAATTAAAGACACACGTTTTTTAAGTGCCTTAATTACTGTATTTGTAATTTCCTTTTTTTTTTTTTTTTTCCAGAATTGACAAATAGTTAGCAGGAATGGCTGATTTACACTCCTGAACATGCCTTCCCCTGTAGGCATGGAATTAATGATAGCAAGGAAATCAATGATAGCAATTTATTGACAGATGTATATGAGTTTATATGAGTTTATAAAATGTTCAATTGGCACTGTGACCAAACTATATACAATATTATGTTATAATGTTATAATGTTATAATGACTTAGTTATCAGTTAGTGCAGTCTTCATGGAAAGCATTACTGAGTTTTTTCAGGATTTATGGATGCTAAAAAATTTTTTTGCTTCAGCGACTTTAACAAAGCAAGACTGTTTTTGCTTTAAAACTGCTCACATTCCTAATTCTAACTTTAACTCCAAATTCTCTATGGAGCACATGTATAATTACCTCTGCTGAGACTGTGCCGGAAAGTGACCCTTATCCAGATGGTTCTGTTATTTTGGGTCCTTGCGGAGACGCAGTTGTTGAAGTCACGAAGGACGAAAGAATAAAAAAGAGCAGAAAAATGCTGAATTCTGAATGAGTTGTTGGAATTTCATTGTTTTTTCTTCCCTTTTAATCTTCTTCCACTTTTGCAATGCATGCGTAATCCTAAACTCCATAAAAACTCTAAAATAATACTGAAGTTCATTGAAGTGTGAGGATTTTCTATTCACTGCCATTACAACCTTGTGGATTGAATTATTCATGAATACATGCAAATCTAGGTCTGTGGTTAGCACGTTTGCCTCCCACCTCCAGGGATTGGGGGTTTGAATCCCGCCTCCACCCTGTGTGCTCAGAGTTTGGATGTTCTCCCGTGCTTCGGGGGTTTCCTCCAGGTACTCCGGTTTCCTCCCCCAGTCCAAAGACATACGTTGTAGGTTGATTGGTATTTCCAAATTGTTCGTAGTGTGTGAATGTGTATGCACCCTGCGATGGGTTGGTACCCTGTCCAGGGTGTCCCCCGCCTTGTGCCCTGAGTTCTCTGGGACAGACTCCAGGCTTCCCATGACCCTGTGTACAATAAGCAGTACACACAATGGATGGATGGTTTGTCATGAATCAAGTTAAATGGGCATGTGATAATGCCTTTGTACTTGTAAACTATGTCCTCTGCTTTTTTTTATTCAGATATTTTTGCATTGCTTAGCTATTTTTTATTTGATTAAGTTTTGGAAATGCTAATTTCTATTCCTGGAGATTTTGATATTATGCACCCAATTCAAGTCGAGTTCAAGAAAGCACAGCCATTTTTTGCTTAATAAGTTTTGTCGAACAGCGGCATAAGGCCGATACCACCGATAACAGGTAGTAAGTTCATACATTCACAGAGCAGATTTCAATAAACCAATGATTACAACAAAGGGTATGGATAACCTAAAAAAACACACACACACTTCACATCTCCCGACCTAAGCACGCCTGGTGTTTTTTTTAAATATCTGGATGGCAGCGGATTGGGCGAGCTAGACGATGCCCTAATGATGATTGGCAGGTGACATATCCAATCAACAGAGACCTGAGAGCGAAATAGCGGAGTGAGAGAAATAGATTGAAGAAGAGAAAAACAACAAAAAACAACAAGGAAACGAAACCAAAACACATGTGGACCGTAACACTGTGTCTTGTCTAACATGACAGAATAAAACAGACTGAATCAATATATATACTACATTCAAAGAATATAGACACAAATTTAGTAAATGTGACACATGTAAAGTAACCTCTGCATACTGTATGAGTTGCTGAGATTCCATAGGGCTCTGAGCTGAGACTGTTTCAGAAGTTTCTCTTGATGGATTTAAAAATAGAAATTCTCTACAATCATTTGGATTCAGGTATGATACAGTGTCATACAGGTTGTCACACTTTTCAGCTTGATGGTTTGTTTTATTTTAGTCAGCATGGCTAAATGCATTATTGATAAATTTGTTAGCATTATATTTCTAGAGACACTTTATAAAATAATGATATCAAATATAGCTGCAAGCAGCAATTATTGGGGTTCAAGCACTTTTATTACTTAATTGTGCAAGCCTATAAGCACCTAAATCAGATGAAAAAGCAAGATAATTTTAAGAAATATCAGCCTTCATTAACCTTGTCTAATAGCTATTGAACATTGATTGGCTGATGGCAGCCATGTTTTCAAGATTCACAACTGTCCTCATGTCCTTAGAACCAATTTATTGTTTTTTCCTATTATAGCGTCACCAACTGGCCACGCTCAGTAATTTTTTACGTGTCCTTAGATTGGGCCCATAAATAAGTGTGTTAATTTAGGTGAAAATATCTCGTTCCTTGCAAGAGTCAATAGCCATTTAATAAAAGTGGCCACACCCACTTTTTGTTTTTTTGGCGTGCCGTTAAATCAAAAGTTCAACATTTTTTGATAATTATTGATAATGGGACTCCAGATAATCTTTCTGCACTGGTTTGGTTCCAATCTGAAGAATGGCCTAGGAATAGTTCGCAAAAGTAGGTTTTGCAAACAATCCAATATGGCGGAAAATTTTTCATGGCGGAAATTAAATCAGAGATATGCTTTGTTTGTCCTGAGTCATTCCAATGATATAAGACGCTTGATCAGTTTTAGGGTAGAATAATAATAATAATAATAATAATAATAATAATAATAATAATAATAATAATAATAATCATCATCATCATCATTATCATCATCATAATCATCATCTTAAGAAAAACAATAGGGTTTCCGCACTTCGTGCTCCAACCCCTAATAAAAATTATTAACTGGTCATTTTGACAGAATTACATTGATGTTTCAGAGGTACAATGAGGGATATGTTGCCATAATTTCATCAATCCCAAGTGGTAGTCTCTTCCTCCAATACACTTGAAGCCACTGCGACTTTTGAAACTTCTGCAGCCTTCATTCAAAGGAGAATGCTAACTGCTCTATTTTGTTCACTAGTTAAACACCTGCTGTCATCTGGCATTGATCTGATCATCAGGGGAATGAGCAAGTCTGTCCTTCCCATCCAAAGAGCACAACTACTATTCTTTCACAGACAGAGCTGCTGTATCACTGCGATTTAACCTCTTAGTCTCCAGATGTCACCCCCATAACTTTTTAATAAATTTAAGAATGCTTTGTAAGCAATAAAACATGATGGGGCATGCTGCTATAGGAAAACAATAAACAACTGAGTGGTGTGATGGCTTCAGGCAGTTAACACTCTGAAGTTGTTATTTTCCTATAAGAGCATGTGTTTTATTACTCATACGCCACAACAAGCTGCTGACAATTACAATGGTCTATGAATTAAAGAATGTCAGCCTTGTATTCATTTATAGTTACTTTTATTGTTGTGGAACGTGATAACATTTCCCGTTATCACTTTCATTATAGCAGCTATAAACCCTCACCAGCCTTTCTTTTTCTCTCCTTTAAAGTTAAGACGAAAAAATACCCACATTTGAAGATAAATACCCTTATTTGAAGATAAGACGGAAAAAATACCCACAACAACAACAAAAGCACAATGTCCTCCGTCCTGAAGCCTCCTGTGCTGACACAAGGGACTCCTCAAATAAATGCTAAATAAATGTCTCCTTACAGAAAGCTTCAAAATATGAGCACAACATTTTCCCAACAGCATTAGATTTATTAACCTTACATTATGTGGAGTGTCCACCATACACAGAGCTGCTGTTATAGAAAATTAATCAACACTCTCTGACCAACTGGATTCAAGAAGTTTTGAAATTGTGAATATATATATATATATATATATATATATATATATATATATATATATATATATATATATATATATATATATATATATATATATATATGATCATGCTAGTATTTTTTTACACTAACATCAGTAACAGTATAAATACTAAAAGATAGCTGTGTTGGGTTACTTCAAAAAAGTAATTAATTACTGATTACTAATTACATCGTCAACGTTGCATTTAAATTACTGACTAATTACTCTGTCTGAAAAATAATTGCATTACTCATGACTAATTACTTCTTAAAATCCGTATCAACCTTGACCACATGGACAATAGAAATGAAAATCTTCTATTGATTCTTTAAATTTGAGTCAACCATGGAATAGTTTAGCCTATTAACCATAGAAGAATTTTTTAAATGCAAAATGTAAACAAATGATATAAAATGGCTTAACAATAAGAGCTACTACTCCAGAGAGAGGCCAATAGTGTTTTTTTTCCCCAGGACATAATTTACATTTTATTGTGATGCTCCTGTCTACATGTGTCAAAAAATGATGTAATGGGAATTTTTCCATTTCCAACAAGTCATGAACAGATCTTCTCTCTGTGTGACGTTGATCTGGGAAAGACACGTTGCCATGACTAAACTCGGACCTTCCATGAAAAATGTGAAGTGTCCAGGGACACAATTGAAGGTGGAGGAAAGAAAATTTATAAAGCGAAGCTTTATAATCACTGATGCTGCTTGCAAAGGTTCAGCAGTGTTGCTATAGTGACTGAGGAAGATCAGATCATTAGACGTTGACGAGAAAGATTTTGAAAAAATGTGATGTGCTGCAGTGTGTGTGTGTGTGTGTGTGTGTGTGTGTGTGTGTGTGTGTGTGTGTGTGTAAGCTTGCTTGACATTATTTTCCCTCAGCTGCATTATTTAGCAGTACAAAAAAAGCATGTGGTGTATATTTGTACCATTTACCACTGGTTGCTTTTGCTTTTTTTATTGGGCAAACTACTTCAGGCTTAAATCATCACACACTCATCTCAAACCACTTCTCAAAACAACCTTCTGATTGGTCAGTAGTCGTTAACTAATTTTCCATTTACAGCAACTTTGACAAACGTGCTGGCTGCAAGGCAAATCACAGATTTATATCAATGCGCTAGATTAGGGCGGGACATTTTGATATGACAAAAATATCATATCATGATACTTGAGGACATTTCTACAATACACAATGCGTATCACGATATATAATTTAGCTAGCAAACTGTCTGCAAAACAGTAGTAAATATAAACAAAAAAAATGTTAAACTGAGTTTGATACTGAGTTTGATACTTTTCTTTAATGCCTACAAAGACAGTTTAAAAAAATTACATCAAATCAAGGGCATCCATTCAGTACCATTTAATTTGTAATGATTAAAAACATAAAGAATACAGAAAAGTGTATCGCATAATCATTTATCACGATATCGATATTACATTGATATGTTGCACAGCCCTATGCTAGTTGAAATATGTTATCTTTCAATAGTAACTTTTTTACTGGGATGCTCCATGTTTGTATTTTTAAAGAAAAGGTGAAGAGGTAAATCTTTTCTGATATTGGAATGTCTTCAGGACAGATGACATTTTGCCTTCTTGATAACATAACCAGCTGCATTTTTTTTTTGTCTTAACTTCAAGAGAAATTGAGGGAGAATCTGTTAGTTTAATGCTGCTAACAGGAACTAAAGTATCTCATGGACAGGCCACAATGTTAAATGTAACTATAAGTGGATAAAAAATATTGTTCTTTAATAAATATTATTGGAAAATAATAAATGTCAATGTGGTAACAGTGTTGATTGTTTTCCTATTACATTTCTTGAGTATCAAGACAGGCACATGAAAGGTCAATGAAAAACATTCATGAATTATGTGTGGCACAAAACAAACACCGTTCATTCTTCCTTATCTTTTCCGTTCATGACTCTCTGCCCTCTCACTCCTAGCTTTTTTTAACAGGTGATCCAAAGTAATTTAATATTAATCATCCAGCCAAACTGACTATCTCTCTCCCCTTCAAATTCTTTTCTCTCTTTCTCGCCTTTTCTTGACTATCAACAAAAATAAAAGTGACAGGCTGTGTCAGTGTAATAAAAAAAAAGAAAGTGGTACAGTAAAAGCCCATAGTGGCATAGTGAATCAGCTAAAACACTTTACAAACATTACATATCTCTCTATCTAACTACTGACCGAGGTTCTATTTGTAATAAACATGTAGGCTAACATAACTGTGGATATAATACTTAGCATATGATTGTGAAAATAAATTAAGATGAGTAAGGGCGTTCGAAATAGATTAAACCTGGGTCATTTCTGGTACGTGGATATGGTTTTATCCATATCAACGTTTCTGCTATCACATCTGTTAAAGTAACTGTTTCTGCTAAGATTTTTAACCGTTAACTTCCTTGAGGTGGTCTGATCGGTCCTGTGAGGATGCGCACTGATAGAAAAGCGTTCCTATTGGCTGCAGCCTGTAGGTATTATGACCAATCACGAAAGTCAACATTGCGCAACCACACGCAGAATGTCCCCGCTATGCTTATGTACAGAACTCGCATTTATGTGCAAAACTAGCTTTTGTAGGCTTTCGAGTGGATAAAAGATAAAAACCCTTGTTATTTCCAAAAAATATTTAACCGGAACTCTGTCCTCCCTTGAAATTCACTCACCAGACTCAGTCCCCCCCCCCCCCTCTCCTGGGTTTTCCACACGCAACAGTCTCTAGAGTTTACACAGAATTGTGTAGGGAAAAAAACATCCAAAAACAACACCTTTTTTGAGAGAATTGCCAGACTGGTTCGAGCTGACAGGAAGGCTACCATAACTCAAACAACCACTCTTTACAAGTATGGTGAGCAGAAAAGCATCTCAGAATGTACAGTCAAGTGGCTGTTGAGTATACAGCTTTATCTCTGGTACAGAAAAATACTGCATACCTAAGCAGTGCATTTCTGAATGAAACGCAGCATAGTGACTACATGAAAACAATATTGTGCCTGTTGTGTACATGTGCGAATGTTCATTGGTTGTGTGTGTGTGTGTGTGTGTGTGCGTGCGTGTGTGTGTGTTGTGCATGTTACTGCATGTTTAGGTTTGTCTCTTCACCATATTTACTGTAACACCAAACCATAAAAACTCCAATTTCCACCCATCGGAATCCTACACGGTGTGTGTAAAATGTTGTTAACAAATCCCGCTTAGCGTGTGGGTGTGTGTGTGTTCACCGTGGTGTTATCAAACAGGCAGAGTGTTAGCCAGTTAAATAGGGAGGGACTTTTCCCCACCGCTAATAGAGGTCTTGTCCGTCTCACCCATCAGAGCTGCTGTGAGTTTATTCAGGTTGCTTTAATGAGATTCCTGTTTACGGTGGAGAGACAGACAAAACACTGGTGAGGAGAGAGAGACAGACAGAAAGAGATGGAAAAGGGACAAACAGACAGACAGGCAGTGAGAGTGACATGAGCAGAGAAAGAGAGAGAGAGAGAGGAAGAGAGACGGATGAAAAAGAGTGATATAGACAGGCTGACAGAAAATACAGAGAGAGATGATCAGAGAGAAAGTCGGGGCGTGAGACCAGGAGACAGGGGTGGACGGCTGAAGACGGGAAGGAGAGAAATAGAAAGAGAGACAGAAAGAAATGAAAAGCTAGAGATGGAAGAAGGCAGATAGAAAAGAGAAAATAGAGCCAAAGAGAGGAGAGAGAGAGAGAAGTGGACAGACTGACAGTTATGAAATGGAGACAGACTGAGATGGATAAGAGATGGAGACATACACAGGCAGAGAGAGAGAGAGAGAGAGAGAGAGAGAGAGAGAGAGAGAGAGAGAATCTTTTTTTAATACAGAGAGGGAGAAAGATTTTGTTCTATTGCTTTTTGGTCACTTCCCCGTCTTTCTTTCTTTCTTTCTTTCTTTCTTCCTTTCTTTTGGGACACAGTAAAAGAGAGACAGACAGACAGAGTGAGAGATAGAGAGACAGAAGTAAAGAGTAAAGTTGTGCTGTCTCTCCTCCTTTCTCTATGTGATAGCTGTGGGAGTCTCAGGCTTACTGTATCTACTTGTCTCTGTCTCAGCCTGAAATAGAAACAAAATCACATTCAGGCACACACACACACACACACACACACACACACACACACACACACACACACACACACTGTTAGAAACAAACAGTTCCTAAAGTGCATTTAAAAGACAGGATCATTAATGTTCTGATTTAAATGTGATAGTGTAAGGAATACAAAAAAAATCACAGGGCGTACTGTTACAGGATGGTGTGATGCGGCCCAGCATGAAGCATGACATGGATTTACACCCCGAAGTTGATTATTTTATTACAATAGCACATCCCGAGGTGTTTTATTCCTCTTAAACGACAGTACTTTGCAAATTATTCCAATTTTTTATTGATTACATTTCTGTTTATTAAAGAATTGCATGCTGTTCATTTAATCCATTTATAATTACACTGAATGTTGTGCAACATCAGGGAAACAAGTGACACAGTGACAAGTTATCACTTACATTATAGCAGCTATACAACAGTCATTCTTTCACATTCTCCTGAAGTTAAAAAGACAATAATTGCAGCATTTTACCAAGAAATGACAAAATGCAATGTCCTCTGTCCTGAAGACTTCCCAGTGGTGGAAAACTCAGAGTTACAGCTTTACGTCTGACTGTTAGAAAGTGCAGACACTGGAGACTCCTTCCAAACATGCTAGGTAAACTTTCTCCATCTCTATACAGAATATCAACATTTATACAGTTGTCTTTGTTGATTAACAACATGGTTTTAATGTGTTTATTAATAGGCTTAGACTATGTGAAGTGTCTAAAGTGTCTAACTAATACACATCCCTGTAAATAAAAAAATGATAAAGCATCAGAACTAGCGTCATTTGAATTAGACTGTTAGAGAAAATTAATCAACACCTTCTGACCAATCAGTTTTAAAAGGTTAATATTTGTATAAATTGTTTTAGTTTACAGGAAGATATCCACACCTTGTTAAACCTGACTGGCTTGGTGCATAAGTACAAAATTCCTTCGATACATTATTTTAAAAATATCAGCGTTTATTCATTCAGTGAATGAATACAATTTAAAAGTCATATAAAAAGACACATTGGATGTTCCTTTTAAATAATGTTTTGCTATTTACAGTTTTATTTAAGTACTATTTTGTCTTCTGGGAAACATGTAAATATCTTATGCAGCTTCCGACGGGCCGTATTAAATGAAAAAATAAGATCTTTAAACAAAATAATAACAATTTACACCGATAATCCTGTTAAAAAGTTTACAACCCCCCTGGCTCTTAATGTGTCATGTTGCCCTCTGGAGCATCAGTGAATGTTTGCACCTTTTGTAATAGTTGTGTTTGAGTCCTTCAGTTGTACTGTGAAAGTGTGAACAAATGGATCTCAAAATCATATACTCACTGTTGGAAAGGGCTCAAATATGCAGAAGATGCTGGAGATAGAAAGCAAAGAATGTGCAGGACCTGGAGGATTTATCTGAAGAACAGTGGGCAGTTTAACTGCTCAGGACAAACAAGGGACTCATGAACAACTATCACAAAACATAAAACAGTCGTTGACATCATCCAGGTAACAACACACAGTGTTAAGAATCAAGCGTATGTAAACTTTTGAACTGGGTCATTTGTGTAAATTCAGTTATTATTGTGTCTTGTAGACTATACAGTATGTAAACATCTGTCATGTGAAATAGCTTATTTGGGGCATCACTAAAAAAAAAAAAGCAATTTCCCTCTTATTTTGAAAAAAAAAAAAAATAATAATAATTATTAACATTTTGCAGGCGTATGTAAACTTATGACCTCAACTGTATTCTTTAGAGTACACATTTATGCTAAAGTTTTTTTCTGACTATCCTGAATGTCTGGGCCCAATATTGTCCACCTGTAGGTTTCTAGCAATTAAATGTCTCTGCAGTGACCAGTAAAGGTGCTGAGCAAGCAACTTCACAGCTCCATAAAGAGACAGCAGAGCCCAAAAGTCTGAGTAAACCAAGAACTTTCAGAAACTAATACAGTTTGGTGATGTTTCTCAAAAAAATATTTATTTAAAAAAGAGAGAGACGCTGTGTTTCTATAAGTAATTATAACAAGTAACATGAATAAGAAAAAAAAAATCATGGATGTAGTTTACTAATTTGCACTTTTGTAGCCTATTCATTAGCTAGCTGTTTTCTAGCTTGATAATTGGCTCATTAGCGGTTAGAATAAGAAATAGCGCTGCACCCACTCAGCTGCAGTCTGACAGTGGACACAGGAATAAACACGTGATCTTTTGCTCAGTGTTACAGATAAAATAGCTCATTTTCAGCTCCTAGTTAGCTTTATTTAATGACATGTACACTATAGGCATGTTAAATCGATTGGCTGCTCACAGGTGCTAGAACATTTGAAAATAACATAATGACTGTTAAAAAGTCTTGTTAGTATGGATTCTACGTGTTCAAGCATTTGCAGTGTTTATTTTAATGCCATAGACTGAAAATAAACATTGGATATGGCATTCTATAAGCCTTCCTTTTAATATCTGTTATTCATGCTCTTTTCTTGCCCGATAATATTATTCACTTCAGTCTCTGGAGGTTCTTTCTTTTATTTCCCACATCAGCTGTTTCCACTTCCAACTCTCTACACTCTATTTGAAATTCAGGAATGCCTTATTTGTCACCTTTTCAAGAATTATGATAATGGAACCTGCTTTATTCTGCTCGCTGTCTGACATTAAATGCCATCAAGATTTCCGCCCTCGGTAAAATGTCAGTGACTCATGAGGTGATTCATAACTATTGCCTTCCTCCGGGTACATTGATCCTCTTTTTTTCCCTTTGTGAAATTGAAACGTGCCGTTAAACTCTGCGTCTCGACCCGATATTTGGATTTTTGTTATGTTTTAGTGGCTCAGATGACGGGTGAAATGCTCACTAGACTAAAAGGCGACCGCAAAGTGACAGAAGAGGACAGATGAACACTTGTTCCTCTTTTTGTCCTGTCAAATCTGAAATAGACTCATATGGGAGCTCAGTACAGCTAAGACTCTGTCTCTACCATCCTGTAGCGTCTACTACTTAGCAGCGTTCTGATTCTTTGCCCCAGGCCATCCATTTAGATTTACTATAAATACAGATGTAATATTTATTTTAAAATCCCCCAAACTATCTTCTCTTCATGCCAGTGATGATCAATATAAACAAGGCTGTCAGAAATGGAGGTCCAATTGGTACATGGAATCATTTTGTGCAATATACAGTGTGCACGCACACACACACACACACACACACACACACACACACACACACACATTGTATATACTGTGAACACAAAATATTAGCTGCATATTTCTTGATGAAATAGGAATCGCACTTTTCAGGTTGATCAATTTTCTAAGGATCAATATATTTAGCAACATTTTCCTAGTGGATTGTTTAATGTTTAATGATTTACTGCACATTTATATGGAAGTATTTTCCGGTCAGTTTTCAAAACTACCTGCGAATTGTATTTTCAATTGCGTTTTCTATTTGTGGACGCACAAATTGTGACATAATTCAAACGAAAATGCAAATCGCGTATTTTTGTTTACACGAATGTATAATGTCTGCCAAATTTCAAATGGAAAAGCAAAGTCCATTTGCAATTGCATTTCCAATATCTTACGAGTTATGACCCTGTCATATAGTAATAGCAATAGCAGGTACCCCGTTTGCTATTTCACTTCCTTGGCGTTGTGTACGGAGCCTGCTAAAATTCAAATTAAACCTTTGCATTTGCATTTCCGATGCCTTGCACAGAAACCTGTCAATCAGTGTTGGGGGTGGGAGTATACTATGGGGCGTGTTTGTATTTGGAATGACGTCAGTTAGATTTGGATTTCAATGGCCGAAATCCTGAGCAAAAATACTACTGTTTAGTATAAAACTTATTTCATATCAGAGTGCAAACTGTGCAGCATGTCCTTCCAAAGTTAAAGGAAAACCAGCAATGTTAACAGCTATAAGTAATTTGTTGTGGCAATGAAAAAGAATGAAAAATTTTTTTTTTAAATCTGTCTTAAACACATTTGTGTAATGTGTCACTGGTGAGTTTTGAGTGAGACTGTGTGTGCAGCCATGAATCTCATGCCTTATTCATTCATTTTAAATAATTCAGTTGTTGTTTGTTTAGTAATTGAGAATTTAGGATTTAGTACATAATATTTTATTAAAAAAAAACAACAAAAAAAAAACATTCCTTTTCTCTATATGCGACTGTTTGGGTCATTTAAAAAATTCACTCACAGCTTCCTGACGTTGTTTCTCCTTTTTTTCTTCCGGAGTTGCTGCTTTGCTGTGCTTCAGATGCACGCGTGAGGTACACATGTGGTACAAAGTCATCATTGCAGGTCATTGATCACAGTGAATAAGAAGGAATAATAGTGCTCTGTCTTAATAGTGTAGAATGCAGACTTTAATACACTGAAAAAGACATACTATTAGCATCACATATATATATATAAATAAAATTGGTTTCACTCTGCCCACATTTAAAAATTTTTCTACATTCTTTTGAAAGTCCATGGAATAAAATAAAATATCAGATGCCACGAGTGTACCTTCTGCCATCATTTACACATTTGAATAACCATGTAGGCTAATATGAAGCAATATGATAACATGAAATTAAAAATAACCTGGCCATGGGCGTTGTTTCGGCTCATTTTGTCCCTTGATTATGTTCAGTAGATGAAAGCGAAGCAAAGCTATAAAAACATGGTGGACTGCACAGAACTGTTGACTTGGGAATATGTTTAAAAATATAGTTAACTAAGTCATTTTCTAATTAGCATTAGTCAGCTATTTAGCTATGCTAAGTAGCTCCTTAGGGTATGACATAGCACATGTCTATGACTGTATGTCTGGTATGTCAGTCAGATTGTCTTTTTCAGTGTATTCATTGGTGTTTTTTGGCCATGTTTATTGATAAAACATTCCAGGCCACACTAGCGAAGCAGAAAGTCTGGATTGCATGACTAGTCTAATCTTACCCCTCTAATATTGATCTCATACCGAAAATGAAAAAAAAAGGGTCTTGGAGTCAATAGAAAAACTGCGCCAGTCATTTCATGTTGGAAGAAATAATTGAGAAATAATCTTGCAATTGTAGTAAAATTCAATTTTGCACAGAATATACAGGGTTAAATAACATCATTGAAAGCGATATCTGCACATGAGGCTAGTTTCAGCATCCAGGCCATTAGACTGTAGGAGGACGTTGTCGGTTCGTATGAGAGCGAGAGCTTTCACTAATCAATACAAAGCTGTCTAATGTCCTTCCTCTCAAAGCGCTGATATGAAAATCACAACCATGTGATCAGACATCGATTCTTCATCTGCTGCACTTAAAGCAAGTTTACTAATTCCTCGCAAACGCATAATAGCTTATCTGAGCTGCAGTGAGGATTGATGGTCTATTTTCTCCCACAGAGGTGGATGGCATTTATATTTAAAGGCCTAAAGTTAATTTTAGTGAAAAGCTTCCAGAAAAAGTGCCTGACAGAATGGCGTTGTTGAAAGATAGGAAGTCACAAAGTTCAGACAGGAAGTGCTGCTTTTCACCCTGAGGAAGGATGTCATGGCAAGAGAGTATTTTTGATTGCCCATACTTATAGTCCCCTCCGAAAGTATTGGAACGGCAAGGTCAATTCTATTGTTTTTGCTATACACTGAAGGTATTTGAGTTTGAGATCAAAAGATGAACATGAGACGATAGATCAGAATTTCACCTTTTATTTTCTGATATTTACATGTAGACGTGTTAAACAACTTAGAGTATGACACCTTTTGCTTGAACCCACCCATTTTTCAAGTGTTCAAAAATACTGGAACATGTGACTGACAGGTGTGCTCTGTTAGATTGATTGTCAGGCCTAAGTTTCACCTGTGAAGACTACATTTGTTGTTAAAACGAATAAACCTACATGAAGACCAGAGAGCTGTCTATGGGAGAAAAGCAAGTCATTTTGAATCTGAGAAAAGAGGGAAAATCAATTCAGAGCTATTAATTTTTTAAAAATCAATCTAACAGGGCACACCTGGACAACAAGAAACACCTGTCAGTCACATGTTCCAATATTTCTAATCACTTGAAAAATGGGTGGGTTCAAACAAAAGGTGCCGTGTTTTAAGTTAACATGTCTAGATGTAAATATCAGTAAATGAAAGCTGAAATTCTGATCTATCATCTCATATTCATCTTTTGATCTGAAGATCAAATGTCTTCAGTGTATAGCAAAAACAAAAGAATTTGCTTCGACGGTCCAATACTTTCGGAGGGAACTGTACTTCACATAGGTTTGGATAAATTTAAATAAGGGTGTAGACTTTGGACTGGTTTACTATTAAGTTATTCATAGCTTCCACTGTATAGAACATTCCTCATATAACCTGACAGTAACTTTTCTTATACCACAGTGCTATTAAATTCTATGTAGTCAGAAGGTGTTAATTTGTTATAACTGCAGCTCTGACACTAGTACTGGCTACAAGGCAAATTTCAGGTTTATATTAACGCTCTTAATCTAATATATTATCACCCCTATAATAACACGGACTTGGTGGTGTGCCACATCAATGTAAGCCTAATAATAGTAAATGGATTAAAAAATGTGCTGTGATTTAACAAAGAAAAAAGAGTGTTCTGTAAGGAGACACTTATTTAACATTTATGGAAGGAGTCTCCAGCCTTTGGAGGTTAGGTTTTCTGCCATTGGAAAGTCTTCAGGACAGAAGACTTTGCACTTTCTAGTTTCTCATGACAAGCTACTTTTTTAAATACCTTAAGAAAAGTTCAGGTAAAAAGAGGTTGGTGATAGAGGACATTTAACATTAAATGTAATGCTAAACTGATAGAAAGTATGACGTTCATTAATACATAACATTTTTTATTGTTAGCAATTAGAAACCCTCATAGAAATTATAATGGTTTTAATGGTTATAATGGGAATTGTATTGGTTTTAATGGAAACTGTAATGATCCCTGTGGGTCTCTACTAGTAATTTGTTGCCTTCTATTTGTGGCATGTTATGTCTAGTGGATACCATTAATATGTCCTACTACATAATGGAAACCATTTGGTAATGGTTTTAATGGTTAACAGCTGATTGTTTGTAATGGTATTTGTAATAGAAACCCTTAGAATTTCTGTGATGGTTTCTGTTGTTTTGTTCAGCAGGGTTCTGTGGGAGGAATAAAACACTTCAGGATGTGTTGTTATGTACATTGATTATTTGTGTGTGTGTGTGTTCTATAATTCCGTCACAATATCAATGAAATATCTAAATGGCCTAATTTTTCAGCATAAGTGCTTCAAGAATTGCTTAAAATTCTGACTCTGAGCTTAACATTTAGTGTTGTGTGTTTGTGACCAGAAGGGTATATCTTATTCATAACTTTTTGGTTGTAAATGTAACTGGTCATAGAATTAATTTTCAATGAAGAGCAGATGTATAATTTACATCCAGCCAGCAGCAGACATAAAGACAAATTCTAGACCATTTCTATGGTAAACTTTTAGAATGGAAATGGTTTGAATCAAAGGAGCAGTACATGCACCAGTTACATCTTGCACATTGTCCTTTTGAATGTGTACATTAATTTCTTGCCATCTGTTATTATTTTCCATGTTGACCATGTTTTTTAATGATTATTTTATGTTTGGATGTTAGCATTTGCATTGCTGCTAGCATAAGCAAACTAGTTAAGGATACAGTCCCCTCCAAAACTATTGGAACAGCAAGGCCAGTTCATTGGTTGTGCTATACACCAAAGACATTTGGGTTTGAGATCAAAAGATGGATATGAGATGAGAGTTTAGGATTCCGGGAATTTACATCTAGATGTGTTAAACAACATAAAACATAGAGCCTTTTGTATCAGACCACCCAATTTTTAGGTGAGTAAAAGTATAGGAACAGATAAGTCTTGGTGTAAATTAAAGTAATACACCTTGCTTGCAATAATTACATCAAGTAACTCATTGACATCAGAAATTGTTTTTTCTTCTTTTGTGAAGCTTTTCCAGGCTTTTAATGCAGCCTCTTTCAGTCTTTGTTTGTTTTGGGGGGTTTCTCCCTTAGCTGCAACCTTTTCAGGTTAGTTTGGGTAAGGTTGCTTCTCTCACATTTACTTTGGTTAAGACAAGACACAACAGGTAGAAATGATCATTTTGGAATCTTTTTCAAATTTCTGTATAAATCACACTATGACGTCTTCTTTTAGACTGTAGCAATAAAAAATAATGTTCATTTCAATGTTTTTGTACTCTGCACTTGACAAAGGCTTCGAGCTCCGTCCACTTTGCACAATCACATTTCATGATATACAAAGACAATGCATGTGTCATTATGATATACATATTAAATACCTTTATAAACCATATAAATCACATGACATACTCAGAATGTAGGTATTTGATGGATTTACATTTAGTTTTATACTGAAAACTGTACATGTTTTCTTGATTAAAAAAAAAACAAAAAACAAAGAAATGATATTCCAACAAAGTTTTCTGTAAAACTTTTTTTTTGTGAGTGTCTTCAATGCGAAATAAACATTTTAATTCTAACTACAACAAAAGACAAGGTTTTTGGTTTTGCAAGTATGCAAATGCATGCATATTTAATTAGCTGAAGCCTCGTTTGCATAAAGAAATTTAAATCTTTTAAAAATGTTTGATTACAAAAAGTTCGTTTAGGAATACCCGCAATCAGCTGGCAAAGATTGATTGTGATGTCTATTATCTAAAAAAATTGCCTCATTTAACTGTAGTGTCTTGCTCTAATTACATACTTTACTACCAAGAGGCCCAAGTCCCAAACGGTGTGTGTTCTTAAATAAAAGGAGTTTAATAACTGAGCCAGTATCAGCTGTTAGTCATTTAAATGTCAACAGCAATTAACACTGTTTGTTAGGAGTGTACATATCTTAGCACTGTAGCGCCTCAACAGAATATCAGCCTCTCCATGATTGTAATTTTACCCACAGGCTGGATGAGATCTCTTTGTCACTCACTGTCATGCTGTGGTTGGATAAATAGTGTAGGAGGAGTGCTGCTCTGCTAATTTCCTACTGCTTTTCCTTGCCAAACTGAAAGTGGTTTCGAGACAGTCTGGTTTAGTGATCTAAAAATAACACCAAACACAGAAACTCAACAATGCTAACACTTGTTCTATCAGTGTTTACTTAATAGTGGTTTTGGAGAGACAGCTGGGTGCCGGACCAAGCCAAAATGTTTCACCTGCTGTGTCTTGGCTTTTTTTTTTTTTTTTTTTTTTTTTTAAACATGAGGGATTTTCAGCTATTTGCACTAGGATCCAAAATAGTATGCTACCACAAACTCACACTGACTGTCTATCTATCTGAATGGCCTGTGCACACACTATTGGATTTATTGTTTTGGAACCTTTATAGTGGCATATATTTGATTGAAATGGTGCACAATTCAAAGTAAACCAAACCCCAAAGTAGCGTGCAGTACAAAATGAAATTTTCCAGTACACCAGATCCACAAATAAAGTACTATTCATACTAAATGTTCTATATATTTGATCATTTCTGACTTTTGTGGACTTATATGAACTACTGTAAGATTTTAATACATGCATTAAAAACAGTTCTTGGATAGAAAACTGATTTGTTACTGAAAATATTGTAAACTGTTGTTCAGTTTTTAATGACAGCAAATTAGCTGTCAGTAAGTTTACACTGAACTTCTGTACATTATGAGTAAACGTCCTGTGTGATCCTGTGTGATTGGTTCTAGCTGTAATGCTGAACAAGGTGATCAATAGCCGTGTCAATACAGTAAATGGGCCATTTGCTCTAATACACTCTTCACTGATACTTCATCATGCAGCAGAACCCAGAACCCAGTATCAAGCTTTTACGTGCACATGTGGTCTGTCACACTTGTTTTAAATAATCATAAATACAGTATACTCTCATGCATAAATATAAATCCAGTAGAACTTGGTTATGAGTGGAAGCAATAACGAGAATTGAAATCTTTACTTTGTATGAATTGCTTTGCTTTAGATGAAACATTAATTAAATTAAGCATGACTTGTTTTCACTTTGACAATATTGTTGATAGTGGAGTTGATGATAAGAATTGCTTTATACAGGGAAAAATTAGACCTGTGGCTTCCTCCTACTGAGCCTCACTCTAATGCTTTACCCATGGTGAATTGTGAAAGCTAAACATTATTGGATGTTAAGTTAAGAAAACAGTGGAGGTCTGGAGTAATCACTCAGAGCCATAGAAATGAGCCACTTGATTTCTGGCTTTTGTTATTCCATACAGTCATATACCAAGTAAACTTGGGTACACAAGTCAGTATCCATTACCAATAAGTACTTTTACTCCATCATCTAGTTAAAGCTAATGCAATATGGTCAAATAGCTATATTTAGCTTTACTAACAAAACAATACTAACTACAGTAGAGATGATAATACATAGAGAAGTAGTTAGACTGAATGCGAAGAAAATATGCGGCAAAAACGCCAGTGCAAGACATAAAGAGCAGTTTGCTTTCTGCTTTCTGCTAGCAGTTATTTTCACTTTGCACAAGGTTCACTGAGGTGAACTGAACTTTAACTGTGCAAGTTTATGAATTTTGGAAGTGTGAGCAAGAGAATATGAGACAGGCGTGAGCAGTCTCACAATGTTCTTTCCAGAATCACGTCACACAAGGACCTAATCATGTGTTACCATGTGAATGAAATCATGCAGATACAGGTCAACACTGTCAGTTGTTGGAAAAAACTTTGCCTGGTCTTGTTCCTGTCTTCAACTGGCCAGTTTTGGTGAGCCTGTAGCCACTGTAGCTTCTGATTCCTGTTCTTGGCTGACAAGAACTAGGGGCATGATGGTTTAGCCTGTTTGCCTCCGTGGTTGAGGGTTTGATTCCCACCTCTGCCCTGTGTGCATGTTCTCCCCGTGCTTTGGGGGTTACTTCTGGGTACTCTGGATTCCTCCCCCAGTCCAAAGACATGCGTTGTAGTGTGCAGTTGTGCTCTGCGATTGGTTGGCACCCCGTCCAGGGTGTTCCCTGCCTTGTGCCCCAAGTCCCCTGGGATAGGCTCCAGGCTCCTCCATGACCATGTGTAGTATAAGCGGTATAGAAATGGATGTATGGTATAGAATGGATGGATGTTGTTTATTCTGAGATGCTTTTTTTGTGCAACATGGTTGTAAAGAGTGGTTATTTGAGCTACTGTAGCCTTCCTGTCAGCTCAAACCAGTCTGGCCATTCTCTTCTGACTTGCACAACTGCCACTCCTAGATTTATTTTTTTAAAAATATTATTTATTTATTTATTTATTTATTTTTTGCACCATTCTGAGTAAAATCTAAACACTTTTGTATGTGAAAATCCCAGGAGATCAGCAGTTTCTGAAATACTCAAACCAGCCCATCTGGCACCAACAAACATGCCACGGTTACAGTCACTGAGATCACATTTTGTATCAATAGTGAATTGCTACAAAATCGATTTGAACATTAACTGAAGCTCTTGACCTTCTCATGACCTAGCTGCAATAAGAATAAAGTAGAAAATTATAGATTATACAAGAGATTATACAACAATTTAAAATAAATAAAGTAATGCAGTAATGAAGCATGTAATTATTATTATTATTTTTATTATTATTATTATTATTATTATTATTATTATTATTATTATTATTATTATTATTATTATTATAGCGATTTGTGTGCGATGTGTGCACTGTGAATTTTTTAAAACTTTATTTACAGTGCCCTCCACTAATATTGGCACCCTTGGTAAATATGTATGGTAAAAATTGTCTTTATTGTTTAACCTTTTGATCTTTTGTTCAAAACATTCACAAAATACTCTGCTCTCATGGATACCAAACAATTGCAAACAAAACACAAGTTTATCAAAAAAAAAAAAAAAGTTAAATATAGGTGTGCAACAATTATCGGCACCCTTTTAGTCAATACTTTGTGCTACCTCCGTTTGCCAAGATAACAGCTCTGAGTCGTCTCCTATAATGCCTGATGAGGTTGTAGAATACATGGCAAGGGATCTGAGGCCATTCCTCCATACAGAATCTCTCCAGATCCTTCAAATTTTGAGGTCAGTCAGGTTTTCCTTTAATATGTGTTGATATAGGGGGCACGGTGACTAAGTGGTTAGCACATTTGCCTCACACCTCCAGGGTCGAGGATTCAATTCCCGCCGTGGCCATGTGTGTGCTGAGTTTGCATGTTCTCCCCGTGCTTCGGGGGTTTCCTCCAGATACTCTGGTTTCCTCCCTCAGTCCAAAGACATGCATATTCAAAAGTGTTTGCAGTGTGTGAATGAGTGTGTGAATGTGTGTGTGATTGTGCCCTGCGATGGACTGGCACCCTGTCCAGGGTGTCCCACGCCTGTGCCCCATGCTCCCTGGGTTAGGCTTCAGGTTCCTTGTGACCCAGGAAGGATAAGCGGCATAGAGGATGGATGGATCTGTTGATATATGATAGAGTCCATGATGCTATGTATGATAAGAAAATGTCCAGGTCCTCTGGCAGAAAAACAGCCACCACCATATTTAACCATGGGCATGAGGTACTTTTCCATATGGCTACCTTTTTGTGTGCCAAAACCACCTTTGGTGTTTATTGCCAAAGCTCTTTTTTTCATCTGACCATAGAACGCGATCCCAAACTGAAGACGCTTGAGTTTGTTTTTGGATGAGAGTAGAGGCTTTTTTCTTGAAACCCTTCCAAACAACTTGTGGTGATGTAGGTGCCTTCGCATTGTAGTTTTGGAGACTTTCTGACTCGAACCATCCTCTTCACAGTATAGACACATGTCTAATTTCAGGTTGATTCATAACATTTCCAGTTGACTGGAACATCTTAATTATTGCCCTGATGGTGGAAATGGGCCTATTTTCTTATAACCACTTCCCATTTTGTGAAACTCAACTCCTTGGTCTTACTCCATTGTTATGAATGATTAAGGGAATTTGGCCTATGTGTTACCTTCTTAAAGTGAGTGACATGTGAAGGCCAGTGTATAGTAACCCATACTCGGAATTTGGCCTCTGCATTTAACCCATCCAAGTTAGTGTACACACATTAGGAGTTGTGAGTAGTGAACACACATACACACTACAAACCGTGAACACACCCGGAGCAGTGGGCAGACATTTTTTGCTGCGGTGCCCGGATAGCAGTTGAGGGTTAAGGGCCTTGCTCAAGTGGCAGTAGCCCAACTTCTTAACCACTGAGCTATCACCGCCCCAAATTACCTGTGAAACAGGAAGTCGTGGTTGAACAATTTCATGATCCTAGTCACCCAGGTGTCCTAAAAAAAATTTAAAATATCAATGGAAATGTACTTTATAATATACAAATATATTTTTCTCATATGAATTCATAGGGATGCCAATAATTGTTGCACACCTATATTTAACAAAGATTTTTTTTTTTTTTGGATAAACCTGTGTTGTGTTTGCAATTGTTTGATATCCATGAGAGCAGAGTATTTTTGAGATTTTTTTTAAACAAAAGATCAAAAGGTTAAACAACAAAGACAATTTTTCACAACCTTCTTTGCTCATATTTACCAAGGATGCCAATATTAGCGGAGGGCACTGTATTTATTTATTTATTTATTTATTTATTTTTACTTTTTTTATTTTATTTTTTAATTATTAAATATGGTGCACTTGACCTTTCTAATAAATTAGATTTCCAACTGCCAGCCAGTGATAATGGGCTACTGTAGTGGATCAGTCAGCAGCTTTGCTTCAACTCACACTCAGTTGGGACTTAAAAAGTTCTTTCTTCTGATTTTTTATCACTTTTTTCAACTGACGTTTAGCTTGCTCTTTAAGTTGTATTATAAAGACAACATTCGTTGCTCATACTAGCATTTTAAATTTAATTGCATGCACAGTGAACAGTTTCTGAACAATTGCTCCCTTATACTCTCATTAGTGCCGCTGTGCAGATGGTGCATTTTTACGGAGGGTAAAACCCCAACAATAGGAAGTGAAGGAGCTGCCAGTCTGCTCGTACTATACATCATTATAAACAGAGGATGGCATACACAGGACAATGCAAATAAACACACACTATGCTAACTATATGGAACACAATAAGTATAATTGTTAAAGCAGACAGTGTAATTGTGCAAATCTGTGAACACAGTGACTGAAAATTACATGTGATTGTAAACTGAAATGGCCTTGGAAGTAATTAAGGAGGTGTAGGATTCTGGGAACTGGGTTCAATTTGCCATGTCTGCTTGGTCTGAATGATGCTGTCTCACACACTTGTGGATAAAAATGGGTCTCAGGCTGCTGTCAGCTACAATGCTGTGTCAAACAGTGATGTTGTTGCTTTAGATACCTGCTGTTGGAAATATGTCCAAATGCTAGTAATCAAGTTTGACATTTTATATGTATAAAAAATACAATCAAGCACTAAAACAATCTGTACTCACAAGACTTCTTAAAGGTTGATTATTCATATGGTGTTACTCTCAGAAGTGTGTATTACCCATAATAAAATACAGTAATAACTGCATTCTGTAACTATAACTGTAATACTGTATAAATAAAATAGAGTAATACATTTCAGTGTTCACCTTTCTAGGTAAAATTTTAACAGGTATCATTTGAAAACTGTAGACATGTGAGCTAATAGAAACCAGGGGCAGCACTGTGGCACTGTTGATAACATTTAAGTAGCATTCAAACCAGACTTTTATCTCACTATTTATTGTCTTAATGTTTCAAATACCAAAACATGGTTGCCAGCTAGCTACTGTCAGCTGTTTACTAAACTACTAAGTTCCCTACAACAGTCTCTCTATAAACTAACTGCTAATTAGTCAATTTGTTAGTAGTGTTCAATTTCAAATTATTTTTATTTTTCTAGTGGTGCTTCTTTGAAACACATTGTCTATGAACACCATCTCAAATCACATGAAAATGGTCATTAGCAGGAAGAGAGTAAAAGGTACATTATGGGTAATAACACAGAGAACAACACTGTATGATCACTCAGATATAAAGAAGCAACTCTCAAGAATTCATGTTAAAACCAATTCTAGCATTTAGAACGATGGGTGAGGTTGGAGTACACTGCCTAGACATGAGTTAAATATTTGGGACAGGCCCGTGTGTTACAGACTTACAATAACAATGAGTTTCAGACTGCTGTCAGACACACTGTTATGTCCATGAAGAAACTTCAAACAGTTGTGGATTTAAGGACCCAAGCTGGTAGGAATAGTGCGAGTAGTGTGTTTCAGGTCCACCTGGAGGCCACATGTGGCCATTCTGGAAACTGTCTGGCTGGAAAAGCGCCGGCATCATTAAAGAGGAGGGTGGAGGGGCTCATTAAACCATTATTTATGGCAGCTGTGATGTGCTATTGCCTCTTTTCAAGGCCATGTTACTGAGGCAGGAGAAGAATAAATAAGTTATTGTCTCAAGAAACTCTTGCTCAAATGACGTGTGAGTGGAAGCCTCCATATTGTTTGCACCTGGCTTTGTTTCTCTATATATATATTTAAGAGCTGTTTGGGGAGTGAACGCAAACGGCTGTCCAGCTTTGTGATGGGACTTTGGAATTAAAAAAGGTCTCGTGTGTCTTTGATGAGCTTTTGAAAGAAGAAATATAAACATAATTCTTACCTCATTGCAATGTAACACTTATTAATCAGACATGCTAAACTGTCAGCAGTAGCTTTTTCGAGGTTGCTTGGTTTGCTCAGGGTGCAAAACATGCAGAGTGCTAATTATGACAAGAATGACAGAAATAGATTTAGTGTGATTTAGTGAACACTGCACTTTTCAGACTTATACTTCATAGAAGCATGTAGTCAGTACTTTAGTCCCTGGTTTACTTCAAGTCCAGAATGCCATGGCTCTTTTGAGATTTCCTCTCTCTCTGTTTATGTAATAATTCTTGCTTATCCAGCTGTACCCATCAGCCCCAGCTGGTCTGTTTTCATTTTTCTTTTCATTTCAATTACTATGGGGGAACGCGAGGGGCCACAATGTTGTGGCACGTGGTGCATGTTATTTCTGGACTTCCCTGATGCTTTTTATAGTGCCTCTCCCTCCTCTCATTCGCAATATCATTCAGTCAGAAGTGAAAAGAATTGCAGGATGTATTCCAGCACTGTGTCTCTGATTTCTCAAATCACATATTTTTCATACTTTTAGTGTGAGTAGAGTTTACACTGGGAAACAACAAGATCTAATGCAATTGATCTAATACCCAGATGATGTGCTAGAACCACAGAGACAACCTTTGGAGGTTTTTGCACTCTGTAGTCACAGCTTGCGCTATGTAGTGAAAGGGCAGAGCATACATTTTTGACAATGGACAAAGCGCCTAGCTAGACCACCGCTGCCTATTAGGAGCAAAAGGTTTAGGATGGAAATTTAGTGTTTTGAAATGTTTTTTTTTTGTTTGTTTGTTTGTTTGTTTGTTTGTTTGTTTTTTTATGTGAATGCTGTTGGCACAGTTCAATTATGTCATTTCCATTTACTGAAAAAAAAAGTTAGCATTTAAGTCATTACTACACAGTCTTTACTGCAGTTATTCAGGTACACAGTGCATACTGCATAGTGCATAATGTGAAACATTTCTAAAATGGCTGCATTGACTTCCCCTAGAATATTGGGAAGTATTGATGTTCCAGTACTTTAGCCCAGGGCACATGAAATTTACTAATCGACCCCTTGGAAAAGTCAGTGGAAAAAAACCCTTTGTTAAGCCGTAGTTAAGACGTTGGACTACTCATCGGAAGGTTGTGAGATCAAATCCCAGCACTGCCCACCTGGCTTCTCTTTATCTACTTTTAGGACTTGTGTGAAAATCTGATGATGTTTTAGGTCATATTTATGCAGAAATATAAAAAATTCTAAAGGTTTCACAAACTTTCATGTGCCACTGTAATATTATGAACACATGTACGTCAACAGGTTACCATTATGCGATTGTTGTCATGGTTGTCTTAGAGCATTGTCCTGTAAAACCATGTTGTTTCTTTTTGTTATTTTCCTCTCAATTACCATGGTATACGTGGAATATAACTGGAATATAACTGTTCTGCACTGTATTGCGGTGGAATGTGTTTTTTATTATTTGTGCACAGATGGGTCCCACATTCACACTCCATGCATTGAAGGGGGGAAGTATTTGAACGAAGCCAAAACACTTTTAAACATTGCAATCCAAGCCGAAACGTCGCCTCTGCGTCTAAAGTTTGTCATGCAAGGACCGGTGAGTGACCCTCGAACACGACTCCAGTGCAATAACACAGCTGTGGAGAGCAAAATAAAGTAACAGAGTTTCAGCTGAAGGCCGGAAAAGCAGCCCTTGCTGCTTATAAACAGAGACGCATAGTTAAAAGAGACTAAAACATCTGCTCCAGCTGTTCAATTAAGCACAAATGAAGTCCTCCGTTCCTCACACGGTTCCAGTATCGACATCAAACGAGCTCTAGAGGTTAAGAAGGAGGGTCAGTGAGGGGTAATTATGTGACTACATCAATTTACAGCTTGGTGTTGGGGTATACTATGTAACCACATGTAAGGGGAATGGTTCACAATGTTTTCCTTACCCCAAAGGTAGTCAGTCAGCCTTGTTTGGTGTCAGAAGTATGCTAATGTAGTTAGCAAGTAATGGAAGTCTGTCTTAGAAAGGACAAAGCAGATACAACTTCCTAAGTTTGTCTTTTGTTGCAAAATCAGTGGCGTTAGCTGGACTGTTAATCGTCTGGGGCTGAGCCAGCATGTGAGGACTAATTGCTTAAAAAAAGTTTGATCATAAAAGTGTAAAACAGTTATTACTGTTTGCAGGACTACCAGACAGATAAAATATAAAACTCTTTGGATATCTAACACGAGACTAGGCTAGTTTGGCGTCACTAGCCAAGGAAAGGCTAACTAAGCTATCATTGTTTGGGTTTAGCTGGTTACAGCACCATGCAAAGCACGTTAGCTTTCCTTATACTCTGCTCATATCATGTTCACGTAACTTGGAACTCATATAGACATTTACACACTTTGTTTTTCTGCTCAGCATCAGAGGACGTTATTGTTTCAGTTTCAACCCCTTTACTGGTAAAAAAAAAAAAAATTAACTTGCTTTATATCCATTTCTCCCCTCACACTAACTGACTGTGAGCTAGCGTTTGCCAATAAGCCGATAAGACACAAGTTTTTGCACGTGTATTCCTGTAAACCCTGTCTGATTGGTCTTGCTTCCCTTCACTGAAGATACAAAATTACAACACTGCCGTCTTCTTTTACTGATGTGCAGTTACGTAGTGACAAAGCGCTCCAATTGGAGAATTATTCGGGACTAAAGAAAAAAATCTTCTGGGCTACAGCTCCAAATGCAGAGGCCAGGTTAGATCCCTGCGTAAAACTAACTCGTTTGTGCTGAAAAAATTGTATCATGATGGATCTGAAGCATATCCCAGGATTGTGCGATTTTTATCATAGTACATGTTTTATCTGTTTATAGTTTAATGTTGTGTAACATCCACAGGTTGCTAGTACTTTATCCTGAAGTCTTATCAGAAAACATAACGTTACAGCTTTACCTCTGACAGTTATAAAGCACTGTCAATGGAGAATAAATAAACTAAATAAACATTTCCTCGCAGGAATTTCACCATATCAACAATTCCACATTTTTCATCTGTTTGTATGGTATGAATTATCGTAATCCAAAATCTTATAAATATATTATTGTAATACTAGCATGTTTTTGGGAGGTGGCTGGAGATTGGAGAACCAGGAGGAAACCCATATGGACATTAAAAAAACATACAAAACTCCACACAGAGAGTAACCCAAGCCCAATATTGAACCTGTGACCCTGGAGCTGTGAGGCAGCAGCACGCATTGCAGTAAAATACTCAATTAGTACTGCTATCTCAGTGAGCATGTGAATGTGATCCTTTTAAATATAATGAGAGGTTACATTCAGGAAAGAATATACAAGTGCATCTCAATAAATTAGAATGTCGTGAAAAAGTTCATTTATTTCAGTAATTCAACTCAAATTGTGAAACTCGTGTATTAAATAAGTTCAATGCACACAGACTGAAGTAGTTTAAGTCTTTGGTTCTTTTAATTGTGATGATTTTGGTTTACATTTAACAAAAACACACCAATTCACTATC
The DNA here is from genome assembly GCA_023630585.1 of Cranoglanis bouderius. Lineage (NCBI taxonomy): Eukaryota > Metazoa > Chordata > Actinopteri > Siluriformes > Cranoglanididae > Cranoglanis > Cranoglanis bouderius. The sequence continues at coordinate 12,677,346 of CM042539.1, forward strand.
TCAACAAATTAGAATATGGTGACATGCCAATCAGCTAATCAACTCAAAACACCTGCAAAGGTTTCCTGAGCCTTCAAAATGGTCTCTCAGTTTGGTTCACTAGGTAAGCCACAAACATTCATTGCCAAAGAAGCTGGCTGTTCACAGAGTGCTGTATCCAAGCATGTTAACAGAAAGTTGAGTGGAAGGAAAAAGTGTGGAAGAAAAAGATGCACAACCAACCGAGAGAACCGCAGCCTTATGAGGATTGTCAAGCAAAATCGATTCAAGAATTTGAGTGAACTTCACAAGGAATGGACTGAGGCTGGGGTCAAGGTATCAAGAGCCACCACACACAGACGTGCCAAGGAATTTGGCTACAGTTGTCGTATTCCTCTTGTTAAGCCACTCCTGAACCACAGACAACGTCAGAGGCATCTTACCTGGGCTAAGGAGAAGAAGAACTGGACTGTTGCCCAGTGGTCCAATATCCTCTTTTCAGATGGGAGCAAGTTTTGTATTTCATTTGGAAACCAAGGTCCTAGAGTCTGGAGGAAGGGTGGAGTAGCTCATAGCCCAAGTTGCTTGAAGTCCAGTGTTAAGTTTCCACAGTCTGTGATGATTTGGGGTGCAATGTCATCTGCTGGTGTTGGTCCATTGTGTTTTTTGAAAACCAAAGTCACTGCACCCGTTTACCAAGAAATTTTGGAGCACTTCATGCTTCCTTCTGCTGACCAGCATTTTGAAGATGCTGATTTCATTTTCCAGCAGGATTTGGCACCTGCCCACTCTGCCAAAAGCACCAAAAGTTGGTTAAATGACCATGGTGTTGGTGTGCTTGACTGGCCAGCAAACTCACCACACCTGAACCCCATAGAGAATCTATGGGGTATTGTCAAGAGGAAAATGAGAAACAGGAGACCAAAAAATGCAGATGAGCTGAAGGCCACTGTCAAAGAAACCTGGGCTTCCATACCACCGTGCCACAAACTGATCACCTCCATGCCACGCTGAATTGAGGCAGTAATTAAAGCAAAAGGAGCCCCTACCAAGTATTGGGTACATGTACAGTAAATGAACATACTTTCCAGAAGGCCAATAATTCACTAAAAGTGTTTTTTTTATTGGTCTTATGAAATATTCTAATTTGTTGAGATAGTGAATTGGTGGGTTTTTGTTAAATGTGAGCCAAAATCATCACAATTAAAAGAACCAAAGACTTAAACTACTTCAGTCTGTGTGCATTGAATTTATTTAATACACGAGTTTCACAATTTGAGTTGAATTACTGAAATAAATGAACTTTTCCACGACATTCTAATTTATTGAGATGCACTTGTATAGAGGTTTATGCATTGATTCATTTGTAATTTTTTAAACCACATTCTCCAACCATCCAGATGGTTGTTTTTCCACCTCCTCATATTTTCCTCCATCATTTGTTTTGCACAAAGGTAAACGAGGCCTTTAGCACATGTACCCACTTTTCACTGATTCTCATTTTTCTCCTGTTTCCAAAAAAAAAAAAAAAAAAGAAGCCCAAAAAAACAAAACAAAAACTTGCCCTGAGGACTCAACTCTTTATGTGCGTGCTCTTTTCTCCTTTCTTGTGTTTTGTGACAGATTTCACTGTGTGACTGCAGGGTTCTGGAGACTGAACATAATTTCTAGATAAGGGGTTTTCAAACTTTTCACAGAGACCCCTTTAACTGTAAAATAAAGTTCATAGACCTCCTCAGTACAAATGTATTTATTAATATTATTATTATTGATATTAAGCTCATGATTTAAATTTACACAGTAATATTCTGCCTATTTATTGATGCCACAGAGCACTTTATTACCTGAAATTTCCACACAGAACACATTAAGATATTATTTTATAGGCCTATTTATAGACATTATTAATAGACCTACTTGTTGAGGTCTGGATTAAGCCCAATCAATTAAAATGACCAGTCAAACAAGCTTATAACTAAATATAATTTAAGTTGATAGTGTTGTGATTTCTAGCACTGTAACAAAAACATGGATTTAAAAATATATATACATACAGTATACTAGATTGCAGGCAGGAAACTACAGTTGCTGTAATCGAATGCTCAGCTCTTTCTTAAATACATTACTGAATACTTCATATGAAAACCAAGCTCGTGTTACTTGAGCGATTAGATCTTCATACTTGCTTTATAGCATTATGTAATGGACAGTCAAAATTAGCATCTGGCAAGAGAAATCTGCTTGCGATGCGTTTTTGAGCATGATTATTTTGTTACTGTATTCCTTTCGCATACATTTTAATGACAATAGATAAGTGTTATAATTTTAGGATAAAATATTGATGATACAGGATGATACATTTTCATTTGAATTTGAAAGCTAGCTGTCTAGCTGGGGTTCTAGTTAGAAAATACAGGTGATTTATTGTCAAGGGTGTCTTGAACAGTCCTAAGCTAAGATTAACTTGAGCACAAAGTAGTTCAATCAGGGTTGCCAGGTGTGTGTGTGTGTGTTTGTATGTGAGTTTAGAAAGCGGTGTATTAAACTCTAAAGTCATGACCACCAATTTTTAAGGGTTTGTAAAGTCTCATATTATTAAAAAAAAAACACACGCACATTTCAGAATGAGTAATCCAATTCACTGATGCCCAGCAAGCAATTTCATATAAAACACAATTTTGTTATGTATTATAGTTACTGTAACTAATTCATACTCATAAACAATTCCACTTGTTAATTTACAATAGTTTAATTACCACAACCCACATACATATGCAAAAGACTGTGCATTTACTGTTTGCATTAAAAAAAAAAAAAACCTCTGGCTTGTCTATTTGGCTTGTAAAATGCTGACGTAATTAATGTAATGAGAATGGAACTCCCAAACCCCCAACCTGAAGACAAAAATGTCGAAAGTAGCTCAGCTCCACTGGAGAACATCAAACCTGCCAATACTGAGTTTTCTGATCTATCTCTTTTTGTTATGATTGATCATCTGATTATATGTTCCTACAAATATAGAAAAGGATTTATTAATTTATTAATTAAACAAATGTAAATTATGTGGACATTTGTGAATGAGTCACTTGAAACTTGAAAATGGTTTTGAGTAACTAAACAATAATACAGTAATAATATTCAGTGGGGAAACCCCTAGATAGGATTGCATTATAAAGAGAGCGTGTGTGTGTGTGTGTGTGTGAGAGAGAGAGAGAGAGAGTATCATCTATGCCCCTGGCTGAAGGTCTTAAGTTTCCTGTGTATCTTTCCTTTATGCTTTTCAGGAATTCATGAAACTGATCACTCAGAGGAGACTCAATGAGGGCAGCAGTAATTGTACCAGGATTAAAACTGGTGTTTCAAGAAGTGTCTAAAGTAAATGACATCATTGTATATCATCATGTTTTGTTTGTCTGACTCTCGTCTGATCAGGCCTCCAAATACCAGATAGGTGAATTGAATAACACTGATTATCTCATGACAGTGGCACCTATCAAAAGGTGCAATATATTACGTAGCAAGTGAACAGTCAGTTCTCAAAGTTGATGTTGGAAGCAGGAATAACGGGCAAGCGTAAGGATCTGAGTGACTTTGACAAGGGCCAAATTGTGATGGCTAGATGACTGGGTCAATGCATCTCCAAAACGGCAGGTCTTGTGGGGTGTTCCCCGGTATGCAGTGGTTAGTACCTACCAAAAGTGGTCCAAGGAGAGACAATCAGTGAATTGGTGACAGGGTCATGGGCACCCAAGGCTCATTTATGTGTGTGGGGAGGGAAGGCTAGCCTGTCTGGTCCAATCCAATAGAACAGCTACTGTAGCACAAATTGCTGGAAAAGTTCATGCTGGCTATAACATAAAGGTGTCAGAACACAGTGCATCACAACTTGCTGCATATGGGGCTGCATAGCCACAGACCAGTCAGAGTGCCCATGCTGACCCTGTCCACTGCTGAAAGTGCCTATAATGGGCACATGAGCATCAGAACTGGACCATGGAGCAGTGAATGAAGGTGGCCTGGTCTGATGAATCACGTTTACTTTTACATCATGTGGATGGCCGGGTGCGTGTGCATTGCTTACCTGGGGAAGAGATGACACCAGGATGTACTATGGGAAGAAGGCAAGCCGGCAGAGGCAGTGTGATGCTCTGGGCATTGTTCTGCTGGGAAACCTTGGGTCCTGGAATTCCTGGCAACGGTATTCCTGCCCTAATGGCAGTGGCCTCTTTCAGGGGGATAGTGCACCCTGCCACACTGCAAAACTGTTCAGGAATGGTTTGAGGAACATGACAAGGAGTTCAAGGTGTTCATTTGGCCTCCAAATTCCCCAGATCTAAATCCGATCGAGCATCTGTGGGATGTGCTGGACAAACAAGTCTTATCCATGGAGGCCCCACCTTGCAACTTACAGGACTATCCAACTTAAGGAATCTGCTGCTAAATTCTTGGTGCCAGATACCACAGCACACCTTCAGAGGTCTTGTGGAGTCCACACTAGAGCTTTTTTGGTGGCACAAGGGGACCAAATTGGCAAAATGTGCATACTGCAGTAACAATTAAATAAAAATTTATTACAGAGCAAAATACATTTTGTCCATTTATAGTTATGTTTAATGTTGTGGAATATCTGCAGGTTGCCACGTTAACAAGAAAATGCAAAGATCTCCATCCTGAAGGCTTTCTCATGCGTAGCAGCTTTAGATCATGGCATGTTAAAGTTTTTTTTTTTTTTTCTGCTCACTAGAACAGGGACATGGATTGCAGACCTTCATAAGCAACAACCAATCCATCGTAAATGTATATAGATTGTAACACAATGCAAAAATCATGACACAAACCCCTAGTAGGTCAGAACTACAGTCAATGGTTGCATAAGAAGCTGTTTGGGTAATCGTTGTGTTGGTGGTGTATGTGCTTGGACTATTTTTTTGGAAATCCATTTACTTTCATTTAATACCAACACATTGTCAGGAAAACAGTCGCTGAACAAGTATAATTTTGTTATTATAAGGCACAGAAATTGTCCCCAGAGATTCTTTTTTTTTTCTTCAAAAAGAAGATAAATCCAAGGGTAAATTTTGAAGGCTAGCTCATATTTCATTAACATTTTAGACATACCCTTAAATCTCTCTTCATTTCCACTTGTTTGAAGCATAGCTTGGCCAGAAAACACAACTTTTCAAAAATGGTGGGTGAAGAGCGATAAAATACGTAACATTAATACAAATTGTAACATTTAATTGTGTAACTTGGCTTCAGCTATCTGTACATGATAGCTGATGGAGTTTCACTATGTTGTATTTTCTCAGAGCTGCTTATCAAGGTAGTCAATTAGCACGCTAACTAACAGAGTGTGAAGTGTGAAGGAAAATGAGTGTGTAAATCTTGAGCTACGTTGTTCTTGTTGCTGAGATTGAATGAGTTCCTGAACACACCGTTCTCCAAAACACACTCTTCTTTCTGTGAACACACACTTCTGAACTGGGAGTGCAAGTCGACGAGGGAAACCAGTATTAACATGCAGAGTAGTTCTGTTTACTGGAACTTGAAAAAATGAAATCATCATATTACTGCATTCATTAAAATCTTGATCTTAGATGTGGGCTGGGATTCTCTGAAATCAGTCTTTCTTGTTTTCGTGTGTACTCCATGTTATGAAGCTTTTTTTTCTTTAATTAAGTATACTTGTGGTGCATCAAGGGAGAAGAAAAACCCATATGATGATGTTTATGAAGTGCAGTTATCCCTCCCTTTTTACCTCAATTGGTTTAGTTCTGCATTTAAATATACTTTTTTAATGTGCTGAATTTTAATGAAATCTTTTGACTTTATCATTATTTTTATCTCCCTCTAAGATATAAATAAGCTAATTAGGCCTAGGCTTTGTCCTCCACATCAGATAAGAAAGTGTTCTTGCAAAAAAATAAAAAAATAAATTAAATAAATAAATAAATAAACAAACATCCTCTTCATTCCAGCATATAAGGATCTGGGGATTTAATTTAGTGTAGGTGATTAAGTGCATATTATGCATACAGATTGTGATATATTTCATCAAAACAAATCCTTCGCCCTAGGCCTTCTCTTTAACTTTCTAATTATAAATTTTCTCAGTGATGATTAATATAAACGATCCTAATGAAAATGGAGTCCCAAAACTCTTCCTTTGCTTGGGGCTCCTTGAGTTTTGAATAGTTCATAATGAAAATGTACCACTATATTTATCTACAGACAAGAGAATTACAAAATACTTAAATGAAATGTGGGTCTCCTACAGCAACACAAAATCCTAAACATGAGGCAAACTTAGAGAAAATAGCTTGAAAATAGATAGAAAAATCATATGAAAAGGAAGAATTACTGCTGTTATAAGAAAATAATCAACGACAGAGTGGTGTGATGTTGTTAGCACCCCAAAGGTAATTATTTTACAATAACAACATGTTCCAAAGTGTTTTATTCCTCTTATAGAACAGCAAATTTCTTTATGAAAGAACAAGTCATATTTTTACACATTTATAGTTACATTTAATGTTGTGAAACATCTAGGAAATGACCTATGTTGTAGAACTGACATTGGAGACTCCTTACATAAATGTTAAATGTCTCCGTACCGAAAACTTCACCATATCAATGATTATATGTTTTTCTTTGTTAAATAACTACATGTTTTTTTGCTAGACTTAGCTTACTGTATATGGAGTACCCAGTACTTCCTGTGAATTAGCTGTTACTACAGAAAGGATAATATATTAGGGTGAGCAGATTAATATAAACCTTTGATCTGCCTTGTACCCAAGACTACCTTCAGAGCTGTTGGTATAGAAAATGAATCACTTTTGAACTTTTGGCCAATCAGATTAGAGAATTCAACTGTACTGTGGTATAAGGGGTAATTATTACAACTGAGAAGATCCAATAGTAGCTCTAAGGATATGAAAAAAGTTGGAGGCAAAAGGGAAAAGGGTAGGCATGCAATTTATTAGAGCATATTTATATCAGGCAAATACAAGCCAATACAAATAAAGGGTTTCCCAATAGTCTCCATACACAGGAGACTATCCCTAGCATCCGAAATCATATACTGTGACAGTACCTACTGCATTTGATTCAGAATCTACCTCTCGGCTGTTGATACAGTACGTACTGATCAGTATATGTCTGTAGTATGAATACAATCCAGACATACTACATCCGCCATGTTGGCATTGTCATGTGACCTACAACTTCAAAAGAGCCGACACTGTTTCTCACCTACTGTTTTATGAATACTGAGAATTCGGACATACTACTCCTTTGGCGTACTGCTTTTCGCCCAACTGTGTAGTAGGGTAGTAGGGATATTCAGATGCAGCCATGTACAGTGAGGGAAAAAAGTATTTGATCCCCTGCTGATTTTGTATGTTTGCCCACTGACAAAGAAATGATCAGTCTATAACTGTAATGGTAGGTGTATTTTAGCAGTGAGAGACAGAATAACAACAAAAAAATACAGAAAAACGCATTTCAAAAAAGTTATAAATTGATATGCATTTTAATGAGGGAAATAAGTATTTGATCCCCTATCAGTGAGCAAGATTTCTGGCTCCCAGGTGTCTTTTACACAGGTAATGAGCTGAGATTAGGAGCACTCTCTTAAAGGGAGTGCTCCTAATCTCAGCTTGTTATCTGTATAAAAGACACCTGTCCACAGAAGCAATCAATCAATCAGCTTCCAAACTCTCCACCATGGCCAAGATCAAAGAGCTGTCCAAGGATGTCAGGGACAAGATTGTAGACCTACACAAGGCTGGAATGGGCTACAAGACCATCGCCAAGCAGCTTGGTGAGAAGGTGACAACAGTTGGTGCGATTATTCGCAAATGGAAGAAACTGTCAGTCTCCCTCGGTCTGGGGCTCCATGCAAGATCTCACTTCGTGGAGTTTCAATGATCATGAGAACGGTGAGGAATCAGCCCAGAACTACACAGGAGGATCTTGTTAATGATCTCAAGGCAGCTGGGACCATAGTCACCAAGAAAACAATTGATAACACACTACGCCGTGAAGGACTGAAATCCTGCAGTGCCCGCAAGGTCCCCCTGCTCAAGAAAGCACATGTACAGGCCCATCTGAAGTTCGCCTGAATGATTCAGAGGAGAACTGGGTGAAAATGTTGTGGTCAGTTGTGGTCAGTTCTCTTTGGCATCAACTCAACTCGCCGTGTTTGGAGGAGGAGGAATGCTGCCTATGACCCCAAGTCATAACACCATCCCCACTGTCAAACATGGAGGTGGGAACATTATGCTTTAGGGGTGTTTTTCTGCTAAGGGGACAGGACAACTACACCGCAACAAAGGGACGATGGACGGGGCCATGTACCGTCAAATCTTGGGTGAGAACCTCCTTCCCTCAGCAAGGGCATTGAAAATTACCTTAATGACTTGGAGAGGATCTGCAAAGAGGAGTGGGACAAAATCCCTCCTGAGATGTGTGCAAACCTGGTGGCCAACTACAAGAAACCTCTGACCTCTGTGATTGCCAACAAGGGTTTTGCCACCACGTACTAAGTCAAAGGGGTCAAATACTTATTTCCCTCATTAAAATGCAAATCAATTTATAACTTTTTTGAAATGCGTTTTTCTGGATTTTTGTTGTTGTTATTCTGTCTCTCACTGTTAAAATACACCTACCATTAAAATTATAGACTGATCATTTCTTTGTCAGTGGGCAAACGTACAAAATCATCAGGGGATCAAATACTTTTTTTCCCCCACTGTATGCCAGCACAACAATAGTTGTGCTTTTGTCAGTGGATGTTCATGGACATCCACTACTCGGTTGGTCTGCAACACTTCCAGTCTTTTTGAATTTACTAATAAGTTTGGCAACAGTGCCATGTGTGATGTGCTTGCCATGTTTCCTGTTAAAGTCCATTACAACCTTGCGACAGCTTCCCGATCCAGCAATGAGAATGATTCAATATGTTCTTCTTTTGTCAAAGGCATTCTTAAAGGCTATCTGGAAACAAATATATAATTTAAACTAAGTATGACAAATTTTGCTAAAAAGTGTTCCCCTGAGTGATGGAGATGATGGAGTGATGGAGAAAAATTGAGACTTTTGGGACACCCTGTATTTGAACTGATTTCCACAATATTAATATTTTAACATTTGAGTTTCCACCAAGTGTTACTTTTGAAATCAATGAAACCTAACACATGAAATGTTTTGGTACAAATGATTTATTTTGTCTTGAGAGTATGCAAACGTTTGCACTTGATTTATCAAAACTGCCAAATGTGATGGTTTTTCTTTTAGTTCTCATCCATTTTTTACTTTCTTAAATGAAATTTTGCATTCATTAGAATATAGTACAATCTAGACTCTGACAGCTGAAACTGCAGCAAGTAAATCTGGCATTACATTCACAGACCAAACTTAGCACTGAAGATGTCCAGTTTTTCAGAAAGTTCTGTGCACTCTCCTGGTTTTTTTTTTCTTTGTTCCTACTATATAGACCTGCAGCTTTGGACTCTGGACAGACACAGTATAATTTCCAGAGCATTTCATCCAGCACATGTTGACCAAGCGTGTAATTAAAGTACCAGAAATGTCAAACACTCTGTGTGACAGGCATTATGTGTATAATTTCTGAATCTCCAGGTGTGTGAAGTGTGCATTTAGTCTGTGTTTTGGGTTTTATCTTTATTGGATCAGACTTTTGTGTTCACTTGTATGGGGTTATTTGCAGTGATGGATGTTCATTGTGCAAACTGGAATAAATTTACATTTTTTTTAAAAAGGGAAAAAATGTAAATGCAGTGTACAGGAGACTTGCAGAGAAGTAGAAAGCCAGTAGAGAAAAAGTATCATATCATGTAATTTGATGACCTGACTTTGTAATGTAAGAATGTATTTAATTATTAAGGATTTAAACAGCCTACAGTGGGTATAGAAAAGAATCACCCCCTTTAAAATAATCAAATTTTGTTGCTTTTCAGCCTGAAATGAAGACAGACACAGTTTTTGTTTTATCCAGCTGTATTTACTCAGTGAAACTTATAACATCCAAGAGAAAGATATAACACCAACATGTCAGAAAAAAAATAAAAAATAAAAAAAACAGAATCACTGAGTTGGAAAAAGGATCACCTCCCTTCTAAAAATAACTTGTAAACTCAATAAGGTGTAGCTAATCACCTACTCAATGGCACACAAAGCCATTTGACTTTCAACTGTGGTCATTTTTATTCACTCAGCATGAAAAGAGCTTTCCTGGAGCATTTTGTAGTGCAACTGAAGCAAACAATCAACTATGGGTGGTAAGGCACTGTCAAAAGTTCTCAAAGGCTTTATCAATGCCTAGAAGCACAGTGAAGTCTATTATTAAGAAGTGGAAGGTATTTGGTACAACACAGACCCATCCTGGATCAGGACGTCACTCCAAACTGGATAAAAGAGCCAGGAGGAAACTGGTCAGAGAGGCTACCAAGAGGCCTACAGCAACTCTGAAGCAGTTGCAGAAATTTATGACAAAGAGTGGTCATTGTGTGCATGTGACAACAATATCACAAATTCTCCACAAATGTGGCTTGTATGGGAGGGTTGCAAGAAAAAAGCCACTCCTCAAGAAAGGCGGAATGAACGCACCTTGAAGATTCTGAGGCCACAAAAGGTGTTATGGTCAGATGAATTATTTGGCCTCAACACCAAATGATATGTCTGGTAGAAATCCAATACAGCTCAAAATCCAAATAACACCATTCCTACAGTAAAGCATGGAGGTGGTAATATCCTGTTATGGGGTGTTTCTCTGCAGCACGGACTGGAGCACTTGTCAGGATAGAAGGAAAATGGATGGGGCAAAATACCGTCAAATTCTTGAGGAAAATCTGCTGCCCTCTGCCAGAAAGTTGTCAATGGGAAGAAGGTTTACCTTCCAGCATGACAATGACCCAAAGCACACAGCAAAACTGACCACACAGTGGTTGAAGGAGAAAAAGGTGAATGTCCTTGCGTGGCCTACTCAGAGCCCAGACTTAAACCCCATTGAAAATCTGTGGAATGACTTGCAGTCCACAAATGTCCACCATCAAATTTAGCTGAACTTGAGCAGTTCTGCAAAGAAGAGTGGGCAAATATTGCAAAGTCTAGATGTGCAAAGATAGTAGAGACATATCCAAACAGCCTAAAGGCTGTAATTAAAAAATGAAGGCAAATTAAAGCAAGGGGGTGATCCTTTTTCAAACTGAGTGATTCTGTTTTTTATTTATTTATTTTTTTAAATTTCTTACATGTTGGTGTTATATCTTTCACTTGGATGTTATAAGTTGCACTGAGTAAATACAGCTAGATTAAACAAAAACTGTGTCCATCTTCATTTCAGGCTGAAAAGCAACAAAACGTGATTATTTGAAGGGGGGGGGGGGGTATTATTTTCTATACCCACTGTATAAACATGTTGAAGGATATTGATGTAGTGAAAGAACTACACTGAAATATGACTTGAAAAACAAACTATAATTAACAACCATGAGTAAGGGTATAAGTGCTAATTATCTCAGGGCTTCTCAAACTTTATTTTCCTCACAGATAAAATGTCTGCCTCTCTTATAGTGGGTTTAATAAATGCTAATAGTGATGATAATGAACTCTTTTTGTCCTTATCAGTGAAGGAAACGGCTGACCCAGCCTATAACATTGTTGAGATGGATGTTCTTAATGAATAAAAAGGGGCTAGCTAGCTCAATTTCATGAACAAAGATGGGCAAGCTAGCTAACATTAATGAACAAAAAGGGGCTACCTAGCTAACTTTAGTGAACAAAAAGGGGTTAGTTAGCTGACTTTAGTGAACAACAAGAGTGTTAGCTAGATAACCTGAGTCAACAACAAGGGGATGAGCTAGCTAACGAGTGAACAACAAGGAGGTTAACCAGCTTTCGTTAACAACATGGGGGTCAGCTAGCACACATGACTGAACAAGAAGAAGGATAGCTATCTAACTTTATTGAACAAGAAGTGATTAGCTAGATAAATTGAATGAACAAGGGGGATATTTATCTAATTTAGCCAATAGCTAGCTAACTAACATTAGTGAACAAGAGGGTTAGTTGAATTTAGTGAACAACAAAAGGGTTTACTAGATGACTTGTGTGAACAACGAGTCAGCCAGATAATTACAGTGAACAAATAGGGGAGTTAGCTGAGCTAGCTAGTTAAGTACAGTGTTTGCCTAAGTTAACTCATAATTTATCACCTATCGTAGGGTGACCATATGTCCTCTTTTTCCCGGACATGTCCTCTTTTTCGGACCTTAAAAATGCGTCCAGGCGGGATTTCTAAATTTGAGAAAAGGTCCAGGATTCAGCTTTAGTCTCATTATGATGTGCTTATGGCCTAATACTGCATCCTGTGCGTGCATATTTGCATTGCTTTAACCCCTCTCTGTAATTCCTGCCTTCTCGCACACTAATTGGTCGATTATAAAAGGCTTGCAGCAACTATTGGCCAAATTCCTGCTTCTCAACCATTAGCCTACTCTCAGCAAATGCGTGAAGGTGAAGCGCTGTTGTGTATGGCATCAAACAGTTGCTTGACAATAGCAGCAAATGACAGCTGTCCTGAGTTGAAACAATGCCCATGGCCATATAAGGTCATTTTTAATTTCATGTTATCACATCACATATTACATAGCCACTCAAATGTGTAAATGATGGTAGAAAAAAAGGTGTCCTCTTTTTGAAAAACCAGAATATGGTCACCCTAACCTATTGGGGATCTTATAAAATTGTCACCCTAACATCCAGCAGTTGGAATATGGAATCTGGCTTTGTTTTAAAATTTTTTCATCAGTTTAGTGTTTCTGAGGTTGAGCTCAAAAGTTTGCATCCCCCATGGTTTCTGGGTGAAAAATGTAAATGCACTTTTGTTTTATTTATCTGAAGAAGCTGAAAGAAAGAAATGTGACCATAAAAATGCAATTGCTGTTTCTTATACTCTAGGTATAAACTGGTATAAAATGAATTGTCTTCATTTCATTGGGTTCGAATCCCACCTCCACCCTGTGTGCGCAGAGTTTGCATGTTCTCCCTATGCTTCAGGGGTTTCCTCTGGGTACTCCGGTTTCCTCTCCCAGTCCAAAGACATGTGTTGTAGGCTGATTGGCATTTCCAAATTGTAGTGTGTGAATGTGTGTGCGATTGTGTCCTGTGATGGCTTGGCACCCTGTCCAGGGTGTCCCTTGTCTTGTGCCTTGGAGTTCCATGGGATAGGCTCCAGGCTGCCCTGTGACCCTGTGTATGATAAGCGGTATGGTAAATGGATGAATGGATGTGAATTGGATCCAGATTCACCGTGACCCTGACCATTAATGAAGATGAATGAATGATTTATTTGAGTGCTTAACAAATACTTGTTCTAGGTCGTTGCATAATAAAGAAAGTTGGAGCCTGCATTATATGATAAAGAGATGTAAACAGAGTGGTTTATACGTGGTTTATTATTGCACTTTCAGTATGATTTATGAAAAGGCACTAAAATTCATTCATCTGTGGATCATGGAAGAGAAAACCATGCAGATGAGAGTATGTATAGGGAGGAGACATTTTTGTTGGACGTATTTCACAGTTTGAGATCAGGATTGCAGTTCTTCGGTTTCCTCCTCCTCATGTTCTCCGCTGGAGGGGATTCTCTCATATTTTCTCCATGTGCTCTGACACTGATGGTTTTATGGGGAGATAAAATCACTGTAACAGAAGAGGGAATCATCCTGAGGCCCACAAGGAATATCAGGTGTGCATTATTCACTCTTTGGAGAAAACCCTTTCACCCCAAATCCAGTGAGTGATTTAATTGAATGAAGATGTAATTATGGCTCTTTATAATATTGATTATCCCTGCTTGCAATTTACCATTTAATAAAATCCACGATTAACTATTTTATTGTCTAGAACCAATAGGATAAAAAAAGGAAAACAAGCATTTCTACCACTTCAGGTTTAAAGAGAGTACAGGAGGGTGTAATAATATTACTAGTTGGGTAGTCGGGAACTGCTTGTTGGCAGCAGCATTCAAAAAAACTCAGCTAGATGGTGGATTTTTAGGTGATTCTGCAGTAATGTGCAATAAACATAACAGAACATTTTCAATATAATGCTTTTATAAATGTCTAATATTCACATGACTGACATTTTTGCTGTTGATCTGCTGCTTAAGCTGTTTGAACCTGCCTAAGTGCTGACCAGTATTTAACACCTAATTATTATAACCATTAGCATTATTTGTAAAGTGTTAGATTTGACATTTCATTGTAGGCTTACTTAATCTTTTTAGGATGAAATTTTCATTTTCCCTCAAATGTGCCATTATTTATTTACACCAGAATGTTCCTAAAAATGTATTGATGAGGAAATACAGTATTATTTAAGCAGTTTGCTCCAAAAGGACTCAACTAACTAGATGTGCCATGGCACTTGGTCAGAAGGTATACTGTTATATTTAATGCTTCAAAATAGTGTCAATACAGTTTTATTCATTTCCTATGTAGGACGCATTTTTGGTCTTTGTGCTACTGAGAAAAACCTTTGTTGTATTTGAATGTAAGAATAGAGACACCTGTCAAGTGTTACATCTGTCTGTAGTTATTTTCTAAGGCAAGTGTTGTTATGGTATAAAATTAAAAAAAAAATGTAAATAAAAGTTGTGTAAACTCATATCAGGGTGTAGAATCATACACATCTAAAAGTTATGTTAACAGAGGGTTATCATTTCAAACTCAAAGGCTGTGGTTCTGGGTTTGGAGTTCCATATGTGACCTTGAGGGCAGAGGGAACGGGTTTATGGCAGTACTACTCCCTCAGAAAGAAGCCACAAAGATACAGTGCCTTTGCTTTTTCCACAGTGTTGGGAATGCTGCGTTATTGCTGTGTGTCAATCTGTGTGTTCAGCCAGGGAAATCCAGTTGTCCATTCCTTTCAGAGCCAGTGGAGAGAAATAGACAGTTCAAAATAAGAAGGTGGACTGGGGAGCTTTGGGAGCTTTAGGGTGTGACAGGCTGAAATTGCTGGGTTGTCTGGCCCAGATTTAAATTGGACTCTGTCTGTGGTCGTCCCTCTTTAGCAGCCCTCAAATTCCTCCTCACCGACTAACACAGCCTTCAATATGTCAGCTTTTAAGCAGTGTTGTTTTCTTAACCAACCTGCAATTATGGCTGCCCGTCTCCAGCAACTTTACTCCAGCAGCACCAAAAGCATTCCCATCCAACACAGTCTCACAAATTGCCAATTTCAAATTGGCAAAAGATTCTTCTCACTCCAACTCTTATGAAGTCAAATAGATTCTTGTGAGCAGGCAAGATTGCAAATCTGCTGTTTTTAACCCAATGACTGAGGGAAAAAAAAACTTTTATTTTTATTGTCTGTTAATTAACTAAATCTTGACATTTCACTCTTACTGGGCTCCATTCAGGAATAGGCTGCTTGGATAGACAACGTTTTTAGGAAGTGTTTGTCATCCCAAGTTAACGTTTGAGTGATATGTTGTCTTTCTCTCATTTGGTCTTCTCAACAGTTCTCAAGTTATCAAAGCAGAACTAGAACACTAACAGTTAAAGGAAGTTTTGAATGAGACACCACCAAGGTTCATCATTTATGTTAGGGATGAATATATCAATTTTATGGTAATAGGAATGAAACTTATAGGAAAATAATGCATGACTGGGAGGTGTGAGTTCAGCAGTGCTGTGGTATAAGGCATCATAATACATTCTCCTGAGCATTATCAGCAGTTTTATAACACTAATTAACTCCATTGTTATTATAACAAGTAGCTAAGGTGGAGAGGTCAGGCAAGACGCAAGTGCATACTCAGAATGCGGGGTTTATTATGGCACATCTACAAATCATTATAGTCCAGAGAAGGGGAGACAGCAAGACATCAGCAAACTAGGGTATTTAATGATCAAAAGCCCAAATTACAGTCCTAGGTAAAAACAAACAAAAACAAAAAACCAGGACATACACTGACTAAAATGTCTTATTGAATGTAATAATTTTTGCATCACTACTTCAACTAGGCCTGCACAAACATAGGGGGCTTTCATGCTGGCACTTTAGTCTGAAACAGAGCATGAAAAATTGGTAATGTGAAAGCTGTCATGCGGACAGGGAAGCCCACCACTACTGAACCCGAGACTACCTATAGGGGGTGGTCTGAATTTGGCTGCACTGTAACCAAAAGATTCCCATGAATGAGAACGCAGCTCATACTTTGGTCCGCACTTGTTCAGGAAGTAAAGTAACCTGCGCATGTGTTTTGGCCGATGATGACATCATGTTACCATGAGTGGCAGGGGAATGTTGTGGGACACAGAAAAGGTCCACTGCTGCACATAATATCTACTGCGCATGTGCGTTTGTGATGACGTAAGATGAACGCAAATGCACCGGGGTTCGATAGAATCAAGTGAGTCTGAAACCAGACCACAGCAAACATGCCCAGTTTGAAAACCACCATACTGTACAACTGACTGAGAATAACCAAGAGAGTGAACTAAGAAAACTTTACCTTGGTATTGCAAAAATTTTACAACACAGCAGCCCTAGCCCTTAAAACCAACACAAAACATTGAAAAGAACCCTTTCATAACACTCAAAATTAAATCTGTTAGGTCGCGCCAGGAGCGCGACTTCAATTCGCAGCTTCCCCAGCGGTCGGCAAACATGGCCGCTGCGAACTCAACTTCCCAGCAGGCACAGCGGTCTCCTAACATGGCCGCCATGGACTACACCTCCCAGAACACTCACACATTCCCACGCTCACAGTCACCCTCATTTTAATTACACACACCTGTTTCCAATTTCTGTTCACTCACCAGTACACTCTATTTAAGGACTTTTGTTTTTCAGGCATGACGCGAGGTATTGTTTGTTCATGTTAAGTTTGCACATACTGAGCGCTACATATCGGACTGTTATTCTGGCTTTTGAACCCTGCTCGGACTTTTTGTACTGTGGATTATTCGCTTTGCCTTTGAGGATTATTACTGTTTGTTGTGTACCGAACTATTTTGGGTTACTCTCTGGATTCCCTCTGACATTACTGCTTGCCTGTGTTTTTGAACTCTGCCTGTTTTTGACTACTCTTTGGATTTGTGTTTTTGTTGGAATTAGCTACTTGTGTGCTATTCCTAATAAACTGATGAAATTTATCTCCGCACTTGCATCCTGCCTCATTCCGGTGACATGACATAAAATCAGTGTAAAGTTCCTCAGACCCATATGCAAATCCAGTTCATAGGCCACACCCCCACCACATGAGCAGTGTGCCAAGGTGGAG
This sequence comes from Cranoglanis bouderius, assembly GCA_023630585.1. Lineage (NCBI taxonomy): Eukaryota > Metazoa > Chordata > Actinopteri > Siluriformes > Cranoglanididae > Cranoglanis > Cranoglanis bouderius. The sequence continues at coordinate 12,694,642 of CM042539.1, forward strand.
AAAATGGCCGCTCTAATGGCAACGACATTGGGCATGCACAGTCAGAACCAAGTAATGGAGGATTAATTATTTATACTTGACTTTAATTAATTGAAATGTGCTTATTTTAAAACATATTAAAATTGCTTACTGTTATTTAGTTGAATCAAAAACATATTAAATTTGATAGTCAAGCAAAATTGTATCATGTATAATTTACTTTTCTTTTTTGTCTTGGAAATCACACTGAAAAATTCATGTTACAACATACAAGACTTTGCCACAAGACAAAGAGACAGCAGGGTATAAACTATACTTCCAAATCGGCCCAGAAATAGAAAAAAAAAATCTAGATTTTGCAATGACCATCTCAGTCACTAGATTTGAACCCTTCTGAAAACCGGTGCTCTGAATTTAAGAGACATTTTTAAATAAACTTTTTATAAACTTTTATAAATCTTTTTCAGGGTTGCCAATCATTCTGGAGCTGAATGTAGCTAGCTGCTTTAGATGATCACAAAATCCTACCCAGTGACAACCTTTTTGAATATGATAGTATTTTGATTAAAGGTTAAGCAATCATGGTGATGTGAATATGGGATGTATGCCTGGTTTGACAGATGTCATCTATTCCAGCGTTTATTCTGTCGGAACAATGTTTTGTTATCAGACTGAATGCTGTGGACCTGCAACGTTGGGTTTTTCGATTTTAGATGAGAACAAGTATGTCAGGCTGAGAAAAATATATGAACAGTGGAAGCTATGCTAGCAGAAAATGTGTTTTTCTGTAGATACGGTCAATTTTTACTGGCTGCCAAACATGTTCCAGAGATATCAGACATATCTGTAGTGCTTTATTCAACTCACATCCACCACTCACTCCCTTTTCATTCACATTTAGCAGGGTTTTATTTTTTATAAAAAATAAACTATTTTATTGTTTTATATGGATTTATATTATACTATTGGGCAAATGCATAAAAATATTGACCTTACTGTGGAAAAGTTGTGAGCAAAGATAAAAAATCACAATGCCCGTGAAGGTCTATATTTATCTGCTCTGATCAAATGTTTAAGGAAATTGTATGCTTTGTATGCATACAAGCAGTTACACCCACACCCTGTACACTGTTTCAACAGCGGAGCATTCTTTTACCAAATGTCATCAGTAAGTAAGAGGCTGGATTCGTGTTTTCAGTTTGACTTCATTCTTCATTTCAATTGTACACTGAAAAAAAAAAAGTTCAGTGAATTTACATAATTCAAACCCAGGTCACAGGCATTGAGAAGTGGCAACATTACCCACTCTGCTATTAAGCCATACATGAGCTAATCAGGTTAATTTAATACTACTATAACTATTTCTTTCTGTCAGTGCTAACATCCTCATGAGATTTTATAATGTGATAATGTAATTGGATCATGTTAATACTATGTGATTTGATCACACTCACTCTACATAATTCATAGAACTAGTAATTAGAAACTTGTTTAAATGAAATTTAGTATAAGCAATGAAATCACATTTTAATGAGAAACTTAATATTTTTATGTAAACTACAGTATATGCAATATGTTCTTTTAAATCTGACCAACCACAAGATGCAAACCACTCATCAGCAGTAAGAATCGGAAAGCCAGATTGGAATTCACAACGAAATACAGAGATGAGCTACAAAAGTTCTGGAACAAAGACCTCTACCAAAGTGATGGAAAGGCCAAAGTGTAGAGAAAGAAAGGATCTACTCATGATCCAAAACATACAAGCTCATCAGTCAAGCACAGTAGAGGTAGTATCATGGCTTGGGCTTGCATGGCTGCTTCAAAACAGGCTCACTAATCTTTATTGATGATGTAACTCATGATGGTAGCAGCAGAATGAATTCAGAAGTCTACAGGAACATTCTGTCTGCCAGTTTACAGAGAAATGCATCCAATCTAATTGGGAGGAACTTCATCATGCAGCAAGACAATGATCCAAAACACACTGCCGACTCAACAAAGGACTTCATCAAAGGGAAAAAGTGGAAGGTTTTAGACTGGCCAAGTCAATCACCAAACCCTAACCCAATTGAGCAGCATTTCATCTCCTGAAGAGTAGACTGACGGGAGAACCCCCCCCCCCCCCCCCATAACAACTGAAAGAAGCTGTGGTACAATCCTGGAAAAAGCATTATAAAAGAAGAATGCAACAGTTTGGTGATGTCAGTGGGTCGCTGGCTCGATGCAGTTATTGCAATGGATATGCAAAATATTAAGTGTTATTTACTTTAATTCACTTCAAGATTTATCTGTTACAATACTTTTCTTCAACAAAAGAATTGGGTGGTCTGCCACCAAAGGTGCCATGTTCTAAGGTATTTAACACAACTAGATGTAAATATCAGAAAATTAAAGCTGAAATTCTGATCTGTCGTCTCATGTTCATCTTTTGATCTCAAACCCAAATGTTTTCAGTTTAAAACAAAAAAAGAAGAAAAAAAGAAGAAAAAAACAAACAAAAAAAGAATTTACCTTGCCATTCCAATATTTTTGGAGGGGACTATAATTGTAACTGATAACTACGTCTAACATTCAGTAGGTCTTTCCAGTAAAGGTTGCTACAGCACTGACAGTTACAGAATTGACAATTGTATTTTGTAAATTTCAGTTCAGTTTTCTCAGGGTACTGTATTGAATTAAACAAAATATTTCTGGTAGTCTGTTAAAATCTTGACATTTTCTACTATGTATCGTTCTGAAAACTATAGGTTTTCCTGGGTTTCTCTTTCACATGTATCTCAACCATACTTTTTTTTTTTTTTGGTTATTCCTAAAAAGTGAAAAGGGAAAAAACTGCATTTCCATTCCAGCTGTATCGCAGGAGCATCATGGACAGCCAGAATTAATCAGAATTAATTAATTGATTACAAACTGAACTTGATCCAGGCATGGCATTATGTGAGGAAATGAAATTAAACTAGCCAGGTTTTAGAGATCTTTAGTCAGACCGACTGTTTTTACCATCATATTTGTTAAACTTGTTCCTTACCCAACATGATCTTTGCAGGAAGACAGCCAAGACAAGGGGAAATAGTAAATAAAAAATAAAAAAACAACATTTCAATAACAGTGAATATAGTAAAATATGACATTTAAATAACAGTAAAATATATTTATGGTTTCTAAAAGTTGAGGTCTCAAGGTATGTTAGGTGGAAAAACCCAATTATGGGTTTTCAGCCACAGGGATGGGCGGCTACACATCATGCTACTTTACTTGTATATTACATGGAATTAAATAAAATGGGATAATGCAGCAGTATTCATTGCCAAAAATATATATTTTCATTCAGGATACTATACCACTGTTGGTCCAAATAAAAGCTTTGAATCAATTAATTCATTTTAGGCAGTTTTCAAAATGAACTCAGTACTGCATGAGTCTTCAGATAGCCTTTCTTGATGAGTTGAGTGATGATGCTTGGCAATCTTGAAAACAGCAAGCTATTATAAATTTCATGTCTCATTATTTCATATTTTAGGTGGAAAGCTGAAAGTCTCAGTGTCAGCTCATTATTAAACTGTCACTACAGAGAAATTCTAATATCAGAATTGACTTAAAACTGCTTTTGCTGATGAAAAAGGCTCATATCCTCGATATTGTATTATCAAGGGTCAAATACACCATTTATAAATGTTTTAAAGCTCCTGTCAATATTTATCCTTATCTTTTTGAGAATAATCTGTTGCTAATAATCAGAATAACCAGCTCCTAACTTTATTTTCTAAAGTTAATGCAATTTTTATTATTTTTTAAAATTATTATTTTAACACAATTTTTATAGTTTGCATGTTTGGTACATATTGAGATACACATTGTATCACCATTAACTATCATTGTATCTGCTATCAAATATCATATTATGATGAGTGATGGTTTGAGCAGCGAGAATCAGATCAGTAACAGTCAAGAAAACAGCAGCCTGTTATTAATTCCACGTCCCATTATTTCATATTCACAGGTGTAGAGCCTGAGCCCGGTGCTTCTCTCACTGCCAGCTCATTATTCACTGAATAATTTCTGATCATTGCGAATGGACGTAATTCAGATCCGCCAGCTGAGCCTTACTCAAGCCAACCAAGGCTGGATGAGAATGCGTTTATGAAAATGCATCGTGTTTTCTGATGCTCTGAATTAGATGGCGTTGTGTTTTTCTTTTCCAGGAGCAGATGTTCCAAATGCATCTTCAATCTGGCAGGAAAAAAAAAAAAAAAACTCTCTCTATTTCAGTCTCAGGACTTGTGTTTGTCGGTGTTGGAGACAGGGTTGGAATCGATTTTGGCTGCTGCTGAGTGGTGATTGTGGTCATGTAATTCTCCCTCCAGTAGCCTTGAGATGTGTTCAATAGCCCTGCAGGGGGTCCTCATTGGCACGGGTGTTGTGTAATGTCTGGGGTTGTATACAATGCTTGTGAGTGTGTGTGTGTATGTGTGTGTCTTGCTCGAGCACCACCATAAGAATCCATCTGTGCAAACACGGAGGCGTACACAAGTTACATGTGACATTGAGTCCATAGCAGCTTTCTTTTTGTGTAAAATAATACAAGTAAACAGAACAGTCTGTTTTTCCTTAAAGTCTATTAAACAGCAGATTCCTTACCATTCACAGGCTTACGAAGAGCTCTGTAGTAAGAAAAATAAAACTAGCATCCTCTTACATTCTGTCAGCTTAGAGAATATATCAGTATATACAGTATGTTGGTTTGTTGTATAGGCTGCACTAACATTGCAGACATGTTTTAAAGTCCTGTAAAAATGAGTCCTAAAACCCGGAAATGTGTTAGCATTTTAGCACTTCCGGTTCCATCATCCCGGAGTCAATAGGTTTTTTGAATGGGTTTTTGGCTGAGTGACTGAAATAAGGTCTGTGGTTAACACAAGCTCAAGATATGTACATGTTTTATTCTGTGACATAAAATAGATCAATAATACCTCACTTCTGATTTTTTAAGCCTTTACGAGTCTTGAAAAAGATGGTTGCTAACAAGTGGCAAAATGGGACTGCAGAGGTTGTCGGGGACTTTAAACGTCATCACGCCGAACAGGAAAACTCAACTCATTTATACTTGCGCTCTTGCAAACTATTCCAACTTGTAGATTTATCAATTTATAATATTTTCCAGTTGTACTGTTTTTTAAAATCGTAGTGCTATAAATACTATCGGAGGTGTAGTGGTAGTGACGTTGAAGTCACGTGACTGTGGTGTAGTTCGTTTATAGCCTTTATAACTTTAGCTTTTTACTTCTGGTGATTGTATTTACGCTTCAAAATTCATAAAAGTTGTGTTCATTTGTGAAGATGAATCTTGATGAACAAAACGTGTAAGAATCATAATGTTTTGTTGGTCACAGCTTATTTTCTGCAATAACCCAAAAGCCAATGAAAAATCCTATAGAACCAGCGCGATGCTAACTTTCGGGTTGGCCTACAAAAATATGTCATTTTTACAACACTCTATTCTCTATAGTTTTTGTCCTTTTAGTGTTGCTGTAGTTCAGTGCTATATTGTTTCCTGAGCCAAATCCTTTGATACAATCTTAATCTTATTCCCTCTGTCAGGCCTGGAAAAGTTCAAGCTTACCAATAATTACACAGCAATGTTGAATGCTAAGACCTCATATTTGACCATCAAGGGTCTATGCATAATTTGATTGTTTTTGGTACCTAGGTTTAAAAGTCAGTAAAAAATACCCAGACTTCAAATAAATACATGGTGTTTTATATCTTTTTTTGTTGTTGTTCATCTCAGATATATTGATGATGCACACAAGCCTGTTGCTGATTTATGATTAATGTAGGAGCTGAATATCAAAACATTGTTTTGTCTGTTGTTTATAGTAAATCTATAATCTAAAACCTTTGTGGAGTCCTCATTTACAATAATATATTTTTTTAAAAACTGCTAAACTGTGATGCTACGAGTGAATTTGCAAATGTGATATTTCCCCCCAAGTAAGCCACAAATCTCTAAATTATTAAGCAAAATATAAGACATAAATCATAGCTCCAGTGCTGCTAAATACTGCTAGCTATTGGAATTTAAATGTCAGGACCAAGCTTCCGATAACCAGTTGTCGTAGCACACCTACCATAAATACACAAAGAAATAATATATCTGTTAGTGCATTTATTGCAAATGCAGAAATTATTACACATAGAAAACTGTGGTGTTGCAGTAACAACTAGGAGGCAAAAAAATCCTGGAGTTGCTTTATATATTTAGTGTCCAGATGCTTTTTTTAAGTTTTGCGCTGGATTTGTGAGCCTAATGCAGCGTAAAATTACCTAAAGTCAGCTGCTGTAAAGCTCTGTTTTTTTGCTGATGCAGGAGTTTTGAATACTATACCCTGTTTCTAAAAAAAAACAATTGTAATAAATAATTTTTTATTTTTTTATTTTTTACTAAATGTATAAATGATAATAGCCATGGCGATAACAATGGATTTTTGTTTACAAATAGCGTTAGGCTTTAAAATCTACTCCAGTACATGGCAAGGCTGCAGGTGCTCATAGAAACTAATGTTAACTTCACTATTTTTGTCAGTGCAAACTCAATTTGCAGTCACAATTACTGAGGCAGTTACCATATTACCATATGTTGAACCTTATGGCATGGTGCATGTAAATGTATGAATAATAAGACAATAGTTAGCTTATGAGTAGGGATGCAGCAACACCATTTTCTTCACACAGAGTACAGGTACAGGTACATTGTTTTGGTATTCGTGTCAATACTGATTCCAAAATGAGTAACCTACTATGTTGGTGGGAGCTGTGAACTCCTCAGTTCTATGTTTAAGATGTTAATGCACTAAAACATTATATTTAAAAGAGAGCATTTGTGTGCGCAATTCACAGCACCTTCAGCTCATTTTTAATGACCATGCTCACTGACACTGCTCTGCGTACTCAGGTTGGCCATCCTCATGCTTAAGGTACTCTTTAAAGGCTATAAAATATATTGTCAGTATATCAGTCATTTCATCTTGTCTGTTTTTTAATGTGACAGTATTTTTAATGTGACAGCATATGTCACATAGTATCACATGTTATCGGATGTTGGTACCAGAGCATTTTTTAAGAGGACATTTTTTAAGCACAGTGTAGGATGGTATCCAATATCAATGCATCCCTACTTGTTTTTAAAGTATACAGTGTATATGGATATGGATGAAAAACAAAGGATAATGTCTTGTTTATGTTGTTTAATAAAAAGTAAACCACAAATCTCCTGACAGACTTTTGGGCATTCTAGCTAGCTGTCAAAGGCCACTGATTAGCGTTGTTCAGTGAAGCATTGTGTATGTGGACACTTTTAAAGCTTGCCTCAAAATATGTTGTTCGGAAATGTCAAACAGACTTGCTTGTATGTTTCCCTGATTGGATTTTTTTTTTTTAAATACAGATCTGAAAAAAAGTATATCTAAGCTCTAAGAACTTTCATGTCTGCTAATTCAGACCTAGTATCTCTTGATTTACATGTGCAGTACATTATCTATTGACTTATTATATGAATAGTATTACCAAACCATACAAAAGTAAAGCTCTAAGGTGACAGTATTTTATGTTGCTGATATAGATGATGTGGTTAATGATACACTATAGAATGTATAATGACCTTCCGAAACTTTAATAGCTGTTTGTTAGCATAAACTTCCTTCTGTTTTCTAAGTTAGAGTCCTTATAGCTTCTTAGAAAGCAGCTGCATGTCAGACTCCATTTAGCCCAGGGGCACATTAGCACACAGACACATACCTAATGGGCTTTTGCATGGTTCATCTATCACTGTGTTTGTCTATTTGTGCCTGTTTCTAGTACCCGTGTATGGGTTATTGTGTAAGGCAAATACCTCAATGTGCGTATAATGCATTTGCTACATCCTGCATCTATAAATATAGCACTCAAGTTGGTTGTTTTATGTCAGTGTGTGTTTCTGGAGTATGGTGTGAATCCTGTCACAGTAGAGGTCACAGTGTAGTATACTGTAGTAGGAAATGTCAGTTTACAAAAGACATGGATTTTGTTGTTGTGGGTTAATAAGGTAACTGAAATAATGATACCACATTTATACCATTATCTGACAAACAGATAAAGAGATTATAGTGTAAATAAGCATTAAAATCACACATTAAGGTGACATAAGATAGAAAATTGTGTCAGTGTATGCCTTGTGAATAAGGAATGTAAGGGAATAGCATGATACGTCTGATCGGATTTAGAAAATGATGACTTTTCTTTATTCAGAACCACAAATGACAAAAAAAAAAATATGCAAGAGAAATGACAAAAATGTTGTCAGTTTAACAGTCAAAACAAACATGAGTGAATTTTTTTATAATAAATTTTACGTACTATAGCTCTGCATCTGTGTGGTCTGTTAACACCAGACAAAAACAGACAGAAGTTTCAAGCCAGCACTTTTGACAGAAGTTCGTTGTATCTCTTAGAATGACATCATTTTTTATATTTTAAATTTTTACAATGTTGTCATAAAAAAATTATGCAACCTTAAAAAGTTAAAGGTGCATTAGTCAAGATTAATCAAGACTGCAGCTCTAGATCAACATTATAACTTTTTTAAAACTCATTGAACCTGCTTCCGATTCCCACTTATGTACACAGAGCTCCACCTCCAGAATCTACAGCTAGCAGAGTTCAATTCCATGGCTGATGGTGTTAGCATTTTTGCCTGACCTGTGGTTTTGCCCACTCGGGCATTCAACTGCTTGATAGCCAAGTTATAACCTATAAATATCAGAAATTTAGCTCATACTGATTTGCTACTCTGAGAAAGGTCAAGAGTGGCTTCTCTGTACTGTTTTTATTTGTAATGAGCTCCCATGTGTTTTTCAGTTGACCATCACTACCAGTGTTAACATTAGCATTGTTATGTGCTTGGGAGTTTGATGCAGTTTTCTAATATTACATACAGTGGTGCTTGAAGGTTTGTGAACTTTATAATTTTTTATTTCTCCATAAATATGACCAGCATAATCATCCTAAAAGTAGACAACAAGAACCCAATTAAACAAATGAAACAAAAATATTATACTTGGTCATTTACAGTGGGGGTAAAAAGTATTTGATCCCCTGCTGATTTTGTACGTTTGCCCACTGACAAAGAAATGATCAGTCTATAATTTTAATGGTAGGTGTATTTTAACAGTGAGAGACAGAATAACAACAAAAAAATCCTGAAAAACGCATTTCAAAAAAGTTATAAATTGATTTGCATTTTAATGAGTGAAATAAGTATTTGATCCGCTATCAGTCAGCAAGATTTCTGGCTCCCAGGTGTCTTTTACACAGGTAATGAGCTGAGATTAGGAGCACTCTCTTTAAGGGAGTGCTCCGAATCTCAGTTTGTTACCTGTAAAAAGACACCTGTCCACAGAAGCAATCAATCAATCAGATTCCAAACTCTCCACCATGGCCAAGACCAAAGAGCTGTCCAAGGATGTCAGGGACAAGATTGTAGACCTACACAAGGCTGGAATGGGCTCCAAGACCATCGCCAAGCAGCTTGGTGAGAAGGTAACAACAGTTGGTGCGATTATTCACAAATGGAAGAAACTGTCAGTCTCCCTTGGTCTGGGGCTCCATGCAAGATCTCACCTTGTGGAGTTTCAATGATCATGAGAACGGTGAGGAATCAGCCCAGAACTACACGGGAGGATCTTGTTAATGATCTCAAGGCAGCTGGGACCATAGTCACCAAGAAAACAATTGGTAACACACTACGCCGTGAAGGACTGAAATCCTGCAGCGCCCGCAAGGTTACCCTGCTCAAGAAAGCACATGTACAGGCCCGTGTGAAGTTTGCCTGAATGATTCAGAGGAGAACTGGGTGAAAGTGTTGTGGTCAGGTGTGGTCAGATCTCTTTGGCATCAACTCAACTCGCCGTGTTTGGAGGAGGAGGAATGCTGCCTATGACCCCAAGTCATAACACCATCCCTACCGTCAGACATGAAGGTGGGAACATTATGCTTTGGGGGTGTTTTTCTGCTAAGGGGACAGGACAACTGCACCGCATCAAAGGGACGATGGATGGGTCCATGTACTGTCAAATCTTGGGTGAGAACCTCCTTCCCTCAGCCAGGGCATTGAAAATGACCTTAATGACTTGGAGAGGATCTGCAAAGAGGAGTGGGACAAAATCCCTCCTGAGATGTGTGCAAACCTGGTGGCCAACTACAAGAAACGTCTGACCTCCGTGATTGTCAACAAGGGTTTTGCCACTAAGTACTAAGTCGAAGGGGTCAAATACTTATTTCCCTCATTAAAATGCAAATCAATTTATAACTTTTTTGAAATGCGTTTTTCTGGATTTTTTGTTGTTATTCTGTCTCTCACTGTTAAAATACACCTACCATTAAAATTATAGACCAATCATTTCTTTGTCAATGGGCAAACGTACAAAATCAGCAGGGGATCAAATACCGTTTTCCCCCCACTGTACTTATTGAGGAAAATGATCCAATATTACATATCTGTGAGTGGCAAAAGTCTGTGAACCTTTGCTTTCAGTATCTGGTGTGAACCCCCTGTTCAGCAATAACTGTTCCGGTAAATGTTTCCGGTACCCTTTAGTTGCTTAGAAGTTGCCCTGGGTTCCTTTGTGACCTTGTGGACTATTACACGTCTTGCTCTTGGAGTGGTTTATCACCTTACCTGGCTCTCTAAATGAAAAAAAAAAAACCGAAATGGTGGAATCATGGAAAAGCACTACCTATAGTCTAGCAGTACTATGTTTCATGTCATTCCATTTTTTTGGAAGCACAGAATTTTTGGCTCAATTATTTGCGCTGGGTGTTTACTGGATTCCGCAATGTTTTCCTTTCTGAACAGACTGAGGTGGGTGTGGAGTGAAGGGTTGTTGAAGAGTTTCTATAAAGTGACTGACAAGAAGCCCAGCCAGGACTGCAGTTTTTTACACTTATGCTGATGGCATTGCTTAAACAATTTTTTTTTTTTTTTTTATCATGTTCTACCTATTTTCCAGGTTATCTGTACTAGTATGAAAAAAAATGGCATACTGCACCTATAAGTGCCTTTTTTGCTGCACAATAAAAGAAAAAATCTATATGTACATCTCATTTATTTATAAATCCCAGCACCTGCTAAAGAGTGAAAAAAAATAAAAAATAAAATGTGCCTTCACCTTAGTCATGGGAAAAAAAATCTGCCACAAAACAAAACACGTCCAACTGACCAGAAATGCATATTAATAAATTTTCTGATGAACAGCTGAACATACCTGTGAACTCAGCATACAGTGCAACATTTGCTTGCGAGCAAAGAACAGATTACATGTCTTAAAGCCCAGAACATGCTGTATATAATTTTCAGTAAGAGTTTCCTTAGGTAGTTGTAGAACAATATGAGAAGAAATAGGCTACTTCATTAAAGTCAAACACTTTGCTCTTATGGTATTGTGTCATTTAATACTAACTTACAGAGCATTTAAAGAGGTGTGGAAGTATCTTAAAACGTTTGGATGGTGAGATTTTTGAATTTCCAATTCGTAAAACCTGCAACTTTCATCGGCCCTGTAAATCTCGTGTGAGATAACTCCATCAGTCTCCCCACCATGCGTGTTGTGCTTTCTATGGTGTGAAAATTGATGAGAACAGCTTTACCTTGATTGATTTCAGTGACATTCTCCCCCACGTCTGCCCCAGTTCGTCTCAGCCATCAAGAATATGAATGAAATTTCTGAAGTATAAAGAGTTGGTGGGATTTTGACTGACAAGTTTGGCAACCCTATTATCCAAACACTTTACATTACCCTGGTGATATCATGTTATACATTTCATCTTGAACAGTTTGGGGCTTACATCAGAAGAGACCTTGCCCTGTAGGCCCTGTGGAACTTTGGTACGTGGAAGGAAATAAAAAGTGTGTGTACTGTAGTAGAAACATATATAGACATTTACTATTGCCTAAGCATGCACACCTAGAGAACTGCCTGAAATTTCATGCAGCATTAATTCATATGATTCTCACAACAAGAGTGATGTAGTTGGTTTATACATGAACTAAGTTTTTATTACTTAAGGCTACACTAATGTTGAACCTTATCCTTGGATAAAAAAAAGGTACACTCACAGGCCACATTAACGTACAAGAACCCCTACTCCTTCTCATACAATTATCCAATAAGCCAATCATGCTGCAGCAGTGCAATGCATAAAATTGTGTTCACATGAAACATCTTCAGTTAATGCTCACATCAAATATCAGAATGGAGAAAAATGTGACTGCAGTGACTTTGTTGATGCAAGAGAATTTCAGAAACTGCTGATCTCCTGGATCTCATTTTCACACACAACAGCCACTAGAGTTTACACAGAGTGGTGCAAAAAACAAAAAACAAAACCAACCAGTGAGCAGCAGTTCTGTAGTGGAACTTGTTGATGAGAGAGATCAAAGGAGAATGGCCAGACTGGTTCAAGCTTACAGGAAGGCTATGGTAACTCAAATAACCACTCTTTACAACCGTGGTGATCAGAAAAGCATCTCAGAATGCACACCATGCTGAACCCACATCATTTCCACTCCTGTCAGCCAAGAAGAGGGATCTGTGGCAACAGTAGACACAGGCTCACCCAAACTGGACAGTATACAGGTATATTGACTATAGTGTAGTAGTAAGAAGTAACACAGAGACATGTTAGCATGTTTGCCTCGCACCTCCAGGATTGGGGTTTGAATCCCGCCTCCGCCATTTGTGTGCTGACTATGCATGTTCTCCCCGTGCTTCTGAGGTTTCTGCCAGGTACTACGGTTTCCTCCCTCAGTCCAAAGACATGCGCTCTAGGTTGATTGGCAATTCCAAGTTGTCCATAGTATGTGTGATTGTGCCCTGTGATGGATTGGCACCCCATCCAGGGTGTGCCTCGAGTTCCCTGGGGTAGTCTCCAGGCTTCCCGTGACCCTGTGTAGTATAAAAAATATGGAAAATGTATGAATGGATGGAATATGTACAGGTATCCGAATACTGTTAAATTAAGCAATTAAATAAGCTGAAGGCCATGACATGAAGATCATGGCTGATTAAAATCACCCTATACTTTATAAAAATGTGTTTGGTATGAGAATTGGTTTGTTTGCAGTCTGTAATAAAACTGGGAGCACCAGACAGGCAAGTGATACTGGGGAAGGAGGCAAATCATGTATATTCAGGGGCATTTTCAATATGTAAATTCATAAAAATCTAGATTTTTCTTATTGAGGGTAAAGTGTTAGAGCATTAGTATTCTCATGAGATGGACTGTCATTGTAAAGATTGGTGTGTACAGAACAATTTCAGAAGGAGGGACACAGGAGTGGCACAGAATTAAGCATGGGGGCATTGTTAAATAATAAATTTTATGTTTACACTATAATTTTATTTTATTTTTTTTACAGTAATTTACTTGTAGTAGGTAAATTATATAAAACTTATATACAGTAAAGTACTCTAATATCTTACATAGTATAAAACAACACATAATCCAGTGGAATTGCTCATTTGGCTGATGCCTTTTTTTAGAAAATGACTTAAGGGTTAATGGTCTTGCTCAAGGACTCAATCATGACATCTTGGTGGTGTTGGGATTTGACCACACAACCACCTGATCTGTAACTCAAAGCCTCAAACACTAAGGCACCGCATATAGTTCAACTAGGTTGCACTGATTCAAGTTTTTTTTTTTGTTTTTTTTTTTACTAGCATATAAAGTTAAACTGCAGGTTGAAACAAGGAGGATTTTTACCATTCTCACTCCTGCCAAAAAACATTCGATATCCCAATATGCACTGCATTTTTTCTGGTATTTTACTGTAAACCAGTGCACTGCTCTAATTGTCTAATCGTTTAACAGTACAATACTGTAAAATAATAAATCTATGTTTTGCAGTAAAATAAATACTGTAAATTTACAGCTTTTTTTTTTCTTTTGGGATTTTTCTCAGAATACATTGATCGATGGATTAACTAGTTAAAGTGAAATTGAAACCTAAAAATGATTTTTGGTGGATTTGAGTGACATTAATTATTCATTTCATTTTAATGGGTGTCAGATTAAAAGGCTCCGTATTGGTTTTATTTGGTCTCCAGTTGGTGGTGGTCAGATTCAGGTCAGATTTGGACAGAATGTTCCGGTTTAAAATTTCATGGCCAGTAAGAGCTCTAATTAAAATGTCAATGGCACATAACTGACAACCCATTAACATATCACCTGCCTTTTAGGGGGGCACATGTGGTAGCCAGTCAGATTTTGATGGGGACCAGCGCCTCTCCAGGACCCCCCAGATATGTCCCTGATTGAAAAACAGCAAACCCTGTTTATTTCTCACTCTCTAAAACCCTCTACTGACTTTTAAATATATCATACTGTGTACCTTTCTCCTATCAGAGTACCTTATTGATCTTTGAGGGAAATTGTTTTTTGTCAGAAACAAGAAAAGACACTTCAGTTCTTGAAAACACTGCAGAACACATTAGACTATGCAGTAAGATACTATACAAATCCTCACTGGGCCACTGAAGAGCACCAGTTAGTGTTTCCATTTTGGTATGTATATCATAGAATTAAAGTTACAGGTTCATAGTACTGGGCTGAAAGGATCAAAGCAAAAAAGTTAGATGTCATGTCTCAGAGAGTCAGATCTCAACAGCTGCATTTTCCCAAACTGTTTAGTCTTTGAGAAACTGTTATTACACTTTCCTTTTTTCATTCCTTGTTTCAGGCCACATGTGCATTCTGCTGCATGTCTTAATACAACACTAAACATCTGTCAGTGATGATGTTAATCACAGAAAATAATAGATGACAGCTCAGAGGCGATGGCTCCTGCTTATTCAATCATTTCAACAGGACTGCTTTTCAGCAAATCCTCAGCAGATATGGAAGCATCTAATGACTGTCCAACTTAATTAACTTTGATTTATGGCTTTATGATCTATTATATTCATTTAAATATGTTTTATTAAATCTTCCTGATTGTATTGGAAGTATTTTGGGGTTTAATGATTGGAATGGTTGTGCAACGGACAGCATTGCCGCCTCATGACCCTGAGCAGGATGAAGCAGTAACTGAAGATGATTCACTGATTCTAGCTTTTATGTCCATTTTATTTGAGATAGTTTGCTCTAATTTACATATGTTTTCCAGGATTGCATTATTCATTAACATGTTTTTGTTAATGTCTAATCTGCTGTCAATTTTAATTCCTCATTAATTTTTCATTTCCTTGTTGTTGATATTCAGGTCCCCACCATGGTGCTTCTCTGATTACTGATAATTAAATAGGGAAAACAAAAAAGAAAGACATTTTGAAAAGACCAGACTGAACATTTGTTCCACAACACTTTTATTTACTGTACTATAGGTAGATGATTTGGCAAAAAAATAAAATTAAAAAATCACTTGATGTCACGATCACATTTCCCTTATGTGTACTGTTATATTTAGGTTTGCTAACATAAGAGAAAATCTGTGGTGTCAGTAAGGTTTTATTTAACACCTAGAAAATAAAAAACTAACAAGGTAAACTATTTGCTACTTTGACCATATTTGTGATACTTAGAGCATTGTGGTCATTTATCATGATCTTGATTTCATATCATTGGTTTGTCTAGACCTTTGTGCAAAACACAGGATACTATGTAAAACAGGCACCATCTTGCACACACACAAAACCATACGCTTTGGTCACAATTACTGAGACATGTGCGGCCAATTACTAAATGAAGTGTTAATATCAACCCAGCAGATTGGTTTCATATACAAAAAAAAGGCTCTCCTTTACTTTCGACTTGAGCCTTCTTTGAGATAGAGCTGAGCCTCATTAAACTGAGTGACCATCGATGGTTTCCAAAACACACCCTCACACGCACTGCAGTGTTAGGTACAGTTTATTTTAACCCTCAGTCTGGCCAACTGCAATGAGAGAATGAAATTCCCTGCTGATTGTAGAGCATCACTAATTCTGACTTATTTCAACAGTTTACCAGGGTGTCACTGTGGACCATTTCCTTCTGTCTTTACACTAACACAAAAATGTGATGAAAAAGCAGACAGTCCTGCTCTTTAATAGACTGTTCACTCTATTGCTTTGTATCTAGATTTTTTTCATCTACCTTCCTAATTAATGATATGCACGTTAACGTAACAATATAGACATATTTATGAATGTTTATGCTCTGGCTGATGTATCACAGCCAAACAGCGCGTTACCATGATTTCCAGTTTAGCTGTAGCATTTCAGATTTTCTAACCATTGCTATGCAATACAGGAGACACCAAGGAACTATGCTTCTCTGCTTTTTCAGATAAAGCAGCAGTCAGACCAAAATCAAATTTGCCCAGCGGAAAAAATAGTTCACTGAACGGGAAAGGGCGTGGGGCGTGGGGCGTGAAAGGCACATTTACCTCTAGTACTGGTTACTTTCCCCTTTATGTAGGAAAGCATTTATTCACCATCTTTGTCTAGTTGAACTTTGACCTCAGAATTCAGGAGCAAAAGAAACCAAGATGGCAGGACTGTAGTTTCTTTTGATGCGTAGAAAAAATGTAGGTGCTATATTATTTCGTCAACCAACATATCCTAGTTTTTTTGTGGCAAAATTCTATTTCTTCTCTCTGCCCAGAAGGATTTTTTCTGTTGGCGTTGTTGGCACCTTTGCAAAGAGTCAGTGTTTTGTGACTCACTTCACAAAGACGTCAGTCTAACTCGAGTTAATTCTAGTTGATTTATATAAATAAACACTTATGTTCTTGTTTCAGCATGTTCTTTAGTAGGTGAAGAGAGGTATTTTAGTTTTAGTTGCATGAATTTTAACACAAATGTTTCAGTAATGTTAGTTTTCATCGAACTGGAAATGTTGGGTAAAAATGGCAACTCAGTGTATATTACAGAGATGATGTTCAAGTCATTTTGAGTGTAGAGTAACATGGTGAAATAAAAGTGTTACAAATAAAATGTGTAACAAATGAGTGCCTTTTGTGTAACAAAAGGTGGTGTTAGTGTTAGTCTTTCCCCTCTTTCCTTATTTTAATATAAATATTACACTAGTATTGCTCTCTAAGCATGGGTCAATGGACAGAAATTGCTAAGTAGTGAACACTATAAGAGGGTTAAGACTAATAAACCATAATCACCACATGGTTGCTCATACTTGCCCCCCCTCTGTCTATGTAGGTCTCAGATGCGCAGTGCTGTGTTGGCTGCCTCTAACCGCAGTGTGTTGAGTCTCTGTGAGGCCGATGGCGCCCCGTGTTTCGGGATTCGGCCCGGCCCGCTTCCTGGTTCTGCTGCTCCTAATGCCTGGAAAAATTTCCCACTGGGGTGTAGCGATGGCGACAGAGTCACCCTGTCACCGAGCTGAACATCCATTCATCTCACACGCAGGTGAGTCTCATTTATATACTCACCGAGTCAATTAGCTTAAGTGCATTTTGATCCTTGATCCAGTTCAAAACAGTGTTACCATGAATGCAAACTTTAATACACTGAAAAAGACACACTATTAGCATCACATATATATATATATATATATATATATATATATATATATATATATATATATATATATATATATATATATATATATATATATATAAAATTGGTTTCACTCTGCCCACGTTTTACATTTTTCCCTAAATTCCTTTGAATGTCCATGGAATAAAAAAAAAATATTAGATGCCATGAGTGTACCTTCTACCATCATTTACACTTTTGAATGGCCATGTAATGTGATAACATGAAATTAAAAATGACCTTGTATGGCCATGGGCATACTGTTTTGACTCAGGACAGCTGTCATTTACTGCTATTGTTAAGCAACTGTTTGACGCTGCACACAATAGCGCTTCACCTTAGCATGTTCGCTGAGAGTAGGCTAATGGTTGAGAGGCAGGAATTTAGCCAATTGTTGCTGCAAGTCTTTTATAATTGACCAATTGATGTGTGAGAAGGCGGGCATTACAGAGATTACAGAGGTTAAAGCAATGCAAATATGCGCACGCATTACCATATTAGACCGTATTAGACCATAAGCACATCATAATGAAACTAAATCCAAATCCCAGACATTTTGTCAAATTTAGAAATCTCGACTGGACGCTTTTTTTAAGGTCCGAAAAAAAACGACATGTCCAGGAAGAGGACGTAAAAAGAGGATGTATGGTCACCCTATTGAACTTGCGAAATTGCAATTGCACACAATTGTTGTGCACGGTCTTTCGCAATGATCTTTGTTGGTAAATGAGGCCTTTTAGCTGTACTCATGTTTGACGCACGTGAATCGAAGAGGGCTTTGAATGTATGGGCGTTGTGATGACTTCACATGACGTGTCTTGGCCCAAATCTGTAGAAAATCTGCGGTATCTTTGAAAATTTGCAAGCCCCTACGAATACTGCAGAGCTTGCTTGATTTTGAGTTAATTTCTGCGATCACAAAATCGCTAAATCCTGGAGAGACTGACATATTTTCCACTGACATGTTTATCCAAAAAATATGGCTGGATTAGTTTTCTGTTTTTCAACATCACAGTTTTAGCAAACAATCTTCTTATTATTTCAGATCGATCCAAGAAAAAACCACCATCTTTTAGTTAAGTTGAATCCCAAATGCCTTCCAATGAACTTTGTTTGAACCCTACATGGGATACAGCATAATAGAGCTTACAACCTTACCTAGAGCCCTAATTTTTGTATAGTTACAATGTATGATAATGAGAAAACTCTTGTATTTTCCTAAAAGATTAAAATATTGGCATATTTGTTCTTAGGTTATACACTACCATGAAATATTCAGCAAGCACTCTTGTGCTTAATAATTCACCCCTGTGAGGAAGGTATTTTAAAGCCAAAATAGATATACCTAGTTTAAAAATCATTGTTACTCATGCTCAACCTGATTTCATCCATCAAAACCTGTTCTCCCCCAGTTCTCACTGCTCAAACAAACTGCTCCACAGTTTCATTTAAACCAGCTAAATGCTACATATACAAAAGCACCTTTAGAGACCAAACAGTGCTGCAAACTTTGTCGCTGCCTTAATTATGCCTCTGTCTCTCTCTCTCTGTCTCTCTCTCTCTCTCTCTCTCTCTCTCTCTCTCACTCTCTCTCTCTCTCTCCATGAAATTATAGATTGTGTGATCAATGTCATTTTAAGAGTACTCAATAAGTAATCAAGCTGTTCAGAGCCACAAGGCCTCCTGAGTGTTTAAAACAGGACAAGGTCACTTTCAAGGAAGTGGCTCTAAATGTATGGAGTGTGTATTTGAACCTGTATTTATTTCACTAGACATGATTAGCTTGAGCCACTGAGGTCTTGTTTCTCGACAGACTGAAAGAGACTGACAGAAGCAGATTATGGGTTAGTGCCCTTGCTAAAAGGCACAATATCTTGGGTTTTTTGAGCGGCACCTTTCAGACTAGTCCTAGAAAATACAAGGACAGATTTGCACAGGCGTGAAGCTCAGCGTGTACACACTGAAACGCCCTTTAAATCATAGAAACCTGTCAGAAGTGCAGAGCGAGCAGTGTTAAAGGGAGCCAGTTCTCGGAATGACTGTCCAAGAATATGGAAAAAGACACACACACACACACACACACATACACACATACACACACACACACACACAAACAAACACACAAACAATGTGAAACTTTCAAGCGAATAAATGGCGCACATTATAATACAGCCTTCACTGTGTGGTTTTCCAGTGTGTGTGCATGTGTTTGTATTAATCCAAGAGCTACACACAGTTCAGAAATATCATAACCACACACCAACCAAATGACAATAAAACCGATTCATCCACAAAGATAGTTTTATGCAGCCCCAGCATACACAAGCTCACCACATGGGTTAGAATTATTTTAACCCCATTATATTTCTTTATG
The DNA here is from genome assembly GCA_023630585.1 of Cranoglanis bouderius. Lineage (NCBI taxonomy): Eukaryota > Metazoa > Chordata > Actinopteri > Siluriformes > Cranoglanididae > Cranoglanis > Cranoglanis bouderius. The sequence goes on from CM042539.1 coordinate 12,714,565, forward strand.
TGTATACTTTTCATGTCACTCCACCTAGACTAAAATAACTGCTTTCTCACATTTTATGGTCTCTGAGATCTGGGATCCAGATTATACTGGAGTAAGAAGTAGTGCCTGTGTCTCAAATCGTACACCATGCACTACATTCTCACAACTGACACTACAGGTGCATCTCAATAAATTAGAATGTCGTGGAAAAGTTCATTTATTTCAGTAATTCAACTCAAATTGTGAAACTCGTGTATTAAATAAATTCAATGCCACAGACTGAAGTAGTTTAAGTCTTTGGTTCTTTTAATTGTGATGATTTTGGCTCACATTTAACAAAAACCCACCAATTCACTATCTCAACAAATTAGAATATGGTGACATGCCAATCAGCTAATCAACTCAAAACACCTGCAAAGGTTTCCTGAGCCTTCAAAATGGTCTCTCAGTTTGGTTCACTAGGTATGCCACAAACATTCATTGCCAAAGAAGCTGGCTGTTCACAGAGTGCTGTATCCAAGCATGTTAACAGAAAGTTGAGTGGAAGGAAAAAGTGTGGAAGAAAAAGATGCACAACCAACCGAGAGAACCGCAGCCTTATGAGGATTGTCAAGCAAAATCGATTCAAGAATTTGAGTGAACTTCACAAGGAATGGACTGAGGCTGGGGTCAAGGCATCAAGAGCCACCACACACAGACGTGTCAAGGAATTTGGCTACAGTTGTCGTATTCCTCTTGTTAAGCCACTCCTGAACCACAGACAACATCAGAGGCGTCTTACCTGGGCTAACGAGAAGAAGAACTGGACTGTTGCCCAGTGGTCCAATATCCTCTTTTCAGATGGGAGCAAGTTTTGTATTTCATTTGGAAACCAAGGTCCTAGAGTCTGGAGGAAGGGTGGAGAAGCTCATAGCCCAAGTTGCTTGAAGTCCACTGTTCAGTTTCCACAGTCTGTGATGATTTGGGGTGCAATGTCATCTGCTGGTGTTGGTCCATTGTGTTTTTTGAAAACCAAAGTCACTGCACCCGTTTACCAAGAAATTTTGGAGCACTTCATGCTTCCTTCAGCTGACCAGCATTTTGAAGATGCTGATTTCATTTTCCAGCAGGATTTGGCACCTGCCCACACTGCCAAAAGCACCAAAAGTTGGTTAAATGACCATGGTGTTGGTGTGCTTGACTGGCCAGCAAACTCACCAGACCTGAACCCCATAGAGAATCTATGGGGTATTGTCAAGAGGAAAATGAGAAACAAGAGACCAAAAAATGCAGATGAGCTGAAGGCCACTGACAAAGAAACCTGGGCTTCCATACCACCTCAGCAGTGCCACAAACTGATCACCTCCATGCCATGCCGAATTGAGGCAGCAATTAAAGCAAAAGGAGCCCCTACCAAGTATTGAGTACATGTACAGTAAATGAACATACTTTCCAGAAGGCCAACAATTCACTAAAAATGTTTTTTTTATTGGTCTTATGAAGTATTCTAATTTGTTGAGATAGTGAATTGGTGGGTTTTTGTTAAATGTGAGCCAAAATCATCACAATTAAAAGAACCAAAGACTTAAACTACTTCAGTCTGTGGCATTGAATTTATTTAATACACGAGTTTCACAATTTGAGTTGAATTACTGAAATAAATGAACTTTTCCACGACATTCTAATTTATTGAGATGCACCTGTATTTGCTTACATTTAGATTTAGAGCATTCAAAAGATGGCTTTATCCAGAGGGTGCTTTGTTTGTTTTTTTTTTGTTTGTTTGTTTTTGCACTGCCTTAGTGTTTGTTTAAGTGCTTAATGAAGAGGTGGCTCTTCATTCTTTATTTGAAGACATTTAGTGACTCAACTGTTCCGACAGCCAGGGAAAATTTATACACTGATCAGCCATAACATTAAAACCACCTGCCTAATATTGTGTAGGACACCCTTGTGGACTCCACAAGACCTCTGAAGGTGTGCTGTGGTATCCTGGCACCAAGATGTTAGCAGCAGATCCTTTAAGTCCTATAAGTTGTGAGGTGGGGCCTCCATGGATCGGACTTTTTTGTCCAGCACATCCCACAGATGCTTGATCAGTTTAAGATCTGGGGAATTTGGAGGCCAAGTTAACACTTTGAACTCTTTGTCATGTTCCTCAAACCATTCCTGAACAGTTTTTGCAGTGTGGCAGGACACATTATCCTGCTGAAAGGGGCCACTGCCATTAGGAAATACCATTGGCATGAAGGGGTGCACTTGGTCTGCAACAATGTTTACGTAGGTGGCACGTGTCAAAGTAACATCCACATGAATGCCAGGACCGAAGGTTTCCCAGCAGAACATTGCCCAGAGCATCACACTGCCTTCACCAGCTTGCCTTCTTCCCATTGTGCAGCCTGGTGCCATCTCTTCCCCAGGTAAGTGACGCACACGCACCCGGCCATCCACATGATGTAAAAGAAAACATGATTCATCAGACCAGGCCACCTTCTTCCATTGCTCCATGGTCCAGTTCTGATGCTCACATGCCCATTGTAGGTGCTTTTGGCAGTGGACAGGGGTCAACATGGGCGTTCTGACTGGTCTGCGGCTATTTTTCCTGCTTCCAACACTTTAACTTTGAGAACTGACTGTTCACTTGCTGCCAAATATATCCCACCCCTTGACAGGTGCCATTGTAATGAGATAATCAATATTATTCACTTCACTGGTCAGTGGTTTTAATGTTATGGCTGATCGGTGTATAGGCATATACCAGGGTATACTGTGATGTCACTTAAATGTAAGGACCTATTTATTGATAGGAGCAGGATGTCAGTAATAATGACATAGCCCTCAAACAAAATTAATCTGAGAGGCTATCACACTTGACATGCTGTAGACTACTACATAGTAGGCAGTTGATAACCGCATGCAGTCTAGCAGCTCATTTTGAGCTGTTTTAGACATACCTTTAACTGTGTTTGAGGTAATATCATTAACCAGGTTTATTGATTATTAGGTTTCAGCAAAAGTTCCAGCATAACTATATCTCAAAATCCACAAAAAAGACCTGAAGCTATGATATCAGATTTGGGCATTAGACATTTTTCTTCTTTTTCTCAGCCTTTGCATGGGAAACAAGGTCGCTATGGTGCATGTGCATTTCTGATATACAGACATTATCCACTCTATAATCCCCCTTTCCCCCTCCCAATCGTTGAAATATATATGCAATATATCATACAATAGAAATGTCTCTTTACATTATAGACACACTGTCTGCACTTACTGCATTTTGCAGTTGTTTGCAGAAATTTATTAGATTTAATCACAATTATTTGCTATAAAACAAGATACGGTGCCCTTCACTAATATTGGCACCCTTGGTAAATATGAGCAAAGAAGGCTGTGAAAATTGTCTTTATTGTTTAACCTTTTGATTTTTTGTTAATTTTTTTTTTAAAATACTCTGCTCTCATGGATAACAAACAATTGCAAACACAACACAGGTTTATCCAAAAGATATAAAAATATATATCTTTGTTAAATATAGGTGTGCAACAATTATTGGCACCCTTTTAGTCAATACTTTGTGCTACCTCCCTTTGCCAAGATAACAGATCTGAGTATTCTCCTATAATGCCTGATGAGTTTGGAGAATACATGGCAAGGGACTGAGACCATTCCTCCATACAGAATCTCTCCAGATCCTTCAAATTTTGAGGTCCACGTGACTCACCTCTTCAGTTCACCCCACAGGTGGGTTTCAAGTCAGGGGACTGGGATGGCCATGGCAGGACCTTGATTTTGTGGTCAGTAAACTATTTTTGTGTTGATTTTGATGTATGTTTTGGATCATTGTCCTGCTGGAAGATCCAACCATGGCCCATCTTAAGCTTTCTGGCAGAGACAGGTTTTCATTTAATACAGTGCATCTGGAAAGTAAGCGCTTCACTTTTTCCACATTTTGTTATGTTACAGCCTTATTCCAAAATGGATTAAATTCATTATTTTCCTCAAAATTCTACAAACAATACCCCATAATGACAACGTGAAAGAAGTTTGTTTGAAATCTTTGCAAATTTATTAAAAATAAAAAACGAAAAAATCACATGTACATAAGTATTCACAGCATTTGCTCAATACTTTGTTGAAGCACCTTTGGCACCGATTACAACCTCAAGTCTTTTTGAGTATGATGCTACAAGCTTGGAACACCTATTTTTGGGCAGTTTCTCCTATTCTTCTTTGCAGGACCTCTCAAGCTCCATCAGGTTGGATGGGGAGCGTCGGTGCACAGCCATTTTCAGATCTCCCCAGAGATGTTCAATCGGGTTCAAGTCTGGGCTCTGGCTGGGCCACTCAAGGACATTCACAGAGTTGTCCCGTAGCCACTCCTTTGTTATCTTGGCTGTGTGCTTAGGGTCGTTGTCCTGTTGGAAGATGAACCTTCACCCTAGTCTGAGGTCCAGAGCACTCTGGAGCAGGTTTTCATCAAGGATGTCTCTGTACATTGCTGCATTCATCTTTCCCTCGATCCTGTCTAGTCTCCCAGTTCCTGCCGCTGAAAAACATCCCCACAGCATGATGCTGCCACCACCATGCTTCACTGTAGGGATGGTATTGGCCAGGTGATGAGCGGTGCCTGGTTTCCTCCAGACATGACGCTTGCTATTCAGGCCAAAGAGTTCAATTTTTGTTTCTCAGAGAGTCTGAGGTCTGAGAGTCCTTCAGGTGCCTTTTGGCAAACTCCAGGCAGGCTGTCATGTGCCTTTTACTGAGGAGTGGCTTCCGTCTGGCCACTCTACCATACAGGCCTGATTGGTGGAGTGCTGCAGAGATGGTTGTTCTTCTGGAAGGTTCTCCTGTCTCCACAGAGAAATGCTGGAGCTCTGTCAGAGTGACGATCGGGTTCTTGGTCACCTCCCTGGCTAAGGCCCTTCTCCCCTGACCGCTCAGTTTGGCCGGGTGGCCCACTCTAGGAAGAATCCTGGTGGTTCCAAACTTCTTCCATTTACGGATGATGGAGGCCACTGTGCTCATTGGGACCTTCAATGCTGCAGAAATTTTTCTGTACCCTTCCCCAGATCTGTGCCTCGATACAAACCTGTTTTGGAGGTCTACAGACAATTCCTTCGACTTCATGGCTTGGTTTGTGCTCTGACATGCACTGTTAACTGTAGGACCTTATACAGACATGTGTTTGTCTTTCCAAATCATGTCCAATCAACTGAATTTACCACAGGTGGACTCCAATCAAGTTGTAGAAACATCTCAAGGATGATCAGTGGAAACAGGATGCACCTGAGCTCAATTTTGAGTGTCATGGCAAATGCTGTGAATACTTATGTACGTGATTTTTTTGTTTTTTATTTTTAATAAATTTGCAAAGATTTCAAATAAACTTCTTTCACATTGTCATTATGAGGTATTGTTTGTAGAATTTTGAGGAAAATAATGAATTTAATCCATTTTGGAATAAGGCTGTAACATAACAAAATGTGGAGGAAGTGAAGCGCTGTGAATACTTTCCGGATGCACTGTATCTGTTGATATTTGATAGTCTATGATGCCATGTATCCTAACAAAATGTCCAGGTCCTCTGGCAGAAAAACAGCTCCAAAACATTAATGAGCCACCACCATATTTAACCGTGGGCATGAGGTACTTTTCCATATGGCTACCTCTCTGTGTGCTCCAAAACCATCTCTGGTGTTTATTGTCAAAAAGCTCTATTTTGGTTTCATCTGACCATAGAACCCAATCCCATTTGAAGTTCCAGTAGTGTTTGACAAACTGAAGATGCTTGAGTTTAGTTTGGATGAGAGTAGAGGCTTTTTTCTTGAAACCCTTCCAAACAACTTGTGGTGATGTAGGTGACTTTGGATTGTAGTTTTGAAGACTTTCTGACCCCAAGACGCAACTAACTTCTGCAATTCTCCAGTTGTGATCCTTGGAGATTTTTTGGCCACTCGAACCATCCTCTTCACAGTGCGTTGAGACAATATAGACACGCGTCCAATTCCAGGTTGAGTTGTGAACATTTCAACAGGATAATGATCCTAAACGCACTAGCAAATCCACCAAGGAATGCCTCAAAAAGAAGAAGTGGAGGATTTTGGAATGGCCTAGTTAAAGCCTGGATTTGAATCCCATTGAAATGTTGTGGGGGGATTTCAAACAGGCAGCACATGCAAACCCTCAAACATCTTGCAACTGAAAGGATATTGCATGGAAGAGTAGTCAAAAATTCCAGCAAGCCTGGTGGACAGTTGTGCAAAATGCCTAAAGGGGGCAATTCTAGCTTCTGAGGCCAAGGGTGTACTTACTTTTTCCACAGAAGAATATCACATCTATTGTATTTCTGTTGAATAAATGATTGAAAAAGTGATTTTTTTTGTGGTTTTATTCAAGTATATCAACTTCATTAATAGGCACTGTTTCAAAGATTATCAAATGTTTGCAAAAAAAAAAAAAGCCAACAATTTCCATGGGTGTACTTGTTTTTTCACATGACTGTACATTGTGTGGGATAGGATAATGCATCCTCCACACATGCTATGAACAAATGAAATGGTTCCGGCATTACGCCTTTTGATTGTTCACGCATAATGTTTTTTTTAATCATGAAAGATCAGTGTGTGAGCTCAAAACAACAGCTCCAATGCTGTTCATTTTTCCTAGTCTTGAATTTAAATGAGCATTGTTCCTAACCACGTTGTATATAAATTCTATATTGTGTATTATACATTGTATATGTACAATATAAGCAAGACACATACTTGTATTTTCTGGTTACGGACATCAGTACATTTTAATAATATGGTGTCATTGAACACCATAGAACATTAGCTTTTTCCCATAAATACAATACTATATATACAGTACATTTAGACAATAATGACTTTTTCTCTAATGTTGTGCTCAGTGAGTTTTCCAAGGAAATGACACGATCTTAATGTCAGGTTCTTAATGTGGAAGGATACAGGCCGACTATCAAGACTTTGCTCTAAATAGAAGTGACAAATCACGTCAAGTTACCTTGAGTCATTGAGCCATGCCACAGCCCCAAAATTATAAAAGTTGTAGAAACATTAACTAATATGCTTCTGCAGTGTAACATCATTTATGCTTAGTGTGGGACTATTAAAAAAATTCAAACCATATGCAAACCAAACTATTGAGGAAAATAAGTCTCTAAAGCAGGCTGCTATCACTGAGTTCCAGAGGGTTTTGCATTCCATGACTTATTTCTCAGCAGTTCCAGCACATCATCTGGGTATTAATAGTTTTATACACTATATGGCCAAATGTTTGAGGACACCTGACCATAACACTTATATGTGCTTCTTGAATATCCCATTACAGATGTATTCCCCTTTCTTGTTATAATAAGCTCCATTCTTCTGGCAAGGCTTTCCACTAGACTTTGGAGTGTGACTATTGGTATTTGTGCCCATTCAGCCACAACATTATTAGTGAGGTCAAGCACTGATGTTGAGTGAGGAGGCCTGGGGTGCAGTTGACATTCCAGTTCATACCAAAGGTGTTAGGGTGGGTTGAGGTCAGGGCTCTGTGCAGGCCACTCGAGTTCTTCCACTTCAGCCTTGGCAAACCATGTCTTCATGGAGCTTGAATTATGCACAGGGGCATTGTCATGCTGAAACATGTTTTAAAAACATGTCTTAAAAACACCTGAAATTTGTTTTAGGGTAGAAAGTCTCTGGTCAAGTACATAGTGCACAGTGTAAAAATATACCACATTATTCAGCTAGTTCTCTCTGTAGCTCAGTGTTTTTTGCTTTTGACCTGCCTGCCAGTACTCCAGCCTCAGCTCTTATTTATGGCCATGGATTTTAGAAGAGGGACTGCAAATGTGGCCAGCTGTCTCTGGCTCTTATTTGTTACCCCAGAGCTTTGGGTTTACCTAGTGATCAAATTCCAGTTAACAAATGACTCTGTAATATCAACTCAGCTAATTGGTCTTTGGCAAACTTTGACTTTAGTAGAAGCTGGATTCGAAAAAGTACACACTGCGGGTTGCAGTTTTTCATAATTGTCTTTTTCATAGTTAAAGCAAAAAAAAAAAAAAAACTATTTGGGACATTGCTATTTTTAGGGTATTTTATTGGTGCAGTTAAATAACACCTCAAACCGTGTTTCACTTAACAGCCCTACACAGCCATAAACTACATTTACATCTTCACTGGTTTTTATGCTACATTAATAACAATGAGAAATACAAATGAATCAGTGCATTAAAATTGTAAAAAAAATAATAAATCTGCGTATCATATTACACTATGTACCAGTTCTTAAAAATTACTCATGAGGGTGACCTGAGAGCTCAGAAATCCTTGATTCTGTATATGAGAGTGTGTAGCATGGATGCTCATGTCCATCAACAGAGCCCTGCTTTATAGCTCACTGACCAGCCTTCTTTGGATGGAGGATGCTCTACAGCAGAGGCTTTTCCAGGCTGATTATGCAATAAAATACTTGCACTGCACCATAGTGAATTTTTTTTGTGACTAGCACTTTGAGAAAGAGCGCTATATGGCGGTTCAACTCCAGCCTCAGTTACGCCTGTAAACAAGTCTGCAGCCCAGCTTCTGTGAGCTGGCATGCACTACACTATTTTGGATCGCGATATGCAACCCAAGGAGCCAAATCTGCTCTTTCAGACAACTCTAGTCACGATGGAATTCATGATGGAATCCACAGTGCAAGTATTTTATTTAATTTTTTTTAGATTTAACAGTTGGCTCAACAACACAGTTACACACTTTTATCATCTTAATTCCAATATATAGTTTTCATAAAATAATCTCCAACTTTTCCCTTTATCTCAATGATTACAGTGGGTGTTTTTGATATATTACATTCATAAGGGGGCTCTTTAAGTTTCTGAAATATAGCTTTGAAATTAGTATGAAAACCAGACTCTCTGATCACCAGCATTGTTCTTCATTCATCAAGTTACCGAGCTAAAATGTCAAAAGTTGGTAAAAAGATAAAACACATACCTTGTTTTTGACTCTCCACTCTTGACACTGTGAAAGAATAATATTACAGTCATACCCCTGTGTATATGTAGGAGTTGTGTTAAAACGTGTTACCGCACAGTCACTCAGTTGCTAAACTGAAGTGACTTAGTAGGACTTCACTGTCTGCTCCAATCAGCTGTGAGCTAGATTTATCAGCAATTTCATGAGCATAATGTTGTATCAGGACAACCTTGTTGTTTTACAACAATTATCAAAATGACGATATATCAAAAATATACATCAATAAAATAGAAAATGACACTCATGAACTACAGTCCTCAGGAGAATATTTCCTATATATAACAGAAACAAAAAGTGTCAAACTAGGCAAGCTCACAATCGGTGCAGTTATGGGTTAAACTTCTGTGAGCTTTTAACTAAAATTTGTAGAATAAATTTGTAGAATAAACTAAAATTTGTAGAATATGTAGTATATTTTATTTGGTGGTATTTGTTTGTTTGTTTTTTTATAGACAGTGGTTGTCTTATAGAAGCTGATAGTCATGTCAAAATAACTAAAAACCTTTGATTTTCATATCTAAGCACTTGGAACAGTTTACAGTCAAACTTAATTCAATTTGTATCTGTAAAAGGAAAACCATACTACTGGTCCATTGTGCTCAATAGGCATTTTTACTGTTACCTTAAAGGGGCACCTCAACTGGCCATCCATAACTCCTAATCTAAAGGGAATTTGAAAAAAAAAAAATCAATGAAATTCTGTTGGATTTGATCCAATTAAGAATTAACATAAAAATTTTCTTTGCATAAGTATTTGATTGTGTGCATAATGAAAGAAGTATTTCATTGAGTGCCTGTTAAAGGCTTAAAGGACAACAGAAATGTGGTCAACTAGTCTACACAAACCCCTAGTACACACATTTGGCACGGTGGCTTAGTGGTTAGCCTGCCTCCGCCCTGTGTGTGTGGAGCTTGTAGCTTTCCTGTGCATGGGTTTTCCTCCAGGTACTCTTGTTTCCTCCAGTCCAAAGACATGCGTTGTAGGCTGATTGGCATTGGTAGGGTGTGAATGTGTGCACGATTGTACCCTGCGATGGGTTGGCACCCTGTCCAAAGTGTATCCGCCTTGTCTCGAGTTCCCTGGGATAGGCTCCCCGCTCCACCGTGACCCTGTGTAGGAGAAGCGGTACAGAAAATGGATGGATGGATCTCTACTTTCCATATATCTAAGCTAAATAGAGAACAAAAATTTAACAAAAGACATCACAATGAACTAGAAGTAATAACATATGATAGCAATCCACAATAACTTTTGTGGTTATGCTGACCAATAGGACAATTTAATACTTTAGAATACAGCATGGTAATAGTATTGTAAACCATACTTAGACGTCCAGCAATTATTGTCATATGAAAATTTAATTTCAGCACATGCCTACTCCTCAGCTAATTGAAAATGTTATCATAATGTTTTGTAATGTTTTTGACATGGTTTAAAATGGTTATCTGGTAACTTTATGAAAATAATGGTTTGGAAATGTTCTAAAACATATTCTGTAATAATGGTTTGTTTCACAATGTTACTACAGTGGTTACAGTTAGACAAAACTAGTATTATGCAAACATTCTGATATGTAATATGACATGTAATAACAGTATAACTGTATGCTGTTAGGACATTTATAAAGGTTATATTAAAACATTTTCAGAAAAACCCAAAAACTTTACAGATTGAATGTTTTTACAACAAACAGTTCCTAGAACCATAACATTCATAAACCTTTCAGCAAACCTGAAATTATGTAGGCATGCAATCGAAAATTAGCCATGTATTTATTTATTTATTATTATTATTTATTTATTTTTATCATTATTATTTTTTTTACCATTTAAAGCAGAAGAGAAGGAGATTGGCAAGTCAAACCCTTAGAGCAAATCCAGCTCTGACTTAAACTACTTTTCTTTTCCCTGATGGGGAATACACACACTTTCTTTCCCTGTAAATTGGCTTGTAGGATTGAGGCTGTATTCTCTCTTGTGTGTAATTTGAACCGTCAAAAATCAATACAGATGTTGGGATGCCCGTGTCCGAAATCTGAGTCAGTCCCCAAGAGGTGCTTCTTTTTTCATGTACTACTGTATATCACTGTAAGTGATCATCTTTATTGTTTCACAGATGGTGACTCAAATTCTGCAGAGACAACAGAGACTCCAGCATCAATTTTGCCTACTGTAATACTATCAGTATGAAATTTGTCTACTGTATCTACTTTAAGAAAAAAAATAGTTTTGATTAGATAAGGTTCAGAAATGTGTGTAGTCTACAGTATGTCCAGTCTCACCATCAGATGCTCAGACTGCAAGATAGTGAGTGTTTTTTTGTATATTTTGTATATCTTTTGTATACTTTTCTGGCCACAACTGGTTATCTGTACTTTTGTGTATACATACTTCCATACATTGGTTCCCAGCGAGAAAGTTTAGAACAGTGTAACACAGTGATCTTTTTGTAGTGACTTATACAATATTGACTCAAGATATAACAGCTGTGAAGCAGTTAGTGGTGAGTAAACAAGATGGATTATGGAAAAAGGTTTATGATTGGTCGTCTGCCCTGTCAGTCAAATGGCCAGTTTCTGACCGTTATTATACCTTTATTGACAAAGTGTACCAAAAGAGTACGACAACACCGCATGTTGTTAAGTTATATGATATTTGACCATTTCTATGTTTACAACAGTAATGTTAGCCTTTCAGAGATCTGCTTTGGGATTGGGAACCCATGGGACAAAGAAAAGCCACAGTCATTAACATGAGCACATATTGGACACTGCAGGTTACTCGCACAACATGTTTACTGCATTCGTTTTTTAGTAAATGCTGTATCCTGGGCAGGGTCACTGTGGTTTAAATGACAAATTTGTTTACATTTTGGGAAGAAAACCATGTACATTCATTGGAATATATTGTGGGTGTCTGCATACAAAAACAATAACTGTGGAAGTCTGAGGAATTGGTCAGAATTCCCTTGGGAAAGGGTGGGAAAAAACACTCTAGTACTGTAGGTTTTGATGGGCACTTTAGTCTCACAATATTGTGAAATGATGTGTGCAGTGGTATTGATATTCAAACTCCAGACACTTGACTTTGACCTCCATTCCACCTACTGTATCTATAAAAGTGATAACGATCATATTCAGTAAGTGATATACAGCACAGTTCTCTAATGGACTACATGATCTACATCCAGTCAGAGCTCCTACTTTCTACATCTCTGCCTGAGATCCCACATCTCTGCTTTTAGCAGCAATGTTATACATTCAGTTGCACCAGCAAGGCACTATGTATGCCACAAAGTTAATAACAGGGGTAAACTGTAATTGTGCCCTCTGTCATGCTGAATTTGAACCAGAATCTGTGAAAAATCAATAAAGCCATTGGGACATCTGTGTGTGTCTCTCAGAACACTCTCAAATCTGTGTGTTAGCACAAAACAATAAAATGGTGTTTCTCTTTTCATCTACTACATCACTAGAAGTGGTCATTTTTTCAATTTCACAGATGGTGGCTCAAAGTCTGTGGAGACAACACAGACCACAGCCTTGATTTTGTCTACTATAACACTATCAGTATGATATATGTCTTCTATATCAAAATACTCAGAGGCATTTTAGCAGAAAGGGCAGTTTTGACTTCGACATGTATTATGTAGTCCATTGAGTAATATGCAGCTATGTATCTACACGCTGCCTTTTTACATGTTAGATCTCTACTGTTCTCTGAGGATCAATATTTTTAACAGGAGCATTACAATGTTCTGCAAAAAAATATCATTAGCAAAGCATTTTGATGGACTGTGCACTCCTGACTGTTGGGCTTTCGTGCTTTTTCATTTTCTTGAACAGAGCTCAGTCAAAAATTCTTGATATTTTTTTTATATCTATTAGATAGATATAAGTGAGGCTATCATATGACTATTACAGGCGTATTAGAGGTTTATTTTTTATCCCACTCATGTCAACGCCCACAGTTATTTCTGTCTGTATTTTTTTTTACTGTAGCATACTATTACAGTGTTGTTGTTTTTTTAATGCCTACAAAAAGCTAAGTGTTTTGTTCATTTTTTTTTTTTTAAAGGCCCTTTAAGTGAGTTTTACTGAACTTTATTTGAAATGTGCTGGCATTCTCTACCCCAACAAAGAAATTCTTCACAAAATAAATCTACAGTAAACCTTCTCTGCAGTGACACTTACTAATAAGGGTTTAAAATTTATGTTTAATTTGTTCTTTTAGTTTCTGTTTTTTAGTTGGATTATGAATTGTTACATGTTAACCTTGGAGGTAAAGGTCCAGGGCAAGCAAAATGAGCAATATCTTGGTGTCGCTGGTCAAACAGCATGCTCAGGTAACATAATACTGAAATTACTGTCCACAACTGAACTTTCTTCAGTGCTGGCTTTGTTAATAAAACCATTTTTTATATTCCTGTTATGTTCAGTGGTAAGACAGAGTAAGTCACTATGTATGTAATCAGTATCCTCCTTAATGAGAACCTTAGTTGTGTACAAGCACCGGTATGAATCTAGCACTTTATTAGTTATGTCAGGAAATGAAGCAACATTAGTCACACTAGTATTGCCAAAGAAAAGTGTCAGTTGTTTGCCAAAACTTGGATTGTTAAATAAAAGCAGACAAATTGATCAAGGGTGTTATACAACTGGTTCTGACTCTGATGCTTCTCCATAGCTAGGGTTATTTGTTTGGATTATGAAAAATGAATATGGTGAAGAAGACCATTCAGAGTTTACTGGTAAGTGTTCATGACCCAGAAAAAATGTCTGGTGATAGCATCTGCATAAAGGTAAGATACCTAAGGAATAAATCATTACAGGGCACACAGGGCGCCCGATGTGAAGCAGAGTTACTGCCCTGAAGCTGATTATTTTCGAATAAAATCACGTCCTGAAGTGTTTTCTTCACCTTATACCACAGCAATTTGCCAAGGATTCCGTATAAATTTGATGAATGAATGTATGACACGTACTTTTGTCTGTTTATAATTACATTTGACGTTGTGTAACATCCGCAAGATAAATTAGTTCCTGTTATCACTTACGTTGTAACAGATATAAACGGTTTTCGTTCACCAGTCTTTCCTTTTACGTTTAAGAAGGCAAAAAAAATGGAGCTTGTCATTTTACCAAGAAACCAGAAAGTGTGAAACCCCCATACATAAATATTACATAATCTGTAAACTTTCCTTACAGAAATCAGAACCCTATCAATGATTATACATTTTTCTTTGCTAAATAAAAGTTGTTGTTTTTTTAGCCATTTATAATTAGGCTTTTTAAAATTTATTTGAGCCTTTTTTAGGTATTTTTATTATTAGGCTCATATTATGTGTCCACCATACAGTATAAGTTTCTTTTGAATGAGTTACTATAGAAATGGTAATTTATTGGAACAAGTGCATTAATATGAACATGTGATTTGAATTACAGTACGTACTATTGTCAGAGCCTCTATTATAGAAAAATAATAACCTTCTGACCGACCAGATTTAAGAATTCAACAGCACTTGTGGTATAAAGATTATATATACAGGTGCATCTCAATAAATTAGAATGTCGTGGAAAAGTTCATTTATTTCAGTAATTCAACTCAAACTGTGAAATTCATGTATTAAATAAATTCAATGCACACAGACTGAAGTAGTTTAAGTCTTTGGTTCTTTTAATTGTGATGATTTGGCTCACGTTTAACAAAAACCCACCAATTCACTATCTCAACAAATTAGAATACTTCATAAGACCAATAAAAAAAACATTTTTAGTGAATTGTTGGCCTTCTGGAAAGTATGTCCATTTACTGTACATGTACTCAATACTTGGTAGGGGCTCCTTTTGCTTTAATTACTGCCTCAATTCGGCGTGGCATGGAGGTGATCAGTTTGTGGCACTGCTGAGGTGGTATGGAAGCCCAGGTTTCTTTGACAGTGGCCTTCAGCACATCTGCATTTTTTGGTCTCTTGTTTCTCATTTTCCTCTTGACAATACCCCATAGATTCTCTATGGGGTTCAGGTCTGGTGAGTTTGCTGGCCAGTCAAGCACACCAACACCATGGTCATTTAACCAACTTTTGGTGCTTTTGGCAGTGTGGGCAGGTGCCAAATCCTGCTGGAAAATGAAATCAGCATCTTCAAAATGCTGGTCAGCTGAAGGAAGCATGAAGTGCTCCAAAATTTCTTGGTAAATGGGTGCAGTGACTTTGGTTTTCAAAAAACACAATGGACCAACACCAGCAGATGACATTGCACCCCAAATCATCACAGACTGTGGAAACTGAACACTGGACTTCAAGCAACTTGGGCTATGAGCTTCTCCACCCTTCCTCCAGACTCTAGGACCTTGGTTTCCAAATGAAATACAAAACTTGCTCCCATCTGAAAAGAGGATATTGGACCACTGGGCAACAGTCCAGTTCTTCTTCTCGTTAGCCCAGGTAAGACGCCTCTGACGTTGTCTGTGGTTCAGGAGTGGCTTAACAAGAGGAATACGACAACTGTAGCCAAATTCCTTGACACGTCTGTGTGTGGTGGCTCTTGATGCCTTGACCCCAGCCTCAGTCCATTCCTTGTGAAGTTCATTCAAATTCTTGAATCGATTTTGCTTGACAATCCTCATAAGGCTGCGGTTCTCTCGGTTGGTTGTGCATCTTTTTCTTCCACAATTTTTCCTTCCACTCAACTTTCTGTTAACATGCTTGGATACAGCACTCTGTGAACAGCCAGCTTCTTTGGCAATGAATGTTTGTGGCTTACCTAGTGAACCAAACTGAGAGACCATTTTGAAGGCTCAGGAAACCTTTGCAGGTGTTTTGAGTTGATTAGCTGATTGGCATGTCACCATATTCTAATTTGTTGAGATAGTGAATTGGTGGGTTTTTGTTTAATGTGAGCCAAAATCATCACAATTAAAAGAACCAAAGACTTAAACTACTTCAGTCTGTGTGCATTGAATTTATTTAATACACGAGTTTCACAATTTGAGTTGAATTACTGAAATAAACGAACTTTTCCACGACATTCTAATTTATTGAGATGCACCTGTATATATATATATATATATATATATATATATATATATATATATATATATATATATATATATATATATAAAAAACAAACAAACATGGTTTTAAGTAAAATTAGGTAGAGATATTATGGTAGTGGAAAAGTGAATGACCTTGTGGTGGGGTAGATGGTGTTTAGTGGGGGGGCCCCAAGCAAAGTCTTTTCTTAGGAACCCCAACATTTCAGGGAGGCCACTGGTTACGCCTTCAGCTGTTTGCACTGTAAGTCACTCTGGAATAAATGTAAAGTTAATGATAGGCATCTGGTGTCTTACAATGTATATGCGTACAAAGTTAAGATTCACACTACTTCAAACTCCAGACGTCTGCTTTTTTTTTTTTTTTTTGTATGGAGGAGAATTAAAAAGTGTGACTCTAGCGTTGTTGATGACAGGGTTGGAAAACAGATGGTCTCTTTCTCTCTCATCCTGACCTGCGTGAACGGAGTTTGCACAGACTTGTCTTTTAAAGGTTTATCTCTGTGAAGTGTAAACAGACATATAAACACTGAGATTACCTTCACTGCCTTTAATGGACAAGGGCTTTTTTTTTTTCTTTTTTCTTTTTTTTTTTTGCTTTAAGTGACAACTTTTGAAGCTTTCCAGTCTTGCTTTTTGGAACCCCTTATTTAAGTGTTTATTTTTTCTGGCACTTAATCGGCATAAACTACTAACAAACATATTTTGCTGCTGTCATTATTGATGGCTGGCTGGTTTGTTATAAAGATGTGTAATGGTCTGAGAGACATGCAAACTGTCGTATCAGATTCAAAGCTGCCATTCGTAACATCAGCATTTGCAAAACTTTAATTGGCCCTTAGGGTGAATTTTTTTTATGGCTTCTTTAAGTACGCCGCTGCTGCATGTAATCCGGAGTGTCTGTCATAGTCCATTTCCATCTGCAGAATCACTCAACATGTGTTTTATTCCCAGTGCACATCACGTAAGGAATGTGTTCGGTCATTTTCTTTTTTGTCTGGCATCTCATAGGAAGCTTCTAGCTTTTTTTAAAGTGGTAAAATAAACCATTACATAAGCTTTTTAATAACTACTTACTCCATTTAAATTCCCCCCCCAAGATTGCATTTTTATTGTCCACTTGTTTATGGCTTTGGAGTGGCTTGTCATGCCTGATTTATAGGCTTGCCTTAGGCTCTCCTCCCTCTGTAATTTTGGTTCGAAGGCTATTAAAACTTTCGTTTCCAAAGTAAATTTACTGTTGGATAAAAAGGGCAAACACACAAGTCGAGAAATAAAAGGCTTCTGGTTTGACTCAGCTGAGGAATGACTGATATTTCAAACCCGTTTCCAAACTGAATCAACTCGGTGACGTCCAGGTATGAGGATTCGATACACAGCAAATCTCAAAGGAACCGACGGGGGAGCTTTTTTTCATTCAGAGACCTTGGACTGTTTAAATAGCTTCAGTGTTGAACCAGAACCATGAAAAGCAAACTTCTTGTTTTACAGCTGCAGGCAGAAATCCAGAATAAAATGAATTCATAGCGTGATAACTGTCTAACACAATATCACAGTCCACAATGCAGCACGGTATCTGCTTACAACCTTCTGTTTTCAAAGATTTCAAGAGCAGAATTACAGAATTGAAACATGCCTACACTCTCAGAAAAGAAGGTACTTAACTATACCTTTCCTTGTTGTTGGGGTGGTGCCCTTATATTTTGTATCTTTCACCTGGAAATGTGGATATTGTACCCTTAAAAAAAAATAAGAAAGAAAAAAAGAACATAATTGGATTGTAATTATCTGTCTATGTAAATGTTACATACTGAAGGCACAACTTGAAGGTACAACCACATTGACAAGGTACAAAAAAGTACAGTTTACTATCTTTTTTTTCTACTGGAGTACAAATAAAAATGACAAATGACATAAAATATGCAAGAGAATGGAATACATACAAATTAATTACAATCACGATGTCAGGTCAATGCCAGAATTGGCAAGAAACTCTGTTTCCCAGAACACACCGTGGCAAACAAACATGGCCACCATGGACTACACTTCCCAACACCCACGAACTGTTATTAAAATTAGAATCCCCAAAAAAAGGTAATCAAAGGCACACTTCTAATTGAAATTATTGAAAAGCCTTTATTTAAATGGCTATTTCATAGTATAAATATTAAAATAAGGGGAAGTAATGGGCTGCAAACCCATGCGTTTTGGTAGAAATGCCTTCTTCAGGGTGCAACCCCCACAAACACAAAACTGCGTCCTGAGTGTGGCTAAACGAGTGGGTTTGCAGCCCATTACTTCCTCTTATCTTAATATTTCTACTATGAAATAGTCATTTAAATAAAGGCTTTTCAATCATTTCAATTGGAAGTGTGCCTTGGATTACCTTTTTTTGGATTACCTTTTTTTTTTGTTTTGGCATTGTTTGCCAGTCTCATTAATAAAACTTTGAACTGCCTTTGCATGTGTCGTCACCTCCCTTTTGAGACATGAATGCAATTATATTTAGAAAACATTTAAATCTTATGATGAAAGTTAGCAAAAGCTTGCCATTACTCTGATCCTGAGGAACTTCCTGATTGTTGGTAATATAAAATCTCTCACACAAGATCTGTACAAAGACCTGTACAAAGACCCTGGTTCACAAAGAATAGTTAAGAAAGAAAGGATAGCATTTAGCATCCAATAAACACACACACACACACACACACACACACCGTCTGCTAAAACCTGACGGAGGACACAGGGACACTTGTTTAAAATAAAATAGCTTTGCACTTTAATTTATACAAACATTCTGAAAATCAACACTTTTCAATGTTAAACTGACTCATCATCACTCAACATCATGGGTAATGAACTGTGAACACTGTGAATAACACTGTACTAAGACAGTGGAGAAAATACATTTTAAGTATTGTCTTAAGATGTGCAGTGTTCCTGTAAGTAACTGGACATGAATTCTAGCATATGAGCAAATGTACTTTTTATTAATCACAAATCTATATTCAGATTCATAAAATTTGAAACCTGAATGAAAGCTTAGTTTAGCCAGTGTGGTTCTCATTTAAAAACTAAACTGCCTACTTTACACCTTTACAATGTTCCAATGTTCATGTTAAAATAGCCTTCATGCTACTAATCACTATCACTGTCAGTGACAATCAAAGTTCACGTTTTGATTCAATATTGTAACCCTTTCCAAGTGAGGGACTCCAGAAAGTTTAGGGGGTGGGGCTAAAATGAAAAGTCTTATGAATTATTGCTATAAACATTCGAGACTAGATGTAAAGTGGCAGTCTAACTCATAAAGTGGCATGCAAAATATGATCTGAATGTGTGAATAATGATTCGGAAATGTCATA
The DNA here is from genome assembly GCA_023630585.1 of Cranoglanis bouderius. Classification (NCBI taxonomy): domain Eukaryota; kingdom Metazoa; phylum Chordata; class Actinopteri; order Siluriformes; family Cranoglanididae; genus Cranoglanis; species Cranoglanis bouderius. The sequence goes on from CM042539.1 coordinate 12,733,994, forward strand.
TGACCAATAATTGTCGAAGATTTGTGTTACATAATAAATCAGAAGATTTTTGTCTAAATTGAGTTGTAGTCCATTTCATCTACTGCCAGAATATGACACATTTCTACTGCTGTGGTTCTCCTTAATCACTGAACCTGTCTGATTTATCCTCATGCTCTACTTCTGTGTAGAGTTTTCACCACTTGGATACCTTAAAGAATCCACTTTCCTAAAACAGTTGAAAGTCTCACCCTTTCTTCAGTGGATAATCTCACTGGATTTTGTAGATTTGTACTTAAGAACTGCAGCTGTAATCATTAAGACTGTCCCATGCTCATCCTAGATACTAAGCACCCTTTCAACACACTCAGTACTGTTTGTCTTTACTCTTCTGTAACTCTGTAGTGTAATTATTTCAAATCCCACTATCCAGTCACCTACAATATGATGGGTTCCATTTTGAGATTCCTCTCTGTTACATCCAAATCCACTACCAATCCTGAACCAGCTCACTCACCCTAATCTTTGTGAGATTTTGCTATTTTCCTGGGTGCATTTTTGAGCATTGTTTCCTCAGTTTGCCATTATTTTTGACCAATTTGACATTTTCTTTGCTTTGTTTGTAAGCTTGATTGCCATGCATTGTTCTCAATATCTAATCGATTGACCCCTACATGCTTTCTGATTACAATTTGGATTTTCAAATTAAGCTCGCTGCATCCACTTCATGACACTCTGAAGTTTTTCTTCCTCTTGGAGCTTTTCCTTGCTACTCTCCTGGCTTGCTCATTAGGGATCTAAATCTATATCCAAAGATGCATTGGGACAATGTCAGTTATTAAAAGTGCTATACAAATAAAATGTAATTAAATTTGTGAAAACTGTCTAATTCATAAAATCAGTTTAGACAATGGATTATAATGAAATTGTGAATTGTGAGGGATTCTGATGCACTTCACCTCCACTTTAACAGATATTTCAATAACATTTATTACACCAAAAGCTGTACTTTGTGTAGATTTACCCCCAGGGTAAGAAGTAGACATGAATTTATCTCCTGCAATGAGTTGAACTTTAGATGATTAGTTCAAATGACTCATTTAGCTTTTGTTAATCAAGTAATCATGATTTAGAAACTCGATTTATCACCTTCACACCTGATGTGTCTGTTCAGTATTAAAAAAAAAACAAAAAAAAACCCAATCTAGACATCATTAGACTCATATAGACAAAACGACACATGGTGATAAATGGCAATCAAGTTTAATGAAAGTTTCCCCCCTTCTCTCTCTGGTAATTTGCCCTTATTGATCTCTCTGTCTGACTTTCCCCAATGTTACGACCGTTGCGTGATATTGCATTAGGAGTGTCAGTAAAAAGTATCAGACATGCTGTTAAAACTGATCAAATTTACACGCATCTGGAAAAAAAAGAAAAGAAATGAAGATAGACAAGCTTGAAACTGACATGACCAGTAAACTTGATGTCTATCAGTTGTGAAGCTTTGACGCCAGTAAGTAAGGCTGATATGAGATGTGGTGTAGAGACAGTGACACACAGCTATAACATGGCCACACACACACACACACACACACACACACACACACACACACACACACACACTGAATTGTCTCCTCTTCTGTTGCAGAAATTGAGCCGTGGCTCCATCGTTTTAGAGCCGAGGGCACGGTGGATTACTCACAGCTGACCTTCGACCCTGGGCAGAATGAGCTGATTGTGGGGGCGAGGTAATGAACTCTTACTCTTCTAGCATGTAAAATTCAATTCTTAGGTTCTGCTCAGGTCAAATCAACCTAACTTTTACAAAACACTAACATTTCCAACCTTATTACAGACATTAAATTAGTGGCATGACGCTGGGGTGTTGCTAATTTGATCAGGTATAAGAAAGCTTCATTAACTGGAAATGAAACCGTAAATGTGAAAGCGTCACTGGTCTGTTTCTATCCATCTCTAAATAGCCAGAGTGATGTTTTCGACAGCCTCCTGCAGAATATTGTTGCAGACCTGCTTTTCTCATTTTAAAAAACAGGAGAGAGAAAAAAGGAAATGTGTTGGCAGCTGGGAACATCTCCAAGCAATTATTTAGTGACAACTGCGGGTTTGAGATGAACGAGTGTTAACAGTCCACTTCCCCAGAGAAACAGTGCCAGAAGAGTAATTAGTTTTGGTTTTTTTTAAGTTTTTTTCCCCCCAGGAAACAGGAATCTCACTTTAGAATTAATTCAATGTGGGTTTCTTATTTGCCTTATGCTAAACAAGTCCTTTGACCTGAAACTAGTGGAAATGAAGTCTGGCTTTTTAACCCACCGCTTCTGTTCAAGTTTTCACTTTGCATTAACTTCCTTACAGTTTTCAGTTAGAGGAACGTACTTTTTGAATTCATGTTAGCGTAGAGAGATGAACTCTAACAGTTCTTGGGTGTGGATTCAGACTTTTTGACCTGGATTGTAAAGATTTCAAATTATTGATTGTTGATATGCTGTTAATACATTTCCACAAAAACATGTGTTGTACTTCTGTACAGCGTGTTAGAGTCTATGTGAGAGTAGCATTGATTGGTTCTAGTTGTAATGCAGTTCGAGGCAATCAATAGATGTGTCAATACAGTAAATGGCCCTTAATCACAGCAGTGCTTACTCTAAAAATGCTCCTGATTGCTACTTCATTGTGCTGGAGAACCCAGTATTGAGCAGTCCATCCAGGATTTCGCGATCACAGAAATTAATGCAAAATCAAGCAATTTTCAAAACTCTGCAATATTCGGAGGAACTTGCAATTTTTCAAAATTACCACAGATTTTCTGCAGGTTTGGGCCAAGACGCGTCATGTGATGTCATCACAACACACATTCGGTCAAAGCCCTCTTCAATTCATGCGCGTCGAATATGAGTACATTTCACCAATTCAAGTAGTTTTCCGCAAAAAAAAGCACAAAAAACTCCACAAGTTTAAAAAAAAAAGCCGCAGAAAAATCAAGCATTTTTGGTCGCAACAATCACAAAAAAAAAAAAAAAAAACTCTGCGAAATCCTGTACGGACTGATTGTGCTTTTACATAGTAGAACGTTATATACAGTGCCTTCCAATAATATTGGCAAATTTGGTAAATATGAGCAATAAAAATTATCTTTATTGTTTAACCTTTTGATCATTTGTTCAAAAAATGCACAAAATACTCTGCTCTCATGGATATCAAACAATTGCAAACAAAACACAGGTTTATTAAAAAATATCTTTGTTAAATATACAGTACTCAGTAAATGTTTTAGGCGCATGCAAAGAAATGCTGTAGAGCAAAGATGCCTTCAAAATAACGCAACTAACTTCTGCAATTCTACAGCTGTGATTCTTGCAGATTTTTTGGCCACTCGTTGTGTTGAGACAATATGTACACACGTCCAATTCCAGGTTGATTCATAACATTTCCAGTTGACTGGAACTTCTTAATTATTGCCCTGATGGTGGAAATGGGCATTTTCAATGCTTGTGCTGTTTTCTTATAGTCACTTCCCATTTTGTGAAGCTCAAAGCTTGTCTTACCCATTGCTATGAATGACTAAGGGAATTTGGCCTATGTGTTACCGCATATTTATACCCCTGTGAAACAGGAAGTCATGGTTGAACAATTTCCTGTTCCTAGTCACCCAGTTGTACTAAAACAAATGTAAAATATCAATGGGAATATACTTCACATATATTTTTCTCATATGAATTTATAGGGGTGCCAATAATTGTTGCCCACCTATATTTAACAAAGATATTTTTTTGGATAAACCTGTGTTGTGTTTGCAATTGTTTGATATCCATGATTTTTTTTAAACAAAAGATCAAAAGGTTAAACAATAAAGACAATATATTTATCAAGGTTGCCAATATTAGTGGAGGACACTGTACCTGCTTATACCTGGTTTCTATTTAAAATGATCATTTGTGTAAACATGAGAGCTGCTGGCACTCTTAGAACACCTGCATTCAAATATGTTCTCTAAAATACTTCTGTTTGTTTAAAAAAAAAAAAAAAAAAAAAAAAACCTCAAGTCTTTCCTGAATGGCTGCAGTGTTTCCTAATCAGTTATCAAAAGGAGAACGAAACGTTTCATACTCCTTAGATGAGTTATCCCATAACTGTTCATTTTAATCATGCTTCAATTTTTTATTAATGCTGGTAGCCATATTTTATTTAAAAGTTTAATTATACCAAGTACAGAAAGCTTATTTTATTGCATTTTTAAACATGTGAAAATCATGAAAAAAAAACAAAATCATGTTCTCTGACAAAATGAACTGTTTAGTCATTCTAACATTGATCCTTATCACTCTAGTGTGTCTATTAGTTACTTCAAATGTGTGGTATGTGGTGTGTGGTATAAAATGGAGATTGAGTATGACACTCTGAAACATGCAGCTTCTCAGTTATTGTGTGCAGACATTTTTAAAGAAGCTCCAAACATCACGCATGAGTTTTCTCAAGACGTTTAGTTCTTAAAGCTTTGCAAAGGAGCCCTGATGCCGAGATCACTAACAAATAATACAGGTCTGTCTATAAATGAAACAAAAGCAATAGTAACAGTGTTCTTGAAGCTTAATTACTTTCTTTCTCAGCACGTAGTTGATTGCCACTCATATCAGACTCAGGTAGGAGGTTTAAAGTTTGATTTGGATAATGATATAGGTAGAGTCATTCTAAACTGGAGGTTATAAGCGTTCCTTATTTGTTAGCTGTGTTAGTGTCATAGATCCAGTACAAACAAAAGAAGCGAATTTTAGACACCAAATATGCCTTGGCACATTAAATACATTTGAGATAATGGGTCATCTACTGTTTCAGTTTGTTTTTTTGTTTTTTTTTCCTTGTTTTATTTCAGAAATCCTGTCCTCGGACTGTACAGTTAATAGTTGGTTTAAAATAAAGCAAGAAAATAAAGACCTGGTTCTAAATAAACTCAGGTTAGTCATGTCCTGAAATGAGGTGGGCTGCTTATATATTAAGGTGTAAATAGCCATTTTTTCCCCTTTGGCAACCCATCACTCAGGCATTTATTTAACCACGGGGCATCTCAAATGAGAGACCAACAAACCTTCATGATAAGCTGTGCACACTTACATAACATCAGGAAGTGCTCAGAAAATAGAAACGGACATTTGAGCTCTATTTCCTTCAAAATTATGTTTAATGGACACAGTGTTGTAATGAAGAGCCGATAGATTGGCAGATTAAAACTAATTGTTGTAGGTATGTTGCTACTGTATCTAAAAAATGAGACATTGCTAAGTAGGGAACAGGATATACGCTAAAATGGATTGGATAATTGGATAATACATGTGGAGAAGTTAAAAAGGTTGAGGAACATTCAATTATTCCACACTCATATGCAGAGATTTTAATTAAAGCTTCATAACCTTTTGCTTAAATATAGCAGCCATCCAATAAAGGTCTTAAAAAAAAAAAAAAAAAAAAAAAAAAAAAACAATTAATCATAATTCCTCTATTAGTAAAGTCACACAGGTTTGTCTTTTCTCTCCTTTTTTCCCCCAGAAATCATCTCTTCAGGCTGCATTTGGAGGATCTCTCATTGATTCAGGTGTGAAAACCAGTAGGCTTTTTCTCATTTTCCCTTTTCCTATAAGCCTCAGAGACATCAGGTCAGCCTCAGATGCTGCTGCTGTGGCTTTGTGCATGACAAAATTACACTGGCATTCAGAGAGTCTATGGAGCGAGGAAAAAAATGTGTTGCAGAGTCTGAAAAAAAGTGTTGCAATTGGGAATGAAACACAGGCAGCTTAAATAAAAGCAAAAACAGGCAGGACTTTACAGGACAGTGTACGTTCTGATGTTTGTAGTAATTTCGGCTTTATGTGAGATGACAGTTAAGCCAAGTCATAAAGACGATTCGGTTACAGGCGGCAAGAGAAGAATGCACCTGAAATAGACTTGTTCTCTTATATAGGACAGTACAGTCATAGTTTTTAGTCTCTACTCATTCATCACTGTTTGTATATTCCTCCCAACTATTCGAACTCAGCAGTTTCCTCTTAAGGAGTGTATATTAGTGAACTGTACAGGTTTTTGCTGCTATTGTGTGGCTGCAATTTGCACTTTGTCATCGTTCCCCCTGCTGAGTTAAGCATCTTGTAACCCTGTGGGTAGCCATGTAAACATTTAACACCTTTGGGAAATCATTTGGACTTTCCCCCTGTCAACAAGGGACTCCTTTGAAGCTCCATATGGGAGAGACAGCGACCCTTTAGACTTGTAAAGATTATGTAAAAAAATACTGGCCTCCCACAGCTTACTGTTTAGTTAGGTTGTTGTAATCGTGCATGCCCAGAGAAAACAAGATGAGTCTTGAACATTTGCTGATTAGTTCCTGCTCAGTCCTGCTCCAGTCCATGCTTCTGATTCTGATCTGATCTCTTCCAATCAGTTGTGCTGTTCTGTTGTTATGTGCAATATTGATTTTTCCCTGCTCATGATTTGTCATTTATTTAATCATCCATAGCATTTCCACAATTTCGGGTTTAAGGAGAGTATGAGAGGGCGTAATAATATTACCAACATTACCAGTCGGGCATTGCTTGATGATTTTGTGCAGAATTTCAACCTCCCCAGCAGAATCCATCCCCCTTCACATGCATGTACTGAATGTTACAGAGTAGGCTACTCAAGATTCCTGTTGTTTACTCGAGATTTCCGTCGTTTCTGTTCAGAACAAGTGACTGAATAGGCTACTGTGCATTACGAATGCTCACAATGAGAAGTCAGATTCTACTGGGAAATTGGCATTCAGCCAGAAACCACTTTTGGTCAAATATTTTTTGTTCCTAGTCACCCAGGTGTACTAAACACAATGTAAAATATCAATGGGAATATACTTCAAATATATTTTTCTCATATGAATTCATAGGGGTGCCAATAATTGTGGCACACATATATTTAACAAAAATGTTTTTTTTGGTTTTTTTTGATAAACCTGTGTTGTGTTTGCAATTGTTTGATATCCATGAGAGTATTTTTGTGATTTTCTTTTTAAACAAAAGATCAAAAGGTTAAACAATAATGACAATTTTTCACAGCCTTCTTTGCTCATATTTACCAAGCGTGCCAATATTAGTGGAGGGCACTGTATATACTTGCCTATTGATAGCTAAGTTGAACATTCAATGATAAATTTTATTTCATAGTAATAAACTCAAAACATTCTCCAATTAGCAAGTGCACTCCATCAATGCATATGAGATGGGGGAAGGGGCGGGGCTTCCAGGCGAATATTGGCGAGTTCAAAATGACTATGCAAATCATTCCAGATTATGATTCGGAAGAAAAAGACTGGTCTTTTAATTGTTTTTTTTTGTTTGTTTTTTTTTTTTGTTTGTTTGGAGTGATAACCTGTACAAGTGTACTCCGATGTTAAATTGCGGAGCTCCTATGCAGGTTTGAAGGTCTGGCAATATAATATAATATAATATAATATAATATAATATAATATAATTTGATTAATTGTCACTGGATATTGTAACAGTGTAATATTATGTGGAGACAATTAAATCGTTATCGCACAAGCCTAGTTGTTATATTATGTCAATTTAAATACCTATTTAGTAGTGTTCTTTGCACATATTGTTCCAGGAGTTCTGTAGTGTGATTGTTGCTTGGTTCCTAGGTTTCTAATTTTCCAGCAGGTTATTAAACATGGCTGCAGCTGGAATCGTAGACTGTGACATTACCTACTGCATTTGTTGCAGTACCTACTGCTGGCACAGTACATACTGATCAGTATATATGTTTAGTATGACGCCATGTTGACATTGTCACGTGACAACTACAACTTAAAAAGAGCCGACGCACTGCCTTCTGCCATTTTTTATTCTGACAGCTCTTCTGCGCCAGTCCTGTTGCCTCATGGGATAGTGCACTGTGCATTGCTTCCATACTGCAGAATCTCAGCAGAAGCAGTAGGTCATCCCGTTACTTCTCACCTACTGTTACTGTAGAATACTGAGAATTCCTGACATACTACTCCTTTGGCGTACTGTTTTTCGCCTACTGCATAGTAGGGTAGCAGGGATATCCAGATGCAGCACATGTCCTTGTTTTTCTATGCTTCCCAATCTGGGTTTCTCAGTCCTTGTTACTAGGTCCATGGATTGCAGCTCTTGTATTTCAGACAACTTGGCTCAATCCTGCTTCAGTTCTGCCAGTTCCATACTCCTGATCATTGTGGGTACCTGTTCCTAATAATTAGTCTTATGTGTAATTTGTCTCACATGTGTCTTTTTCTGTTGTTTTTCTAGTTCCAGCGTATATGTGTTCTTTTTACATATTATTCCAGCAGTTCTGAGGTTTGATAGCTTGTTCCTTGTTTCCTTGGTTTCCAAGTTCCTAGTTTTCTAGTGGTGTGTCAAACATGTCTTTGTTTTTTGGTCCATATACAGTATTCCAATCTGTGTTTTTTGGTTCTTGTTACTTGTTATTGGATCTGGGCTCTTGTATCTCAGTTCTCATTTCCCAGTCTATGTTTCTCTGTCTTTGTTAGAATGTCCTTGTTTCTTGGCCTTTGTTTTTCAGTCCTTCTTTGCCGCTCTGGGTTTCTTATAGTCTTTGTTTCCTAGTCCTTGTCCCACAATCTTTATTTTTTATTTATTTATTTTTTTCCCCAATTTTAGTTTGGTCATCAACTGTGCACATCCAGTAAACCTCGTGTGGTAATTGTCTGTGTCTTGTTCTGTTGTTATCATAGTTTCAGTTTATATGTATGTTTTTTGTTTGTTTTTTTGCACATATTGTTCCAGTAGTTCTGAGGTGTGATTGCTTGTTCCTTGTTTCCTTGGTTCCCAGGTTTTTAATTTTCCAGTAGCATGTTTGCCTTGTCCTTAATTGTTTTGGTCCATGTTTCACAATCTGGGTTTCTCAGTCTGTGTTACGTGGTCCATGGGTTTCGACTCTTGTATCTCGGTCCTCATTTCCCAGCCTGTTTTTGTCAGTCTTTCTTTCCTGCTTTTTGTTTCTTGACCTTTGTTTCCCAATCCTCGTTGGCCACTCTGGACTTCTTAGCCTTTTTTTCTTGGCTCTCTTTTTTCAATTCTAGTTTTTTGGTCTTTGTTTCTAAGTACCCAGTTCCTGGTTCTTGTCTCCCAGTCCCTGGTTCTTGTTACTTGGCCCTAGATTTTTCTGGTTCCTTCTAGTCCATGTGTTATAGTTCTTCTTTCTCACTTTTTGTTACCTAATCTGTGTTTCCTGGTCAATGTATCTGGTTTGTGGGTTGTTTTTTTTTAATTTGTTGTACCTTGCTAATCATAGTTTCTAGTTAAGCCTTGCCTGTTGCCTTTGACCTTGATTTACCAGGTTTTAATTTGGTTTACGTATTTAATTACACCAAAAAGGTCTTCATGTATTATGAGCCCTGCCTTGGACTCAATCCTTGAAAACGAAAGACTTTGTAATCCCATGTAACTGCCCCTGGCAACCCATACATTACAAGATCATCTTCTTTAGCTAAACCTAATGCTTCTTTACCAAACGGTTCCTGTGCAGTATGTACCATAAGCTGAGTGAGGAACAAAATATGGGACCCCAGAAGCAGAGAAGAGGATAAGTGACAAGAAAATACAATAATATGATATTTCTTAATAATGCAAGAAACCAAAGCTGTTTGATACACTATACAATAAACTTTGCAAACATTGAGCATAGGACAGCAACAAAACAGGCAGTAGACAGATTACGTCAGAATTTCTAGTAAAAATGACTACTTTGTAGTTGCAGTGATGGATTGTGTGATCTTTGTAAGCTTACTCCTTAGCCTCTGCAGATAAAATGACAGTCCATGTGTGAAATAGGGAAAAAAAGTCCTTTGCACATGAGTAAAATGCAATGTGTCACATGTAAAGAGGCTGAGTAGAATGAGGAAGATGAAAGATGAAGAGAACAGCTTTGATATTAATCCAGTCTGAAGAGCCCTCTGGCAGACAAGTTAATTGGTTTGATGGCCTAATGGAAGTAGCTGTTCATGAATCAGGGAGAATCTGCCAAAATGTTTTCTAACCTTCTTCCAGATGTGAGAGAATTGAACAAGCCATAGACTGGGTAGTCTGCAGTACCTACTTTCCTGTCTATGACTACTCTCAGCCTCAAATGTTCTGCGCATGGGATAAGAACCCATATAATGTAATGATATATTTTGCACACTTTTCTGGACACTAACAAAAACAGATGGAAGAATTTTAAACTAAATATGTCAACTCATAAATTTATTAATAAAATAACAAATTCACCACTTTTTACAACCATGGTGAGCAGAAAAGCATCTCAGTATTCTAGCAATCTAGTGTTAAGCAGAGTAAAAAACAGACCAACACATTGATAAAAAAAAAAAAAAGTCAATGCATAAATTTTTAATAAAATAACAAAACAGCAGTTAGTGGCAGCGCAAACCAATTTGGCCATTCACCTCTTACCTCTCTCACCTAGTAAGTGCTTTGACCCACATCACTGCCACTTATTGGATGTTTGTTTTGTTTTATGCACCATTCTGTGTAAACTATAGAGACTGTTGTGTGTGAAAATCCTAGGAGATCAGCAGGTTTTGAAATACTTAAACCCGCCCATTTGGCAACAGCAACCAGATGTGCTCTGAGTGTAAATACATACACATATAGGTCTATATATTTATGACACCATATAATGCACATCCATTAGGCAGGTAATTTATTAAACATGCTGAAACAAAACTCACCATGTTGCAGTGGCATCAGTGTTTTTGCCCAGCTGTGTCTGCCAGGTTGTCTGAAATGCAATTGTAGATATAGTGTTCACACTTGTATCGATTGAGTCAGAGGGTTGATATCATAATTTACTGTGGCTCCTGTTCTCTAGTAGATACCCTGGCAGCATTAAGAAATAAAGTTCAGATCAGGGGAGCAGTCTGGAGACAAAAAAATTATTATTAGCCGATCCAGAGCTGTGCCTGTGTTTGGATTATATTCTTTGAAGGCAAGCTTAGATGGACAAAAACAGTAAGGCCATTACACTTGGAGTAATATGAGCTTTAACGGTTTAAAATGTAAGAAAAGGTCTAAAAGTAGTGAAATGTCTTTATATTATAAATCTGACTGCATCTGTATGTTTAATCCTCTGTTCAGAACATAGACATTGTTGTCATGGTTGGCAGATCTATGGTTTTCCTATTGTACTGGGATTTTGTCTTGTGTTTGTTTGTTTGTTTGTTGTTGTTGTTGTTGTTTTTAAGTTGGACAATTTGTACATGCATTTCAGAAAAAAAAAAAAAACTTTTTGTGTGCCAGTGAATCTAATAATTATGATCTAATAATTGTCAGGGCTATTATTTATGACAGTATAAGTAATACCTGAACATTTGGTGAACATGACATTTAGAAAACTTTATGGTTTTAATACTGCTTCATTAAAATGTATTGTATGATGTTACTTTTTAAATATTACAATATACACTCACTTGCCACTATAATAGGAACACCTGTCTATTCATGCAATTACATAATCAGCCATGATTCATGTGGCAGCAGTGCATTGCATAAAATCATGCAGATACAAGTCAAGAGCTTCAATTAATGTTCACATCAGACATCAGAATGGGGAACAATGTGATCTTGGTGATTATCACTGTTCCATGCTTGTTGGTGTATTTCAGAAACTATTGATCTCCTGGGATTTTCAGGCACAACAGTCTCTAGAGTTTACACAGAATGGTGCAAAAAAACAAAAAACATCAAACAAAACTTTGTTGATGAGAGAGGTCAGAGGAAAATGGCCAGATTGGTTCGAGCCGCCAGGAAGGATATAGTAACTCATTAATAATTACTCTTTACAACCGTGGTGAGCAGAAAAGCATCATAGCATGCACAAAACATCACACCTTGAGACGGATGGGCTTCAACAGCAGATGATCACATCTAGGTCCACTCCTGTCAAACAAGAACAGATATCTGAAGCTACAGGGGGCACAGACCCATGTAAACTGGACAGTTTAAGATTGGAAACACACTGGCTGGTTAATTCTTTAAAATGTGCCAGTTGTTTTTCCATAAATAGATTTTTAAATAGGTGTTTAAGTGGAATGGGTATGGAGTCTTTATATGCAGTTTTCCCCTTTACACTTTTGGGCATAACCAGACTTTGAAATGTTAGAACTTGAGATTGAGATATACAGTGGCTATAGAAAAGAATCACCCCCCTGTAAAATAATCACATTTTGTTGCTTTTCAGCCTGAAATGAAGACGGACACAGTTTTTGTTTTATCCAGCTGTATTTACTCAATGCAACTTATAACATCCAAGTGAAAGATCCCGAGTTGGAAAAAGGATCACCCCCTTGCTTTAATTTGCCTTATTTTTTTAATTACTGCCTTTAGTCTATTGAGATATGTCTCTACTAACTTTGCACATCTAGACTTTAGACTAGATTTGCCCACTCTTCATTGCAGAGCTGCTCAAGTTCAGTTAAATTTGATTGTGACCTCCACAAGTCATGACAAGTCATTCCACAGATTTTCAGTGGGGTTTAAGTCTGGACTCTGACTAGGCCATGCAAAGACATTCACCTTTTTCTCCTTCAACCACTGTGTGGTCAGTTTTGCTGTGTGCTTTGTGTCATTGTCATGTTGGAGGGTAAACCCATCTTTCCCATTGATTCTGGTTGTATTTATTTATTTATTTTTTTCTGACATTGGATGTTATAAGTTGCACTGAGTAAAATCAGCTGGATAAAACATAAACTGTGTCCATGTTCATTTCAAGCTGAAAAGCAACAAAATGTGATTATTTTAAAGGGGGTGATTCTTTTCTATACCCACTGTATACAAATAAGACTGCAACATACAGTATGTTCAGAAAAGCCTGTAGTTTTCAGAACTACATACCTGTACAGGTTGGGAAAAGCTTGGGAAAATGGCCGCTGACTGTTGATCACCAGGGATTTCACACAAAAGTAAAATATAGAATCAATCATTTAGTCAGAACATTTCTGTTGTTTAACATGAAGTGAATTAATATCAGTTATTCAAGTTCATGTTCAAAAAGTAATTAATTAATTACAAAACTGCTACAGTAGGAATTGTGGGAGTGTAGCAGTTCAGGGTTCTGTGCTACTGACTGATCTGCATTGAGCTTTACATTCAAAAGCTCGCAGCTATAAAGTGTGGTACAGCCCAGATGTATTCAGTATTATTCTGCATGCTGTTTACCCACCTCATGATTTTTACATTTCAGTGTTACATTTTCTCCTGGCATGAATACACTTTTTACAAAAAGGTGGAGGTTTTAAAATTGCTCCTTGGCAGGTTAGTGTGATACCTACTGCAACCATTTAAAATTTGAAAAAGCATTATATAATTCTATTTACAGCCTGAGGGATCAGGTTTACAACAAAAACTTACTGCCTCGCATAGTGCATATTTCAATGCACATCTTTTCTGGATGAAATGTTGTTTTTTTGCTTTTTGTTTTTTTTTTTGCCCTCTAGCTGTGTAGTTTTTTTAATATGGCTATTTATTAGTAAATGTGTCATGTAGGTGTTGTGTAACCCTATGAACACTACCCTTAAGTGTATATGTGTTTTTTTCTCTTGTTTGGAGAGACTGAATGTCTGGTAAATATGGCATGTACACTGTAATCTTCACTGAATGTAAATGTAAACTTTGTCTTTACTGATCTATATCTCTCATTGAATAATTTATGGTAATTATATACCTAAAACAACAATAATAGCATATTAGTACTTTTGTGTTAGGTTTTATGTCAGATCCTTCAGTCCAATGTAAGCAATTCCAGTCTATCTACTTGTAAAACCACTCTGAAGCACTATGAAAGAGTACTACTGTCAGGCAGGGGTTTCTTCCAGGTACTCCAGTTTCCTCTCCCAGTCCAAAGACGTGTTGTAGGCTGATTACCATTTTCAAATTGCCGGTAGTGTGTGAATGGGTGTGTGAATGTGTGTGCGATTGTGCCCTGCGATGGGTTCACACCCCATCCAGGGTGCCCCGAGTTCCTTGGGATAGGCTCCCCCACGACCCTGTGTAGGATAAGCAGTATGGAAAATGGATGGATGGATTTTCAGAATCAAGGTCGGAATACAGACAGAAGTCAGGCAATGTGCAAACAGAGTAAACTGGGAACCTACCTAAACATTGTTGCAGACCAAGTACACCCCTTCATGGCAATGGTATTCCCTAATGGCAGTGGCCTCTCTCAGCAGGATAATGCGCCCTGCCACACTGCAAAAATTTGTTCAGGAATGGTTTGAGAAACATGACAAAGAGTTCAAGGTGTTGACTTGGCCTGCAAATTCCCAAGATCTCAATCCGATTGAGCATCTGTGGGATGTACTGGACAAAAAAAGTCCCATCCATGGAGGCCCCACCTCACAACTTACAGGACTTAAAGGATCTGCTGCAAACATCTTGATGCCAGATACCACAGCACACCTTCAATTTTTGCTGTTTCCCCCCCTGCTTTTGCTGTTTTTTTCTGCATTACATTTTGGAAATGTATTGCAGTGTGAATGATATGAATGAAGACGTGTCATTAGTTGGTTGGCAATTTATAGTTGGTTAGGAAATGCCAGTACCATCTCCAAATTCTCTTTGAAATATACCTGTAGCTAAAAGCCCTAGAATAGAGATCATCTAAAAAATGCATTGGAAAAGAAATCGACTCATGATCCACTCCTCACTCAGCATAGAGTTTCCAGTGGTGCTAAAAACATATACCTCCCTCCACAACGCTGCATAAGCCAAATCTTCAAACAAGGCATAATCCAAATCAATCTTTAAATGTTCCTTTTATACACTTTTCTACCACTTTTTCTACCACTTCTTGAATATGCATGGTCAGGAGCATGAGGAAAATATAAATCCTCACGCATAAGCAAAACTTGATATATTCCATTCAGTGCATAGAAACGTGCATACACATGGTTTACGCACAAAACTACGCATACGGATGGCTGATAAATGAGGCCCCTGGACTATATAAATGGTTCATGGATATTCTTTCAGAATCACTACATATTGTGTAGCATCTGAGCAAAGTTCATTGTGTTTGCCTTGATGTGCCTTGACCCTTACTTTGTTCCTTGGATGTGTTTGTTGGATAACCCTTTGGCTTTGATATCTGAGATATATTGTGTTCTGACCTCTGCCTGCCTTCTTGACTCTGATCTCTTGATTGTGTCTGCTTGATGTTTATTAAAATTTCTGCACATTGATCATGTGTCTGAGTCTCCCATTGCCAAAACACTTCGGGATGTGCAGTTATAGGAAAAAAATCAATGTCGCACCACCCCAACGTTGATTACTTTCCTATATAACAGCATAACTGTTACCAAGAATCTTCCGATAGAGGGTAGTTCAATTTACAACTCTTGATATCAGGTCACACAATGTTTTTTTTTTTTTGTTTGTTTTTTTTAATCTTCAGAATCCTTTTTTTCTTCTACAGCTTAGTTTATTCTGCTGCATACTGTACCAGTGCTTTTATAGGCACTGATTAATTACCAGGAAGAATTTGCATTGTATTCAGATCACACTGTGTTGTGACTTAAACTGCCCACTCTACTTTGCTCATCTATTCAGCAGAAGAACAGGTTCCTGAGAGCAGGCTAGATAATAAATCTGCCATTAATAAGCCACCAGCTGAGAAATAAATGTTCTTTTTTTCTCTTTCCCTGCATTAATTCTCCATAAGGTGAAAGCTGTGTCCCTGGTGCTGTGTTAGTCTGGAGTATGGGGACTGATGCAGAATGAATGAGGATTAGCTGAGGGTGAAGATAGCTTGTCCCTTGACATTGATACACTCTCATGATTGTAAATGAGTCGGAATTGAAAAACGTGTGATTGGTTAAGTTTAAGGTGAGGGGCAGGGTTAGCACTCCAAGCTTTAATAACACCATATTCATATTCATATCAAATACAATTAAATCACTCTGACTCACTGGTACTGCTGGAAATTATGTGAGATCTATTTGGGTGTTTTTCTTTGCAATTGATCCATAATGGTGATTCTCTTAAGGTGGTGGTGTTGGGGTGTGTTGGTGTGGCAGAATTATTGTTTAGTTGCTCCAGGATTTTGCAAAATGAATGCAAAATCAAGCGAACACCGTGATATTTGGAGCAGCTTGCAATTTTTCTAAATTTGGGCCAAGAGGTGCCATGTGATGTCATCACAATGCCCTCTTCAATTCATGTTTGTTGAACATGAGCTAAAGGGTCTCATTTACCAACAAACATCACTGCGAAAGACTTGCAATTTCGTCAATTCAAGTATTTCTGCAAAAAAAAGCCGCAACAATCACTAAAATCTCTGCGAAATCCTGTACGGACTTAATGTTCATGAAAAATTAAGACAAATTAAGCAAACATGAAATGGCTTAAGGGTCGTGATTTGATTCTGTATGTTGACATATGTATTTCCTTTTGAAACAGGAAGTCAGATTGATGGCGTGTTGAAGTGCTTGACTGATTTACATGTTATCCAGTAGCATTCAAGATACACCAAACCACTGCCAAATCTACACAACCTTAACAGTAGTTTATCAAACTAGCTACATTTGGAAAACAATGAAGAGCTTAAAAAGAGCATTTTTTGAACTGTGGAGGATTTTCTCACCCAGACCTGTTGATATTAACAAAGACAATATCGTAGATAAAGTTTGAACCAAGGCTGACTGTCAATGGTGACAGAGTGCTGCAGCATCATCACCGGGAGGCCTCTGAGTGGCCTCTGAGTGGTAGATAAAATTATATTACTTACTCTTAATGATGGAGAAGCCATGATGGTGTATAAAGACAGAATTGCATTCTCAAGCAGTCTGACGTTGCGACATTCTAGCATCGAACAGCCCCAAGTTGGGCAGTGGTAGCTCAGTGGTTAAGAAGTTTGATTACTGATTGGAAGGTCATGAGTTCAAAAGGTCATGAGTCCCAGTGCTGCCCCTGCTGGACACCTGAGCAAGGCCCTTAACCCTCAACTGCTCAGTTATATAAATGAGATAAATGTAAGTTGCTCTGGATAAGGGCGTCTGCCAAATGCTGTAAATGTAAAGTTGGTAAAAGACTCTTCCAAAAAGTGCATGTCTCATAACCCTGAGCTTGTATAAGTTACACCCTGTTCAAAATGGCTGAGAACCTTTTTTGTCTCAACAAATGGATAGCTAGAAAATGGAATAATGTGTGGGAAGATGCACAGCCAAACATGAATAAACACACCACATTTGCGGCTAATAAGCTTCTTTTTTTTAATTGGAAAATCACAAAACTAGTCCAAGAATGTCTTGTTTAATATTTTTTTAGGAAAAAAAAAAGAAAAAAAAGAAAAAGATGTAAAATCATGTTGCTGTCCACAACACTAAGAGACATCAACATCAATTTAGATTTTAATAACAAAGCCACTATGAAATATTTCTGCATGCTGAGAGAAGGGTAAGATGATAACCCCTAATATGGTTCATCACAGTTTCCTCCTTTTTGTTGTGTATATATAAAGCCGTCATTATGTTTGATGGTTTTACTTTGTCAGCTGGAGGTTTTGTAAGCCTCAATAAATATGATCTCATTATCTGATTTCTGAGACTATTTCCTTACTTTTCTGTAAAACAATCACACAGGCAGCATTGTGCAAGGTATAATTTCTGAATTAGCATGAGATAGAAGTAGCACTTTGAACTTTACATTCTATACTTCCATTTTCACATTCAGATTAAATGGCAGAATATCAGCCCTAGATTGGATTTCATTAATTTCCCCTCTGCAATTAGCTGCTGCCGGTGAAAACGATTACTTGCACTAATTAACTTTAGCGAAGTCCTGAGACCGGTTAATTCAATTACTTCCAATAAAAGGTTTCGGATGTTCAGGCTGGACCATGAACTCTCCCATAGCAATCATTTCAACTCTTGTCCTTTTTAGAGGAAGAGTTCCACCTCGCCTTTGAAAATGCTCCTCATTCTCGCGTGTAATGAAAGGAAGTGGAATTCAACTGTGTCCTGTTTAAAAGAATCTCCTACTAGCAACAGTTGCTAGGAAGAATGATATTAACTGAGAAAAAACTTTACACAAGAAAAATTTAAGAATGTGATAAACATATGATTGCAAAACATGCAATTGCTTTCATGAGGTGGACACACACACACACACACACACACACACACACACACACACACACACACTGGTCGACAGGACTAAGAGGACTAACATGCCAACTGATTGATGGATAGGTAGACAATCAGACAGACACAAGGACAGAAATGCCAATTTATGGATAGACAGACAGACAGATATAAAGACAGACAGACAGACAGATATAAAGATAGATAGATAGATAGATAGATAGATAGATAGATAGATAGATAGATAGATAGATAGATAGATAGACAGTCAGTCAGATACAAGGACAGAAATGCCAATTGATGGATAGACAGACAGACAGATATAAAGACAGACAGACACAGATAGATAGATAGATAGATAGATAGATAGATAGATAGATAGATAGACAGCAACAAGGACAGAAATGCCAATTGATGCATAGGTAGACACTAGATAGACAGACAGACAGACAGACAGACACTAGATAGATAGATAGATAGATAGATAGATAGACAGACAAAATAGACATATATGGGTAGAGAGATAGATAGATAAGTAGATAGACAACTGATTTCTTTCTGAGTCTTATCACTTCACTTATAGCTTCACACAGCAGGCAACAGAGGTGAAAACACACACACACACACACACACACACACACACACACATACTGTGCTCTCTTTTCTGACAGCTCACCAACACACATTCCAGCCTCAGCAGCCTATTTCAGGACACTCGTCTTTACAAATAAGCTGCACATCAGCAGAACGGCTCAGCATGCACAAACCACGCAGGACTGACACTGAGGGCAAGTGTGTGTGTGTGTGTGTGTGTGTGTGTGTGTGTGTGTGTGTGTGTGTGTGTGTGTGTGTGTGTGTGTGTGTGTGTATGTGCCGGAATAAATCATCTGCATATTTGACCTAGGGCACTGAATGCTTAAGCAAAAATCACTTGAATATGGAATAAAACAGATTAAGTGTAATTAGTGACACTATTATCTTGACAAATGAGATAATAGCAAGATTTTAGTAATGACAACAGGAATAGCCATTATACATTACAGAGCCCTTGTCTTCTTTATTAATGATGTAATAAATCATGCACTTAATTCATTAATGATCCCTGACCACTGTTTATTCTTCCAGGCAATTGTATAGTAGATAAACATTTAAAAACAAAACAGCCCCCCCACCACCCACCCCACCCCACCCCACCAACATTTTGGAAAAGCAAACGGCATTACTTCAGTATATAATGACTGCTACTGACAAAATCTGAAATTCCTGGAATTCATGCACGCTTAATTTGCATTTATGTAGGCATTTACATAACATGCCGACTTTTCCAAACAAAGAACCATAGTGGCATGACTGTCTGAACACATTTATGAAAGGGATTTATAAAAGGTTACAATCAGGGGCGAGAGAACAGTCAGTCCTTTCTATGCAATAAACACTAATATATTATTGCTGTCAAAGAATTCATGCCTCCACTCGGTCTGGGCAAGTCAACAATATCTGTGAGAGAAGAATGTCTGAGAGGGTGAGAGAGAGAGAGAGAGAGAGAGAGAGGGGTACACTGTATTATAGAGAAAAACAATGGAATTATCACAGAATGCTTCTAACATTGTACACTTATTAGTATGAAACTACAATTTCTTCATCAAAATGTTCTGTTTCATTCATAACAGTTTGTGGAATATAATGTAGGGTTTATAAATAAGGTCCTACCTGTCTGACTTACACCATTTTGTTTGTTTAAACGATGAACTTAACGGCAATAAAGTATGGTGTGCCACAAGGATCGGTGTTAGGCCCCCTGCTGTTTTCTCTATATATGCTGCCCCTTGGAAATATTATCCGAAAACATGGGATAAAATTCCACTGTTATGCTGATGAAACTCAGCTATAAATTTCCAAGTCCGGATGAAATGTCTCAATTTTCCATGTTAACAGAATGTGTTAAAGACATTAAAGACTGGATGACCGGTAATTTTCTTCTACTAAATTCTGATAAAACTGAGATATTGCTAATTGGACCAAAAATCTGAACCCAAAAGCTCTTAGAATACAATCTGCATCTAGAAGGATGCACGGTTACTTCATCCTCTACAGCCAAAGACCTGGGTGTTATATTAGACAGCAACCTGTCATTTGAAAATCATATTTCCCAGGTAACAAAAACAGCCTTCTTCCACCTTTGAAATATTGCCAAGCTACATAACATGTTATCTGTTTCTGATGCAGCAAAACTAATTCATGCGTTCCTGACCTCAAGACTGGACTATTGCAATGCACTACTAGGTGGTTGTCCTGCACCCTCAATAAATAAGCTATAGTTAGTCCAAAATGCAGCTGCAATATCAACATATTACCCAAATTTTATCATCTCTACACTGGTTACCTGTTAAGTACCGTATCGATTATAAAATACTGCTACTCATCTATAAAGCCCTAAACGGCCAAGTCCCTTTGTATTTAACCAATGTTCTATCACGTTACAATCCATCACGCTGTTTAAGATCACAAAACTCTGGACTTTTGATAATACCAAGGATATCAAAGTCTACCAAAGGAGGTAGAGATTTTTCACACTTAACTCCTAAAGTCTGGAATAGCCTTCCTGATAATGTTCAGGGTTCAGACACACTCTCTCAATTTAAATCGAGATTAAAGACACATTTCTTTGGCCTAGCATTCACATAACACATCTCATGACCTTGTACTCCTGTCATCTTTGATAAAATGATAACAAATGCACATGGTCATCTCTGCCTGAAATACAATGAACAGCAGGTACGCTAATTCTTCTCCATTTGTTTTGGCGCGTTGTGTTGGGACTACAGTTGCGGTGATGGTTTTGGGACTGAAATTGCCACAAACAAATGCACAAACAGACTTTGCGCTCGGGTCTTCATCGGTGGACAGTTCATGACTTCAGCAGAATAGACTTCATGTTGAGACTGTGGTGAATTTCCTGATTACACAGTTGCACATTTTGTTTTATTATGTAGCATACAGTTATAGAAGGAAATTACTTATAATTGCACTATCCGGTGTCACCCTGATGAGGATGGGTTCCCTTTTGAGTATGGTTCCTCTCAAGGTTTCTTCCTCATGTCATCTCAGGGAGTTTTTCCTTGCCACTGTTGCCTCTGGCTTGCTCATTGGGGATGAATTTATCAATTTAAAATTTAAATCCGAAATTTATGTATTTCTGTAAAGCTGCTTTGTGACGGTGTCCACTGTTAAAAGCGCTATACAAATAAAACTGAATTGAATTGAATTGAATATATAAGGTAATATGGGACACTTTGAGAATTTTTGTTGTTGTTGTTTACTCCTTTGTCTTGCATTAATCCTGCAGATACACTATATGATCAAAAATATGTGGACACCTAACCAAAACACCAATATGTGGGTCTTCCCCAAACTGTTACCATACAGTTGGAAGCACACAATTGTATAGAATGTCTTTGTATGTTGTAGCATTAAGATTTCCCTTCACTGGAATGAAGGGGACCTGTTCCATCATAACAGTGCCCCTGTGCACAAAGTAAGGTCCATGGTTTGCCAAGGTTGGAGTGGAAGAACTGGCCAAGGGTGGAGTGGCCTGCAAAGAGCCCTGACTTCAACCCCACTGATCAACTGGAATGCCGGCTGTGTGCCAGGCTCTTCGTCCAACATCAGTGTCCGACCTCATTGATGCTCTTGTGGCTGAATAGAAAAATCCCCACAGCAATGCTCTAAAAACAAGTGGAGAGCCTTCCCAGAAGAGTGGAGGTTAATATAACAGCAAAGGGGGACTAAATCTAGAACGGAATGTTCAACAAGCACATGCAGGTATGATGGTCAGGTGTCCACAAACCTTTGGCCATACAGTATACATGTCAAGAGCTTCAATTAATGTTCGCCTAAAACATCAGAATGTAAAAAAATCTCAGTGATCTCAATGTCTTTAGAGTTTACACAGAATGGTGTAAATAATAAAAAAAAAACATCCAGTGAGTGGTAGTTCTGGGGTGGAGATGCCTTGCTAATGAGAGAGGTCAGAGGCCAGACTTGTTTGAGCTGACAGGAAGGCTACGGTAACTCAAATAACCACTCTTTACAACCGTGGTGAGCAGAAAAGCATCTCGGAACACACAGCACCTCAAAACTTGAGGTAGATGATCAGCAACAGCAGAAGAACACATCAGGTTCAACTCCTGTCAGCCAAGAACAAGAATCAGAGGGCGTTTTCAGACCTGTACCAAGTGTACAAAAATGTGTTTATGTAAGTCACATGTGTGTAAACTGTCCTCTCATTGGTCAGAGTGTGCCTGTTTACGTTCCAGGGTTCCACCCATAGCTGTCATCCATCAAGATAGAAGTGCTGTGAGCTTATTGTGGCTTGCTTTTTTAGCTGTAGTTATTATAATTGATCTAATTTATATGTTCCATGGAGCAATTAAAGCCCATCTCCTTGAGATGCTCACTAAACATCTTGTAAACCTCAGTGTTTTTATGCGTTTTTGAAAGATGTTCAGAAATATGTTCATCAGACCAAATTTCAATGAGGCATTTTACCTCATCTTTGGTCCAAGTTAAACCACGATTCATGTTGCGAGCCATTAGCTAAACAAACACGCTTTTTACGTAATGCAGTTCCCATCATACACTGCTATGCAGGTTGGTTCCTTGGTCTGTTGGGTCAGATTGCTTTCACACCTCAAGTGAACCTCTCCAGAGTTCACTTGCAATTGGGCCGAGACCACCTCAGTGTTTATTTTGGTGCGGATCCAAGCTTGATTGCCGTGTTCATATATGACTAAACAAACCGAACCAAGGGAGAGAACGCATCAGGTTCTGAAACAAATGCTCCAAATGAGCCAGGTGTGAAAACGACCTGAGGCTACAGTGGGCACAGGCTGACCAAAATGATAGATAGATAGATAGATAGATAGATAGATAGATAGATAGATAGATAGATAGATAGATAGATAGATAGATAGATAGATAGATAGATAGATAGATAGATAGATAGATAGATAGATAGATAGATAGATAGATTGATTGATTGATTTATCATAGTACATAACATATAATAAAATATAGCAATGGTTAAAATGTTGTACAGTGGCCATATTTTTGCAGCTCAGTAATGGAAAAACACCCGAATATATTCATGCTAGTCTGAGTTCTAACATGCTAATTTTTTTTAATTCAGTAACAGCTTTTGTTAGCCTGTCAGATTAAATAGTTGGAAAGGCATTACATAATGCTTTAATTTATTCTCTCATTCTGCCTCTCATTCTAAGTGTTTTACAGTTGAGAGGAGAGGAGGAGCAAAATCTCATCTGCACTGCAAACTGTAAAACACTCAGAATATAGAGAATGCATTAAAGCAGAGGCTGATGCTTTCAACTGCTCACAGCAGGCATCAACCATTCAGTCTTACACATTAGCATGACTAACTCATAGTTTAGCATTCACACCAGTCAGAAAATATCAGCCCATAGGGAAAAAAATGTAAAAAGAGATCTCCTTATTATCTCTATAGTTCCTAGACAGCAGTGAAATCAAATGGAAATAAAAGGAAGACATCTGCATAAGTTTCCTGTCTCTCTGCTTTTTCTCCTCAGACAAAGCTGCAAGTAATCTCACATATGAATCCTCTTGAGTTTTAGTAGACATCTCAACAAAGTCACACACTGTTTTCAGATCTGCTGAAATGATAACGTGTCAAGTTCATTCAAATAAATTACTGCAAGCATACTAATGTATATTTGGAGAGATGTGCAGGTTTTTTTTTTTTTTTTTGGTATATTTCAATAGGGTGTGTTTTGATATGCTAGTCACAATGAAATGGCTTACACAACAGCCAATAGTTTTTAAGATATATCACACCCCCACCAAAAAACCCTGGTGGTGTATAAAGACACTACCTTCTTCAAAAATCTTGACCCAAATCTGCAGAAAATCTGCGGTAATTTTGAAAAATTGCAAGCTCCTCCGAATATTGCGGAGTTTGCTTGATTTTGCATTCATTTCTGCTCAAAATCCTGGAGCAACTGAAATGTGAATCATTAAAGATTTAGATTTTTTTCATTTTCCCATAAGTGATGAAGAATAAAATTAAAAAGAATAAAACTAGGGGCACTTTAACTACTTGGAAAAATGTACAGTATCATTTGTAAGTATGTTTGCATTTGCAATACTTTGAGAAGTACACTACATGCCTAGTATTCTATATAACAACTATTATTTAACTTGTAGATGTAGTAATACAGGTATAAAAAGTATTTGAGTATGTTAAATAGTCATATGTACTTATTTCTTGTTCATAATAAGTTATATATGTTTTTATGTGAGCATGTTTAATCTAGTAATGCTAGCTACGGCTAACATTTTATATAATAATTTGACTCAATAAATTAACCAGTGAACAATAAATGTTGCAGTGGAGAAGCATTCACCTTGTTCAAGTCCTGCTGATGCCAAGCAGAGCTGTATTGTTGTGTTTCCTAAAATCTCAGAAGATTTCTATTTTTCCTAGGGTTAGGGTTAGGGTTAGTGAAAAAATAAATAAAGAATGTGTGAAAATAAAAAAATTCTGCACAATATTAATCATTGTTTGTAGTTTCTCAGGTATTGTGAGATATGTGGGTTGTTTCTTGAAGCGTGACAGGAGCTGACTTTCATAAAGATGAATTTTATAAAGTTATTCTAGAGATAATGTGGTTCCCTGGTTGACTAGTGGCTAGCATGTGGTGCCTTTATCGCTGCGACCTGGGTTTGATTCCTGGTCAGTGAACTGGAGGGTTGCACTGAGCCACTCTCAGTGCTGGTCCCAAGCCCAGAAAATGGGGAGGGTTGCGTTAGGAAGGGCATCTGATGTAAAACTTGTGCCAGAATCAATATGCAGATGGGTGATCTACTGTGGCAACCCTGAAACTGTAGCAGCCGAAAGAGGGAAGATTCTAGAGATAATGTGCTTGCTTATCAAACTATTTTTATCGGGCTATGAGAAGATTAAAGTACTTAAGCCATACTTCTAAGCTGTACCTTGAGGATAATGTAGGATAGCTACAAATGTTAGCCTTAAAGACCTGATGCGATTATCTACTGTTGGGTTAGTGACATCTTGTTAGAATACTGAATGGGAAAGCTAAAAACTCTACTACTTATCAGTAACTCTACATTACTATTAAACCATTATGGCTTAGTCTCATAGCACAGGTCTCATCCTAGACATAAACTATTACACATGCACGTTGGAACTCACTCACTGTAAGCCAGATCAGGCTCGTGATTGCTATTTATTTTTAAGTTAAGTGTTCCAAGTCTGTACTCATACCATGTCTCCTCCAAACAGCAATCACACAGTAAACAGAAAAGATGAGCTCTTTCGTTCAAACCAAACAAAGCTTACGGCTCTGATGTTTGTGTAATTTGTACTTTGATTAGACAATACTTCCTTAGTCTACTTGTTTCTCCTCCAAAGACATTTTGATTAAAAAAAAAAAAAGACTGAGAAAGTAATCTACCTTGTTCATGTTTATTACACTCCCTATCATATTTCATGTGCGCCTTCTCAGACACTGTTATGTTATGACATGTTATGGATGTGCCAGTGAAGCAAGATTTATATGAATGAGCCCCAGTGGACATGAAATCTAGGGTCATTTAACTTCATGTAATAACTTGACTCAACTTTCAACTATAGGTTGTGTGAATCTACAGTCTGGGCTAGAAAGAAATCAACCCCAGCCACTACAATGCCATTCTGTGTGGTTTTAATCACGGCTGTTGGTGGTTTAGGGGGGCACCACTGGGGCACCACCCTGTGTGAGCAGAGTTTGCATGTTCTCTCTGTGCTTTGGGGGTTTCCTCCGGGTACCCCGGTTTCTTCCTCAAGTCCAACAACATGTGTTGTAGGCTGATTGGCATTCCCAAATTGTCCATTTTGTGTGAATGTGTGTGTGATTGTGCCCTGTGATGGGTTGGCACCCCATCCAGGGTGTCCCCCACCTTATGCCCCAAGTTCCCTGGGATAGGCTCCAGGCTCCCCAGTGACCCTGTGTAGGATAGGCGGCATGGACAAAGGATGGATGGATTGTTGGATGTTGGTGGTAGTGTTGTTCTTGATTAAAAAATAAACAAATTTATGCTTTTGTTAACAACAAATGAGAAAATGCGGATGGCAAAAACAGTATGTATTTATTTATGTATTTTGTCCTTAAAGAGAGGGAGTCCTGATAGCCCCAGAGGGTTTGTTTCATTAACTTTCATTTTTAGCCAGACTGCTCCTTCAAAATTGAGAACTTTGTTTATCTAGTAGTCATTTTTATCAAATGTTAGTAGCATCCATCTTCCTCTCTACAGCTGACCTGAAAAGCTTTTTGCTTAATGTTAACATTAGCGCTTGAAATTTGCCCTCTCACCAAGTTCATTAATGCTCCATCAATCGATAACCATCAGGAGTGATTTCGAATAACTGAGCTCCATTTGTCTTTTAAATGCCATGACATAGTAGGTGTCCATTATCATAATGTAACCAAATGAGACTTGGACATAAAGTGTGTTTACTTCTACAGGAGGCAGAATGGTTTTTTAGGGGGTAGTTAGTAAATTGTTGCCGTATGGCAACAATGTGCAAAGGTGGAAAGTATCATATACTGAAAATATCATAAAATGTATGAGCTTTTACAATTCCAGTTACTCATTTTCCAGACTATAAGTTGCATAGTTTTTTGCCACCTAGCAGTCATGTAAAAGTTATATCTTTTAGAAAGGATTTACAGTTAAAAAAAAAAAATGGATAGATTTACTCACTCAAAATGCATATAAAAATTAAATCCTTGGGTGAAGTATCTTTTTAATTTGTTCACTTGAATTCTTAATTCTTTCTTTTGAAACATAAAATGTAGAAAATAAGGTGCAATTGCAAAATGTCTGAAATGACAGTTTTTCTTACTATAAATATACTATTAGAGAAGCTAGTGTCTTTTTTGGTACAGTATGTATATATATATATATATATATATATATATATATATATATATATATATATATATATATATATATATATATATATATATATATATATATATATATATATATATACCATTACTTAAAGGAAATATATATATATATATATATATATATATATATATATATATATATAGCCTAAATATTGAAAAATTAATCACATTTTGAGAGCTTTTCAATGATGACCTTCATCGTGTCATGTGACTGCAGAAAAGGAAGTGCAAACAGCACTTCCTGGTCATGTGACGTGGCTTTTTATGTTATGTCAAAGCTAAAACACCCCTTTTTTCCAGTTACATAGGAAATTAATAGTTTTTTTTCTATTATTGCTTATCAAAATTTTTTTTAAAAATTCATTGTTGCCTTATGGCAACAGTCACTGATGCTGTGTCTCTGAGTGTGTTTGTTGTTGTGTATTTACTGTTGGTTTTAGTGTATTCATGAATCTGTTTTGACTCTACAGGAGGCAGAGTGGCAGTGTGATGAGTTCACCAAAGGTGCCTGTTTCAGTCGAGGGAAATCAGAGGTGAGTGTTTCCTCTTGACTCTAGTGCCATTGTACATAATTAAGGTTGTAAAAATTGAGGTTCTCAGGTTGCATAACAGTCTCTGCACTGGGTCAATTAGTGGGAATTTAGTCAATCATACATGTCTGTCTGTTCATGTAAACAGAACAGGGTAGTTATTGTTTTTTTCCAAGTGCATTCAGCTACCTGCGATGTTACATTAATTAATCCTACACTGTTTCTGACATAAGGAAGACCAGATTACTATGCTGAATAATCATATACTATATATTAAGCATTAAGCAGGACTCTTGCATCAAAATTGTGTATGTGAATTGTGTCTCAATATATTTCTGAAATTTCTGAATCACTTCTGAAGCCATCTTTCTTGGAATCTATTTCTAACCTCATTGTAAGCATCTGTATGAAATTAACCCAGTTCAACCCCAGTTAAAATTATGCTCTTTCATTTGCACTTTGGTTTTTCGTTTTCCCTCTGAGGGAATCCTTAAAGGTTCTGTGTAAAAGCCTACAACAGTGTGTTTTCCATTCAGTAATGGTAGAACTCTTTAGAAAGCCTTAACTTAGATAAGCTGTGATGAGTGCACCAAGTGACATTGCTATTTATATTAACACAGACCCTTGATTCATTTGATCCAGATAACATAACTTTACATTATGATAATATGATAATAAGTTACAATGCATTTCTTCAATCAAACCATGTTTATGTCGGTTTTTCAAAAATTAAATCGAGGCCCTTTACTCAATTTCATCTTATTAATCTTGTATCCATTTTTTTTTAATTAAGAAAAAAATCATATTTTCATGTATCAGTAAAATAAATTTTAAAATCCAGTTTAAGACTTCTCATACCCCACCATGGTATTTAGGCTGTTGAAGAGTTAGCTGTGACGTGTTTTCAGTGGCTGACTAAATCAGAACAAATCCCAGAAACACATTCAGGGTTTAAATGATTTCCTTTCTCAAATCTCTTCCTATTTGCAGTGCAAATATGAACTCCTCACACAGTGAGTCATGCTAAGCTATGTCAGTTTAACCTTCCTGTCTTGTTCACATCTCTGCAATGTTCTGTCCTCTTGCCCTGTTATCTCTTATAATATAAACTATTCTGGTAGGAATAGAGACCCAAAAGCCTTTCCCATGCTCTGGACTCCTTCTATACTGTGGTGCTTGAAAGTTGGTGAAGGGTGAACCCTTTAGAATTTTCTATATTTCTGCATAAATATGACTTAAAACATCATCAGATTTTTTTAGGACAAGTCCTAAAAGTAGATAAAGAGAACTCAATTAAACAAATGAGACAAACATATTACACTTTGTCATTTACTTATTGAGGAAAATGATCCAATATTACATATCTGTGAGTGGCAAAAGTATGTGAACTTTTGCTTTCAGTATCTGGTGTGACCCCCTTGTGCAGCAGTAACTGAAACTAAACGTTTAAAATAACTGTTGATCAGTCCTGCACATTGGCCTGGAGGAATTTTAGCCCATTCCTCAGTACAGAACAGCTTCAACACTGGGATGTTGGTGGGTTTCCTCACATGAACGGCTTGCTTCAGTCCTTCCACAACATTTCTATTGGATTAACCATTCTTTGGTAAAACAACTTGTGTGGGTAGGGTTGTTGTCCTGCAGCATGACCCAGGCCCAAACCATGATACTACCTCCACCATTTTCACAGATGGGATTCTTGGGTTCTTATGCTGGAATGCAGTGATTTCCATTCTCCAGTGTTTTCCTTTCTCCTTTCTTCCTTTTCTTCATTTAAACCAACAATTTCTATTTTGGTCTAAAACATTTTTCCAATAGTCTTCTGGCTTGTCCACGTGATCTTTAACAAACCGCAGACAGGCAGCAAGGCCCCATGAATATTAACATTAGCCAGTGTGAGAGAGGCCTTTAAGTTGCCCTGGGTTCCTTTGTGACCTCGGGGACTATTACACGTCTTGCTCTTGGAGTGATCTTTGTTGGTCAACCACTCCTGGGGAGGGTAACAATGGTCTTGAATTTCCTCCATTTCCAATTTCTGTCTGACTGTGGATTGGTAGAATCCAGACACTTTAGAGATGGTTTTGTAACCTTTTCCAGCCTGATGAGCATCAACAGCTCTTTTGCTGAGGCCCTCAGAACTCTCCTTTGTTTGTGCCATGATACACTTCCATTGACATGTGCTGTGAAGATCAAACTTTGATAGATCCCTGTTCTTTAAATAAAACAGGGCGCTCACTCACACCTGATTGCCATCCCATTGATTGAAAACACCTGACTCTAATTTCACCTTCAAATTAACTGCTAATCCTAGAAGTTCACATACTTTTGCCACTCACAGATATGTAATATTGGATCATTTTCATTAATAAATAAATGACAAAGTATAATATTTTTGTCTAATCTGTTTAATTGGGTTCTCTTTGTCTACTTTTAGGACTTGTGTGACAATCTGATGATGTTTTAGGTCATATTTATGCAGAAAATTCTAAAGGGTTCACAAACTATAAAGCTCCACTATATATGCACTTTCTGTCCACTTTAATAGGAACACCGGTACACCTGCTCCTTCATGCAATTATCCAATTTTAGTATATGTGCCCAGCCAATCATGTGGCAGCAGTGCAATGCATAAAAGCATGTAGCTTAAGATCAAGAGCTTCAGTTAATGTTCACATCAAAAATCAGAATGGGGAAAGTGTGACTTTGATTGTAGTATGAGTGTTCAAGAAACTGCTGATCTCCCATGCACAACAATCTCTACAGTTTACACACAATGGTGCGAAAAACAAAAGAAAAGTTTAGTTCTTTTATCATTTAAAATATATCAGTTACCATCAAACACAGAAATCTTCTTCAGGATATTATGAAAGTCTGTTCTAAAACAGGGTGTTAACCATGTAGCCTGTGAGTCAGGACCAGCTCTATAAAGGCTCTACAACCCATCCCACTGAATTAATTTAGAAACCTGGTTTTAAATGAAAATCTTTTGGAATGCAGTTGAATTGAAAGGTTTGGAAAAAAGAGCTAGTCTTTTTTTATTTGACTAGGGAGATAATTAGAGCAATAAACTCATGGCCATAAACTCAAATACTGGTAAAATGTGCTAATGATGTGTAATTAATTTTATTAGCAAGCTAGCAATTTGGCACTATAACCATATCTCTTTTCAAAAGAACTAATTTAGGGGTTTCATAGCAAAGGGGGTGAATACTTATGAAATCATAACTTTGAGTTTTTAATTTGTACGTTTCAGATAAATGCAGATAAATGAAAACATGTAAGATGAGTTTTTGATGTGTTATTGGTCACTAAACTGATTTCTCTGGTCCAACTCACGTGACATCAGACTAAGTGGAATGTGGCCCATTAGCTGAAATGACTTTGATACCCCTGCTCTAAAATGATTTTATTTAACATTATGCTTTTAAAGCTTAGCCTTATTTTATTAGCTGCAGGCTAGATAGAAAGCCCATGACATCATTCTAAGTGTTTTTTTTTTTTTTTTTTAGTGGATAGCACGTTTGCCTCAGACCTCTGGGGCTGGGGGTTCAATTCCCGCCCCTTCCCTGTGCGTGCAGAGTTTACATGTTCTCCCTGTGCTTTGGGGGCTTCTTCCAGGTACTCTGGTTTCCTCCCCAGTCCAAAGACATATGTTGTAGGCTGATTGGCATCTCCAAATTGTCTGGTGTGTGTGAATGTGCCCTATGGTGGGTTGGCAACCAGACCAGGGTGTACTCTGCCTTGTGTCCCGAGCTCCCAGGGATAGGCTCCAGGCTCCCTGTGACCCTGTGTAGGATAAGCAGTACTGAAAATGGATGGATGAGTTCATTTACATCTACTTAACTAATTTAAATCATTTCAGTTTTCATTTAAGTTCTTATTATATTTGGCCATGCTTCTGTTTAGGAGGTTGTGTTGCTTTTGTATTACTAATTATAAAACATGCATACCTACTATTATAGTATCCTTGTGCAGCATATGTATTACAAACTAATTATTTCTTGCCTACTGCATAAGGCTAGTATGGAAGCTCTAAGAAGCCATGCATTATTTTTATTTATTTTTTTTTCTCGTGATCACGACTTAATTTTCTCATGATCTCCATATCACAAAATGTTATGTCGAGTACGAAGAAAAATTTTGTTGTGATCACGGTAAAACAACTTTTGTTATGTCTATATCACAAGATAACAACTATTTTATTATGTTGAGATCACAAGAAAATTAAGTCGAAATCATAAGAAAACAACTTGTTATGTCGAGATCATGAGGAAAAAAATAATACATGGCCTCTTAGGGCTTCCGTAGTCTGTAAATCTAATGCAGGTAGTTCACGTAACAGTTTATACATACTAAAGAATTATGCCATATTAAAACTCTTTAACTCTTTTAACCTTTTACATTCTACTAAAACAAGTTTAATAAAGCTGAAGTATGATTTTATGGCTTGTCTTAATTGTAATTACTTCTTCAGTATATGACCCTGCCTTGACCTCCAGGGCTTCCAGTGTATTTTAGTGAGTCTCCTGTGGTTTACGTGGTTTAAGAAGCAGCTAAAGGCCTATAATAAGGACTATGCTGACCAACATATGATTGTCATTCCGAATTACAAGCTAAGTCACCTACCCCTGAGTGCTGGTGGTTATGAGTTGCTGTTTGCATGGAGTTGTTTTCCATCCTGTCGCTGTATCAGCTGAAACGGCTCAGATTAGAAGGAAATACTTTGGTTTAATCAGTTCAGGCCTTGCCAAGTTTGCGACAGTGATTGTTTTATGTAACCAATAGAAACCTTTTTTTCCCGAAAACTCATAAAATGCGAATTTTACGAGTAATTGTCCGCATCTGGTTCCCTCAGGGCCATCTCATGAAGAGGAAAAGAAGCTTTGATTGATATTAATGCGGTTCAGTCCGCTCCATTTGTTTGTAATGCGCACAGCCATAGCTGCTATATTATTCCACGAAGTGTAGCACTTTCTCAGTGTTTTTTTTTTCCCTTTCCTTTTCATAAACATGTCTCGTTGTGATGAGTCGAGAACATTAAATCTGCCTTTATTTACATACAGAGAGGAGCATTGCCTCTTGGCCAATTTATGTTAGTGAAAATAATTTTTATTTATTTATTTTTTAAAGAGCTGGCTTAAGTTAAAAGATCATAATGTAGACCCCTGCAGAAACCCCTCAAGCCCTGAAGAAACAAAACACTAAATCAACCCCCCAAGAAGGAGAGAAAGAGAGTTAAGTCAATGGAAACAGAAAGAGTTATGAATTATAAAGCACAGAAAGAATAGTAGGTAGAATAGTAGAGTAGCAGTGCCGGTTCAGATTTCAAACGACTGCGAGTTTGTCCAGGACTGGTCGTCCCAGCAAATTTAGCCCAAGAGCAAACTGTCTGATGCAAAAAAGAAGTCTTCAGGAACCCAAAAATTTCATCACAGGATCTGCTAGTATTTCTTGCAACTGTTGGTGTCAAAGTGCATGCTTCTACAATCAGAAGGAGATCGCACAAATTTGACCTGCATGGGAGGCGTGCCAGAAAAAGCCATTGCTCTCTAAAAAGAACATTAGAGCAAGACTACAGTTTGCCAATGAGCACATAGGCAATGACCAGGCCTTTTGGAATAATGCGGACCAAAGACAGCTTCTCAGGAGAAGCACCTCAAACCAACTGTGAAGCACGGTGGTGGAAATGTTATGGTTTGGGTTTGCTTTGCTGCCTCAGGGACCGGACAGCTTGCATTCATTGATTCAACTATGAATTCTGCATCATATCTAGGAGTGCTTGAAGGTAATGTGAGGCCATCTGTCCAAAAGTTGAAGTTGAACCGAAAGTGGACCTTTCAACAGGATAATGATCCTAAGCACACTAGCAAATCCACCAAGGAATGGCTCAAAAAGAAGACATGGAGGGTTTTGGAATGGCCTAGTCAAAGCCGAATCCCATTGAAATGTTGTGGGGGATTTGAAACAGACAGTACATGCAAGAAAACCCTCAAACATCTTGCAGCCAATAGAATATTGCATGGAGGAGTGGTCAAAAATTCCAGCAAGCCGATTTTCAGAGACTGGTGGACATTTATGCAAAATGCATACAATAAGTTATTTCTGCTAAAGGGGGGCATACTAGCTTCTGAGGCCAAGGGTGTACTTTTTCTGCAGAGGAATATCACATATATTGATATTTCTGCTGAATGATTGAAAAAGCTTTTCCTTGTGGTTTTGTTCAAGTATATAAATTTTGTTAATAGGCACTGTTTGAAAGATGTCAAAAAAGCCAACAGTTTTCATGGGGTGTAGTGATTTTTTCACATGACTGCACATATTAGAGGCCTAGATAGGCAGCAATATGAAGCCAGCTCTCCAGAATTAAGTGCTCCCCAACCCCCCACTCATTAGACTATCATTTTATCTACACTAAAACATCTATTTTATTTTATTTTCTTAATATTATGCTTTTTTCATTTTTATTTGTGTTAAATATAAAACCCAAAGGGTTCTTTTTTTAAGGTACAAAGCACAAAAAACAAGGCATAATATCTGTGCACATCTCTGGGATCCTTTGTGCATAGAATGAAGCAAATGTAAAAAGGACTGAGTTTTAAATGAATTTTTCATGACATTTTTATAATAAAATATCAAAACATTGACTTAGCTACAGGTTTTGTGTTCAATTTAATTGAGCAATATCCAGTGTAATAAATGTAGAGTTTTGGATACATGGGTGCACATTTTTATTTGCAAGCCAACAGTCTAAAACATACTGTCATGCTTACCAGATCACTTCCTTATAAAACTGCACAAATTGAACCGGAGACGAGTATTTTTATTTTTATTTTTATTTTTTTGTCACACCAAATATTGACTTTTTTTCATTCATTACTGTTTACTGCACTTTACTGTTTTTTTATGTAGAAACGTTTAATTTCATTATGTTGAAGGCATCTTTGCTCTATAGCATTTCTTTGCATGTGCCTAAAACTTTTGCACAGTACTATATACAGTGGGGGGGGGGAGTATTTGATCCCCTGCTGATTTTGTACGTTTGCCCACTGACAAAGAAATGACCAGTCTATAATTTTAATGGTAGGTGTATTTTAACAGTGAGAGACAGAATAACAACAAAAATTCCAGAAAAACACATTTCAAAAAAGTTATAAATTGATATTTATTTTAATGAGGGAAATAAGTATTTGATCCCCTATCAATCAGCAAGATTTCTGGCTCCCAGGTGTCTTTTACACAGGTAATGAGCTGAGATTAGGAGCACTCTCTTAAAGTGCTCCTAATCTCAGTTTGTTACCTGTAAAAAGACACCTGTCCACAGAAGCAATCAATCAATCAGATTCCAAACTCTCCACCATGGCCAAGACAAAAGAGCTGTCCAAGGAATGGGCTACAAGACCATCGCCAAGCAGCTTGGTGAGAAGGTGACAACAGTTGGTGCTATTATTCGCAAATGGAAGAAACTGTCAGTCTCCCTCGGTCTGGGGCTCCATGCAAGATCTCACCTCGTGGAGTTTCAATGATCATGAGAACGGTGAGGAATCAGCCCAGAACTACACGGGAGGATCATGTTAATGATCTCAAGGCAGCTGGGACCATAATCACCAAGAAAACAATTGGTAACACACTACACCGTGAAGGACTGAAATCCTGCAGCGCCCGCAAGGTCCCCCTGCTCAAGAAAGCACAGGTACAGGCTTGTCTGCAGTTTGCCTGAATGATTCAGAGGAGAACTGGGTGAAAGTGTTGTGGTTCATGAGACCAAAATCGAGCTCTTTGGCATCAACTCAACTCGCCGTGTTTGGAGGAGGAGGAATGCTGCCTATGACCCCAAGAACACCATCCCCACCGTCAAACATGGAGGTGGGAACATTATGCTTTGGGGGTGTTTTTCTGCTAAGGGGACAGGACAACTGCACCGCATCAAAGGAATGATGGACGGGGCCATGTACCGTCAAATCTTGTGTGAGAACCTCCTTCCCTCAGCCAGGGCATTGAAAATGA
Organism: Cranoglanis bouderius; assembly: GCA_023630585.1. NCBI lineage: Eukaryota > Metazoa > Chordata > Actinopteri > Siluriformes > Cranoglanididae > Cranoglanis > Cranoglanis bouderius. The sequence goes on from CM042539.1 coordinate 12,769,672, forward strand.
CCTTAATGACTTGGAGAGGATCTGCAAAGAGGAGTGGGCCAAAATCCCTCCTGAGATGTGTGCAAACCTGGTGGCCAACTACAAGAAACATCTGATCTCTGTGATTGTCAACAAGGGTTTTGCCACTAAGTACTAAGTCGAAGGGGTCAAATACTTATTTCCCTCATTAAAATGCAAATCAATTCATAACTTTTTTGAAATGCGTTTTTCTGGATTTTTTGTTGTTATTCTGTCTCTCACTGTTAAAATACACCTACCATTAAAATTATAGACTGATCATTTCTTTGTCAGTGGGCAAACGTACAAAATCAGCAGATGATCAAATACTTTTTTCCCCCACTGTATATATAATAATACACTATTTTGTCTACTGGGAAACATGTAAATATCTTATGTAGCTTCTTTAAACAGAATAATAACAATTTACACATCATCTTGTTCAAAAGTTTACACCCCCCGGCTCTTAATGAATCATGTTGCTTTCTTGCACATCAGTGAATGCTTGCACCTTTTGTAGTAGTTGTGTATGAGTCCCTCAATTGTCCTCAGTGTGAAAAGATGGGTCTCAAAATCATATAGGCACTATTGAAAAAGGGTCAAATATGCAGAAAATGCTGGAAATGCAAATAATGTGCAGGAGGATTTTACTGAAGAACAGTGGGGAGTTTAACTTCTCAGGAGAAACAAGCGGCTCATGAACAACTAACACAAAACATAAAAACAGTTGCTGATCTTCCAGGTAACAACACACAGTATTAAGCATCAAGGGTATGGAAACTTTTGAACTGGGTCATTTGTGTAAATTTGGTTAATATTCTGTTTTGTGGACTATATGTAAACATGTGAAATAGCTTATTCAGAGCAGTACTAAATAAACAACTAAACATTTTTTATTTATTTTTATTTAAAAAACACATTTGCATTTCCAATGATGTTGAAATCATCTTTTTAAAGCAGATCTAAATAACCTTAAAAGATCACGTGAGAAAGAAAGTGAAATTTAGTAGATGTCTGCCACAACACTTACAGTGCCCTCCACTAATATTGGCACCCTTGGTAAATATGAGCAAAGAAGGCTGTGAAAAATTGTCGTTATTGTTTAACCTTTTGATCTTTTGTTAAAAAAAAAAATCACAAAACACTCTGCTCTCATGGATATCAAACAATTGCAAACAACACACAGGTTTATCCCCCCCAAAAAATCTTTGTTAAATATAGGTGTGCAACAATTATTGGCACCCCTATGAATTCATATGAGAAAAATATATTTGAAGTATATTCCCATTGATATTATACATTTCTTTTAGTACACCTGGGTGACTAGGAACAGGAAATTGTTCAACTATAACTTCCTGTTTCACAGGGGTATAAATATGAGGTAACACATAGGCCAAATTCCCTTAGTCATTCATAACAATTGGTAAGACCAAGGAATATAGCTGTGATGTGCGGCAAAAGGTTGTTGAGCTTCAAAAAATGGTAAGTGGCTTTAAAAAAATAGCACACGCATTGAAAATGCTCATTTCCACCATCAGGGCAATAATTAAGAAGTTCCAGTCAACTGGAAATGTTATGAATCAACCTGGAATTGGACGTGTGTTTATATTGTCTCAACGCACTGTGAAGAGGATGGTTCGAGTCAGAAAGTCTCCAAAACTACAATCCGAAGTCACCTATATCACCACAAGTTGTTTGGAAGGGTTTCAAGAAAAAAAGCCTCTACTCTCATCCCAAACTCAAGCGTCTTCAGTTTGCCAGACACTACTGGAACTTCAAATGGGATCGGGTTCTATGGTCAGATGAAACCAAAATAGGGCTTTTTGGCAATAAACAACAGAGGTAGTTTTGGTGCACACAGAAAGGTAGCCATATGAAAAAGTACCTCATGCCCACGGTTAAATATGGTGGTGGCTCTTTAATGTTTTGGGGCTGTTTTTCTGCCAGAGGACCTGGACATTTTGTTAGGATACATGGCATCATGATCACGATTAAATATCAACAGAAAACCTGACTGCCTCTGCCAGAACGCTTAAAATGGGCCATGGTTGGATCTTCCAGCAGGACGATGATCCAAAACATACATCAAAATCAACACAAAAATGGTTTACTGACCACTAAATCAAGGTCCTGCCATGGCCATCCCAGTCCGCTGACTTGAAACCTATAGAAAACCTGTGGGGTGAAATGAAGAGGAGAGTCCACCAGCGTGGACCTCAAAATTTTAAGGATCTGGAGAGATTCTGTATGGAAGAATGGTCTCAGATCCCTTGCCATGTATTCTCCAACCTCACCAGGCATTATAGGAGAAGACTCAGAGCTGTTATCTTGGCAAAGGGAGGTAGCACAAAGTATTGACTAAAAGGGTGCCAATAATTGTTGCACACCTATATCAAACAAAGATATATATTTTTTTAAACCTGTGTTTTGTTTGCAATTGTTTGATATCCACGAGAGCAGAGTATTTTTGTGAATCTTTTGAACAAAAGATCAAAAGGTTAAACAATAAAGGCAATTTTTCACAGCCTTCTTTGCTCATATTTACCAGTGGTGCCAATATTAGTGGAGGGTACTGTATACTGGGTGTAGCAGGAAAACATGGCACCCCTTAGCATTTTTGTTGTATCAAACTTATAAAGGAATTTTTTTACACTAAGTAGATTAAGTACACATCTGTTTATTTTACAATTACTATTGTAAATTGTGATAAATGGTTCAGAAATGATTGTGTTAAAGAAAATATAATGCTGCCACAACAGATGGACATATTATACCATAAGGAGTTGTTTAAAAACTTAACTGTTGATCTATTTTAAAACTGTATACATGAGGTAAATGTAATTTTGTTGATATTTTAAAGTATTTGATTAGTTTATTTGATTATTGTATGTCCATCATTGCTGTTCCTAACCAGGCTTGTTCACTGATGTTTTACAACATTTTTTTTTTCTTTTCACAGGAAGAATGCCAGAATTACATCCGTGTCCTTCTGGTGAATGGGGACAGACTTTTCACCTGTGGCACAAATGCCTTCACTCCAATTTGTACCAATCGCACAGTAAGTAAAATGCTTTTTTTTTTTTCTTTTTAACATGCATAACTCAATTACCTACAACACAAGCAGACTCTCTGTGTTGTCAGCTTTCTCAGCTGGTCTAACCATTCTCAAAGAAAAGAAAAATGAAGGCCTTAATAGATTTATTCTCATCTCAAATGTAAGCAGACTTAATCAACAGAAATCAAAATTTGTTTCTCAGTTATTTTAAAGCCTAATGGCCTATGCTCATTTGCAAAGAGTGCATTTAACCATTATAAAATAATTTGTGTTATAATCTGCAGTCATTTTGTAATTAAAACAACACAAGAACAATATTTATTCTGCAAAACATAATAAATGCCAAATTCTCAAGTAAAACTGAATTTCGACTAATGTTGACTAAATATGTCTGATCACATTACAAGTTGTTTAAAGAGTTGAATACAAGTTTCCCTGCAAAATGCACACTTCTTTTTTTCCGGAGAATTAAACCTGAGAGCTTTATCTACCTAATAAGCTTGACGCCAGCTCCAAACAGCGAAAAACAACACTTCAAAACGTTTTCAGTTTTATTCATGCAGGATTATATAAGAGTTATTGGCTCTGTCAATGATTTTGAGATCATGTTTTGACAACGAGCTTGAACATAAAACAACAAGAGATGCTACTGATACATCACAGTAGGCATCAAATTACTTCATGCTTATTACTCATTATATAAAAGATGTACAGATTAGCTTTGAAAATATATATATATATATATATATATATATATATATATATACAGTGAGTATAGAAAAGAATCACCCCCCTTTAAAATAATCACATTTTGTTGCTTTTCAGCCTTAAATGAAGATGGACACAGTTTTTGTTTTATCCAGCTGTATTTATTCAGTGCAACTTATAACATCCAAGTGAAAGATATAACACCAACATGTCAGAAAAATAAATTTAAAAAAAAAATAAATAAATAAATAAAAAGGAATCACTGAGTTGGAAAAAGGATCACCCCCCTCCTAAAAATGACTTGTAAACTCAATAAGGTGTAGCTAATCACCTTCTCAATGGCACACAAAGCCATTTGACTTTCAACTGTGATCAGCTGTGGTCATTTTGATTAGGTCAACATGAAAAGAGCTTTCCTGGAGCATTTTGTAGTGCAACTGAAGCAAACAATCAACTATGGGTGGCAAGGCACTGTCAAAAGATCTCTGAGATAAAGTTGTGGACAGGCACAAGTCAGGAGATGGATACAAAAAAAAAATAAAAGGCTTTATCAATGCCTAGAAGCACAGTGAAGTCTATTATTAAGAAGTGGAAGGTATTTGGTACAACACAGACCCTCCCTGGAGCAGGACATCGCTCCAAACTGGATGAAAGAGCCAGGAGGAAACTGGTCAGAGAGGCTACCAAGAGGCCTACAGCAACTCTGAAGCAGTTACAGGAATTTATGACAAAGAGTGGTCATTGTGTGCATGTGACAACAATATCACAAATTCTTCACAAATGTGGCTTGTATGGGAGGGTTGCAAGAAAAAAGCCACCCATGACTGAGCTTTGCTAAAACACACCTTGAATATTCTGAGGCCACATGGAAAAAGGTGTTATGGTCAGATGAATTATTTGGCCTCAACAACAAATGATATGTCTGGCAGAAATCCAATACAGCTCACCATCCAAATAACACCATTCCTACCAAAGCATGGAGGTGGTAATATCCTGTTATGGGGGTGTTTCTCTGCAGCAGGGACTGGAGCACTTGTCAGGATAGAAGGAAAATGGATTGGGCAAAATACCGTCAAATTCTTGAGGAAAATCTGCTGCCCTCTGCCAGAAAGTTGTCAATGGGAAGAAGATTTACCTTCCAACATGACAATGACCCAAAGCACACAGCAAAACTGACCACACAGTGGTTGAAGGAGAAAAAGGTGAATGTCCTTGCATGGCCTCGTTAGAGCCCAGACTTAAACCCCATTGAAAATCTGTGGAATGACTTGAAGACTGCAGTCCACAAACGGTCACCATCAAATTTAACTGAACTTGAGCAGTTCTGCAAAAAAGAGTGGGCAAATATTGCAAAGTCTAGATGTGCAAAGTTAGTAGACACATATCCAGATTAAAGAACAGACTAAAGGCTGTAATTAAAAAATTAAGGCAAATTAAAGCAAGGGGGTGATCCTTTTTCCAACTCAGTGATTCCGGTTTTTAATTTTTTTATTTTTATGTTGGTGTTATATCTTTCACTTGGATGTTATAAGTTGCACTGTGTAAATATAGCTGGGTAAAACAAAAACTATTTCATAGTTGAAACTCAAGACCTTTTTTTTAATGTCTATGTATTTCAAAACATTCTGTTTTGTTTTTGTTTTGTATTCTCTATGCCACAAATAGGCTCTGTGCTGTGTCACGGCCACCCAAATGTATCATAGCTCCTTTATGTGGTCTGGGATTTGATATGGCTGAATTGCAGAGAAATGAAAATATTTTGTGTACAGATGTCAAGTATTGCTCCCATCCTTCCTCTTTCATGCATACCAGTCAGTCGTGTGGGAATCCTGGGCTTTTAGTAACAAGATTATCCATAAATCCATTCTACCAGCGGTGACAGTTAGCTTATTTGCAATGATGATCTTCTCCTCATTGGCTCTTTCTGACGTGGCAGTTTTTTATTCACTTCAAAAAGTGGAAATATCTAGTGTTCTTGGTGTCAACAGGATAAAAAAACAAACAAAACTAGCAACCAACCAAACAAACGAAAGCACAGTGTGGCATAAAACAAAGCTATCTGAGTCTGAACCATAAATTTCAGCCTATAATATGCACTACAGCTGGGTGAGAACTGCAAATTAAATGCAAAGGCATTGGCATCCAACATACAGTTAGCTCAGGCAAGGTCATGTAGTAGTTGGATAACACTTCAAGTCCTGATTTCCCAGTTACCGACTCATTTTGGCATTTGGTGATTACACCCATCAGCTCAGCAACTACTCACTGCATGTCTGAGCCGACCGCTCATGTAGTGTGAATGTTTCAGCGACATGATTTTCTCAGTCTGCGAGTGATCGAATCCAATATTTTCAAGCATGTTTGATTTTCTCACTGATGAACCACGTAACGTGAACCCCTCATTGACTAGTTGCAAGTGCAGCAATGAGAAACAGCTCATAGCTGAAATGTTGACCAATGACTCACTGAGTTTTTGTCTAGTGTGCAAATATTATTTGTGCAAATATTATGTGCTACATTTGAACCTTTGGTAGAAGAGGATAATTATGATAAACTAATTTGTTTCCCTTAGTCTGTATTAATGCACTTAACTTAGTGGTTAGCATGTTTGCCTCACACCACTGGGGTTGGGGGTTCAAATCCCACCTTTGTCCTGTGTGTACGGAGTTTGCATGTTCTCCCTGTGCTTTGGGGGTTTCCTCCCCCAGTCCAGAGACATGTGTTGTAGGCTGATTGGAATTTCCAAATTGTCCGTAGTGTGTGAATGTGTGTGCGATTGTGCCCCGCGATGGGTTGGCACCTCGTCCAGGGTGTCCCTTGCCTTGTGCCCCGAGTTCCCTGAGATAGGCTCCAGGCTCCCTGCGACCCTGAGTAGGATAAGCGGTACAGAAATTGATGGATGGATGTTACCTACCACTTTTTAGTCTAGTCAGTTAGGTTTGTGGCCAACCAAAACATAGGACTCGGCAACACAGTAGAGGTTTTACTTGCCCTGTAGGCAAGCTAATACATTTATAATTCATCCTCTGATATGACTATTAAGACAATTTCTGGGCTGCCTTACATTATAGCATTATGACAGCTGACGTTGTAGCTTAGTGCACTGCTTCTGTGTCATAGTCACATAATGGTACATTTAATTAGAAAAAAAATGTATTGTTATTATGGTTATTAACTTATTATTAAAAATTATGTTGTGAACTTCACACTTAATGGTGACATCATCATGAAAGCCATGTGTAATGTATAATGTCTGTTATATAGTGAAGATTTTAACAGTTATAGCACAGTAACAGCAAAGTTATGTATATTTTAAGTGCATTTATTTCTGCTTGACAATATCATGACACCATGGTAACAGAAGTGAGTTTAATTTAGCTATTTATAAGAATGTTGTGAAATGTGACACTCTAACGACACAGAGTTATGTACACTATATGGCCAAAAGTATGTGGACACCTGGCCATCACATCCATATGTGGATCTTCCAAAAACTGTTACCAAAAAGTTTAAAGCATACAATTGTATAGGATGTCCTTGTACGCTGTAGCATTACAATTTCCTTTCACTAGAACTAACAGGTCCAAACCTGTTCCAGCATGACTGTGTCCCTGTGCATAAAGTGAACTCCAAGAAGATTCTAGGTTGGAGTGGAAGAGCTCGAGAGCCCTGACCTCAACCCCACTGAACACCTTTGGAATGAACTGGAACGCCAACTACGTACCAAGCCTCACTAATGCTCTTGTGGCTGAATGAACACAAATCCCCACAGCCACGCTCCAGAATCTAGTGGAAACCCTTCCAAGAGAAGTGTCAGTTATTATAACAGCATCTGGAATGAGATGTTCAACAAGCATGTATGGGTGTGATGGTCAGGTGTCCATATACTTTTGGCCATATAGTGTATATTTTCTCTGACCCTAAATTAGCATGACTTTGGGTTTGACATTTGGCATTACACATGATAAGCCATCATATAAATCTGACATACCAGAAGTACACTGAGCAGCACTGTTGACTGTCATGACCTGGAAAGGGTCATAGCGACCTTATGTCCACAAAAATCTGTTGCGTCAGATGTCAACTTGACCTCAAAATTGGCAAACATGCTCCATGACACATGATGCCTATTGGAATAAGTTTTCATAAATGCTCATGTAGGTCAATGTCAGCTCTCATTGAAGGGTTATGTAATATGAAAACTGCCCTTGCTTAATTATTTTTAGTGTTTCATTTATGCATTAAATACTGTAGATAACTGCTTGCCTATTTTTTAATAATGGACATTCAGTGCCTTCATTCCACATGCACATTGTGTGTTCAGAAACTGTCCTTGTGAATTATTAAAAGTTTTACATATTTTTGTGACACCACTGCACGAGTATGAATCTTATCATTTAGCCTTATATCGTCTCTCACTCAAGACTCTCTCAATACTTCTTCTGGTCAACAGAGACACGCTTTTTATCACCAGGACAAATTTACAATAAACTCAATACACTGGCTTGTACATCATCAACAGGTTGTAAAATGAATAGCTTTGGAAACAATGGCTATTCAAAAACTCTGTCCTTGTGAATTATGAAAAGTTTCATTACTCCTGTGCGTCCTGATGACGTGATTGGTGAATCTGAATGTTTAAAGAAAAGCTGCTCAATGCAGCCTAAACACAGCTGCCCAAGTGTGAAGCATGTCTTTCAGCTCCTCCTCTTAATATGCATTACAGCCGGTGTGGTGTATCCACAAGGGATGCTAGACGCTAGTTTTGTGAAGGTGTTCGATCAAAAATGAAAGCCCTCTTTTCATTTTTTCTCACCCGTCCTGCTAAGACATGCAGACGGCTCTTCCTTTCGCCAAACATACAAATTCACCCCAGGCTTTCCTGGCAAATAAATTAGCTCTAAGGAAGCTGAAGGGAGCTGAAAGACGTCCAGGCCTTCCGCAAGCCAGGATTTGAGATAATCCCTCCTTTACACCGATCACACAGGGCGAGTGTTGTGGCCATCAGCTGCTTGGGAGATAAACACATCCAAGTGAGGCGACACAGAATACGAGCTTCCTGTAGGACAGATTTATGAAGTGTTTATCTAAAGGACAGCAGTTGCACTAGCTAAACCAAATGGAATTTAGTGGTCGGATTCATTTACAAGAAATTTGCCTCACTCACACTGCAACAGATATTTTAATGAGCAAAAAGAAATAACAGTTTCAGACTGAATAAGAATAAGAAAACAAAACAGAAACAAAATAAGAATAAAAGGATAATGCTTCATTTAAAGGCTGTCTATGATATGATATATATAGTAGCATTTGGCAGATTTAAATTTAAAATGTCATTTAGCAGATGCCCTACATTTATCTCATTTATGCAACTGAGCAGTTGAGAGTTAAGGGCCTTGATCAAGGACCCAGCAGTGGCAGGTTGGCAGTGCTGGGATTCAAACTCACAACCTTCCAATCAGTAGTCCAATGTCTTAACCACTTAGCTACCAACGATCTGCATGTGAAAAATGCTTCTGTTTGGCATTCTTTTTAATTTAACACAAATTAAATGAATAATTATTACAAATGATATTATTAGCAATAACGTGAGTGAAAAGTAGAATATTTACATGAATTTCAGAATTTCTTAGTATTTAATATGTCCCCTTTTTGCTTTAATGACAGTGTGCACTCGAGCAGACTCCACTACACAGACTCCACAAGTTTGTGTAAAACCTGATGATCCATGTTAGATCAAATCCAACGCTGTCTCATTTGAAAATGTGCCTTAATGGAAGGGATAAGAGTCATGGAAAATCTGAACTTTTGTACAAAGGAGTTAACATGGTCAATATCACAAATTTGCCTAAATTTAAACAGTGACCTATAGAAATTGTGCAACATCTTGAATATCAAATAGCCAAGATGTTGCACATTTCCTTTTTTTGTTCTAGAATTTTCAAAATTCTAAAACGTTCGGGTTATTTCTAGTTTAAAAAACAAACAAACAAAAAAAAAATCCCATATATTCAATGTGGTCTCAGACTTTTGGACCCCACTGTATCACACTGTATCAGCTGTGGCACTGTTGAGATTCAAAATGCCAGCCATAAATGAAAATAATAACAATTTCTATATATATATATATATATATATATATATATATATATATATATATATATATATATATATATATATATATATATATATATATATATACACACACAACCGATTTCCAAATTGTACCACAATTTGTACGGCCACAACTGTACACAATGTCCACTTTACCTCATTATAGGACAATTACTTATTTAAAGAACCCCATGTACCAGGAATGATTTGGTCTTGTGTCCAACCCCCATTGCCCATCCTGTCATTTGTTTGTTACCTGATTGTGTCCACCTTTTATGTGTTATTCCTTATGCCAGTTGGACACAACATGACTTAAAAAAATCTCAAAATTAATGAACAAGATCTATCTATCATGTCTATCTGCACTATTTACTATGGGAACAAGAAAAAAAAAATAGAGAAAAATGTGGACAAAGAATTGATTGAGGAGTCATGGGTCACAAGGATTGTCTGTTCTGCAAACAGAACTGGAGGTACAGAAAAAAAGAAATGTATAGTTAAAAGAAATTAAGAAACGGTTTATGTAAAACTAAAAATTAATGTAATGTTAAAACAACAGCATGAAACAATAGCTGGATTCATGTCCCCCTTTCATGTCACATTTACCATGGCAACAAGCACCTTTTGCTCATGTTTTGTGTTCTGGTTTGGTCTTGTCATGGATTTATTATCTTCTTATTATCCTGCTCTTTTGTTGTAGCATTGCAAAGTCTTATCATGCAATTGTATCATTACAGTTTGGCATTCACTTATTTCCCCAACAGTAATTACTCTGAGCACCAGCACTTGCATCCTGCCTCTACTTACTGCACTTTACAGTAACTATGACACATGAAACAATCCACTCCGATTCTTAATTCAGTTCCGCATCTTCCTGCATTTTCTATTAGGTCCTTAAAACTGATCAGGAATTCTTTGCACTTGTCATCAGTCTTCTTAAGGTCACCTGTGTCAATTCACTGCTGCACTGACTTCACTGGCTTCCTATAGCTGCTGTATTAGATTTAATTCCCTGATGCCTGCCTACAAAGCCAAAAGTGGAACAGCTTTACTGCACCTGATAGCAATGGTGAAATCCCAAAGAATACCTGAAAGCTCTTTGACAAATAAGTATAGCTTGGCATAAGACTCAAACTGGACATATGCATCCATGCAGCTGTCTGAACAAGCTGAGTCACTTAACTGAACACTAATTAATTTTATAATTAAGTAAAAACAAACTTAATATGTCCCAGAAACATGATTCATACCATAAATACATGACTACATGACAATATTATTATTGACTTAAATAATCCAACAGCACAACATTAACACTAATCACTTAAAACATTTTATACCACAGTGCAGTTGAATTCTTGAATCAGAAGGTGATTAATTTTCTAGAACAGCAGTTCTAACAATTCTTCCGGCTTAATATTTTTTTTTATAAGTTTATATTAAGAGGAGTTTGTGCTTTCTGGTTTCTCTGTAATATAACATGCAAATTGTTTTGATATTAGAGGAATAAAATACTTCAGTACATGCTGTTATTGGAAAATAAAAAACTTTGGGCTGGTAACCAACATCATGTAGAACTGTATGCAGTTATATTTTATTTTTATCCAATTTGATTACACTACAATACAACGGCGTTTTAGTGCATTGTGAGATTAAAGTCGTAATATTTTGAGAATAAAGTCAAAATTACACCGCAGTAAAGTTGGTTTTATATTGAACATTCACAGATTCGAGATTCGCTCAATAAATTTCTCAATAAATAAACACACAAAAAGGACAAAATGTGTATTAAAAAATATATTCAGTTCTTCTTTGTTTTCTGTCCACTCCAGAGCAAGAAAATACACATTTTGTCATTTTTGTGTTTTTATTTCTTGAGAAATAGGAGAGCAAACCTCGAATCTGTGAATGTCCAATATAAAATCAACTTTACCGCGGTGAAATTTTGACTTTATTCTCAAAATATTACGAGTTTATTGCTACGATTTTATTCTTGTATTGCTATGACTTTATTCTCATAATTTTGACTTTATTTTCAAAATATTACGACTTTAATCTCACAATGCTACGACTTTATTCTCGTAATTTTGACTTTATTCTCAAAATATTGCGACTTTATCTAACTTTATTTATATTGCGAATCTTATTTTATTTTATTTTTTTACATGGCACTAAAATGCCATCGTACTACAATAAGTACATTGAACAACTATAAATATGTACAAGAACAAAACACTTAGAGTCATGCTTATAAATACTGTTATAAGCATTTCACATATATTCATTATTTTATAAATATATTGTTCAAGTCTTAACACGTGCTTAGATAAGTTCATATGAAGATAGGCTTCAAATAAAGTGTGGCCTGAAAAAAATACAGTTTTTGGCAGTATATTCAGAGTGCATTATGTACTTTAAGAAAACAGCCTCCGATTTTATTGTAGAATCGGAAAAGCCATTAGGCTGCAATTTTGCTCATAATAGCAAAGAGTTGCCTATAAAATCTGTAGACGCTAGCATTTATGCTCTGATTGATTCTGTTTTATTTTGAGCTGTAATTGAATTTCTTTTTAGTTAGACAGAGGGAGTCCTATATTATTCTGACAAGTTTCTCCAATTCTATTTAATACAGACCAATTGCGTTATCGGGTCTGCCAACACTGGTTATGTTATTTATTTCCAAATATAGGGAACATATTTGTGTCTCCAGTTTGTCCTTTTTGAGAGCTAAATTGTGCCTCTATAAGCCAAATGTGATTAATAATGACTTTTCCAGCAGTGCAGATGCATATGCTGTGCATCTGGAGCCTGATTGTCAGAAGTACATTAATTTTTATGGACCAGCAAGAAACCCAGTATGAAAAAGTCACGTTTTTTTGTCCATGTTTTGTACATGTTTGTATGTCATTTGCACTTAATGGTCACAAATATCAATTACTGTTCATACATGCTGGCTTCCCCTTTCCTCAATAAATGTCATCTTATGTGCGCCCGTGTGTGTGTGCGCCTGTGTGTGTGTGTGTGTGTGTGTGTGTGTGTGTGTGTGTGTGTGTGGACCATGACTGCCAAGTAATAAGATAAAAATGTTGACACTGGCTACTCCTCAGATGGATAAATTATTTCAATTGTGAGCAAGCCAGCACTCCCAAATCAGCGTTTTTTATGCTTTTTTGCTCTCTAGCTCAAGACTAAATAAAAAATTATAAAAATAAAAAAAGTCTATATTATGAGCATATTATCTCAATCATCTCAACAATTCAGCATAAATACAAGGGCTGTCCAATATGATTTAGGCAAACTAAAGTTTACTTTCCACTGTCTACTGCAGCAGGATGGTTATATATTATTTACATGCAGAACAAACAAACAAACAAGCAACTAACTAACTAAATGAATGAATAAATAAATAAATAAACACACAAATATATGTCTCTGCTATTATGTTATTAAGACTACAGACTTGTTCTGGCTTGTGATAAAGATCATATCGTTACGATGGAGTTTCCCCCATTCCAGCAAGTAAAAAATGATGTTAAGCAGAAGCTAACTATAGACATTTCCCTCCTTCCATGACTAACCAATTCAGGTTTCTAATTCAGGTATCTTCCCTTCTCCAACTAAAATTCCTCCTGAAGTGGAAGAAACTACCCTCCAGGGAAAAATCCACTCCCTCAGTCCTCATTTTTTCATCAGTTGCCTTTGACATTGTGAACCACCATATCCTTATCTCCATTCCTGCTGAGCATCGGGAGCTGTACTCGGACCTAGCTTTCATTATATCTACAGGATCGATCTTTGTGTGTACAGTATTCTACAGAAATTCAGTTTCACCACCTCACAGCTGCACTGTGGGAGTTCCACAAGGCTCAGCTCTTGGTCCACCCTTGTTCGTCTTGTACACTTAATCACTGGATTCAGGAATCAGATTACATGGATTCACTTACCACTGCTACACCGATGACACATGACTTCAGTTTTAATTTCCGCATCCATCCTCCCAAGCAAGAAAATATCAGACTGCTTTTCAGGATTACATCCTGGATTTAAACTGAGATTTGTGAAATCAGAAGTGATCTCATCTATGCTAAGAATTTCTTGATATTGGACCACTTATTACACCATTAGCTAACTAATAGTCTGTTGATAATAAGATAATTGAAAAAGATTTGGGTATACATCTCAGTCAGAAGAGAGTAAACTCACTGAGGTCAATCCGAACGAAATTTCAAATGAGGTTGGTAATCCTTTCATTAATCTGCTAAATAGAAAAACAATAGCCATGGAAACCTTTGTGTCTGATTACTTTCACTATCAGAATCATCATATGCATTCTGCTCATGTATGTTTGAGATTTTATGATTCTCCCTGTGCAAAAACATGAAGATAAAAAAATGTAATTAACCCTGTATGTCTTGTGCAGTCATTCCCAAACAGTAACATTAGAAAATGGGTATAGGCATTACACCAATGGATAATTTGTGCATATTATGTTATTTTTAACAACCTGAGCATCCTTGATCATTAAACCTTGTCCTGCAATGTTGTGCAAATATGAATTGCTCAGCACATTTTGGTAGTGGTAGTGGTAGCTCAGTGTTTACGCCATTGGATTACTGATTGTAATGTAAGGTTGTAAGTTCAAATTCCAGCACTGCCAAGCTGCCACTACTGGGTCCTTGAGCAAGGCCCTTAACCCTCAATTGCTCACTTGTATAAATGAGATAAATGTAAGTCGCTCTGGATAAGCGTGTCTGCCAAATTCCATAAACAATCCGTAAACAATTTCCACTGTCACAAATTCTTCTTCTTGCTGTCCGTTCAATAAGTACACTTGGATGAGGTTTTGTTGTGATGGACGTAATTTAATTGAAAGTAATTTAAAATGCAGCATGATTAAAAAGCTGAACACACTAACTGGACTTGCATTCTCATAGTTGTTATGGTAACATGGACACTAAACCCCTCTGCTCAGTTTCAAATACATACAAACAGCTCAGGTGGAATCTGCAATCAGAATGAATTCATTTTGATTGTTGAAAGTCTTTACCTGTAAACGTAGCCATTGACATCCTCCTAGTCTGATCTAGACGTGCAAGTGATTCTAGATGATGAGCTCAGCTATCAGAATAATGACACCTTACTTGACTTAACGGACTGCTTACATTCTCATTCAATCTCAAGGCATTTGGTAACAGTCTACTCTTCGGCCTGCTTTTGTATGCTGTGTGTCCTCTACAGATCCTTCAGATTGCTACCTGGTTCAAAACCTCCTGAAGTTCTCTTATGTGATGCCTCTACTGAGATCACTCAACTGGCACCCTGCTGCAGCATAAATCAAATTCAACACTCGTCCATTCATTCCTTCATTAAAAAAATAAGCTTTTCATTTCCTGACTAGACAACTCTAGCATTAGATTTTTATGTTGCTTTGCATTTTAGGTACTCTGGATAAAAGTACCTACCAAATGACTAAAAGTAAATGTAATACCTGCTGCTGAGTTATTGAGAATGGTACATCTCAAAAATTAAAATGGAGAAATTTAAATGCACACACCAGCTCAGCTTTAAAAATTCTTACTTATATTGTATGTACAGTGTATTATTAAAAATTAAGCCCAGCATAAATACAAAAAGATTCAGCTCTTTAATCAACCAAGAAGTTGATTAAACTGCTACAACAGGAAAACAAAATTCAACAGAAATATCATGGTATACAGGAAGGGTAGAAAAACTTCAAATTATTTGGGTTATGCAATCGGAATCCTTGTAATGAGATATTAACATTTATTTATGTGCTCTCTCTCTCTCTCTCTCTCTCTCTCTCTCTCTCTCTCTCTCTCTCTCCGTCCACTTTTTTTCTCTCTCTGCCCAGTTGACCAACCTAACAGAGATCCATGACCAAATCAGTGGCATGGCTCGATGTCCCTACAACCCCCTCCATAACTCCACAGCACTTATTACCTCTAGCGGAGAGCTCTACGCCGCTACCGCTATGGACTTTTCTGGCCGAGATCCTGCGATTTACCGCAGCCTAGGAGGCCTTCCTCCACTCCGCACAGCTCAGTACAACTCCAAATGGCTTAACGGTAAGGCACTGGAGTATTTATATGTATATATAAAAACACTGATTTCAGTCTGGACTGTTGGTGGATTTATAGTATGAATCAAAACTTTTTATTCTGTTAGGTACAGTATTTACCCAACACGCCACCACTTGTGCTTAACTCTTACATAATTTCTGAATAGTGCTTACTATGTCAGGAGTTATGTTTGAGGCCTGAATACTGATGTGGACAATTTCAGTCTTAAATCCTCACTTGTATGCGGAACTCAACTCTGAATACGGCCCAATGTCAGGTGTTGTCATGTGATACCATCTGTATGAAATATAAATATGTGGCATCAGAAGAGTTTGAAAAACTGAACACAGTGAGTGAAGAGGATGTACAGATTTACAAACTTCTCAACGAGTTCTCAAGTTCCTTAGTTTAATAGAGGCTTCTTTTCTTTTTGGTTTTGCCCTCGGCCTGCCCGTCTATATTCCTGATTATATTCCTTTGCCTGTGTTTTAATCATTAGCTGATGTACCAGTGTTTGATTAGCCCTAATAAACATGCTTTGCAGCACTTGTGTAATGGAACTTCTTCCAAGCTCACACTATGCATTCACAAACTGCGAAAAATGGCCTCCATTTTGAAAAGTTGTATTATTTCTTAATAATGAATCACTATAATTAAAGGATTCAGACTTTTGGACTGGAGGTTATCAGAGATGAGGTCAGACTATTGATATAATAAAAGTACAGTGTAAGGGGAAAGGTGTAACCCTAGGGTAACCATGTTCCACCAACAGCACATGCCCTTAATTATTCCCTCGTTTTCTATGAAGGTCAGGGCAGTGACATTTGCTTTCGGCAGACAAACCAAATTAGCCTCCTCTTTTCAAATAGCTTGATCTTTCCACGTCAAACCGTCATGTCCAGATGGCAGCAGAACAGAGAGGTCAACTGCTTCAGCCACTGTTCTGTCAGTGCTGGATTTTATTTGATTCCCATTAAAAGATAATTGGAAAAATAAATTAGAGTCCAAATGCATGGTGTATGCCTTAGCCCTTAGAAAAGGGTTTAATAAATTTATATTTTATGGCAAATTGATTTTGTTCCCCACTCCTCCTCATGATTGCATTGGCTGAATCAAAGGAAGCTCTTGCATTTAAAAGGAAATTAAAGCAGTGCTGACACAAACAGGCTGTTTGAATCAGGTGTGATCATACATGATGATTAATATTGAAAAATGCCTCCTGTGAGATAATTAGATGAGTGCACTTCTTTTAGCCATTTCTCATCTTAACCTTTATGTTCATGTTGATTAATGAGGATGTCTATTACCTTGGTGAGCGATTAATAAAAATGTCTTACTGCTAATACAAATGACGTAGCACACAGCACTACGAAGGTTAAGACTTCTGTTCATATCAAAAATGGCTTGAATAATATTTTCCCAACATGATGTTTATGTGCTTAGGTCAATTTCTCCACATCTATATTAAAGAAATGTTATTCAGCTTATGTTGACCCAGAGAGTAAAAACTAGTTTGTTTGGAAGTGTGAAGGTACAAAGCAGAAAGATGATTTCTGAGGTGTCCCAGTTTCTCCACTTTCTTATTTCCAATCCAACATGTACATATACACATCTGCTATCAGGTGGATCCCTGAGCATGAGAAGGGACTTTGGCACCCTGTTATAGATAACAGTATAGGCATGCAGTTTGTACAGTGCTAAACTGGTAACTATTTGCTGCACTTGTTAGCTACATTAGCTGCAATAATTAAAAAAAAAATAATTCAATCCAGAGATCGGGAGTTCAAATCCTGACAATACCACAGCCATCTGTGGCTGGGAGCCTAGAGAGCAAAATTGGCTGCTCTTTGCTTTCTGGGTGCTCTGCTGTCAATCACAGTGATACTAACCTATCACAGATGTCATCTATTAGCTCATATATGTTATACTGTGTGTTGTCCTGCCCTGCCCTGCCACACACTTCAATAGAAGAGATTAGGTATGAGGAAAATCTGACCTTCTGTACAAAGCAGTTAACATGGTCAATATCACACATTTGCTTACATTTAAATAGTTACCCAGAAATTAATAATGATATTGAGCACTTACATTCTTTGTTTTAAATATTCCACATTTAAAAAAAGAAAAAAGCTTTTGTTTATTTTGCCTGTCATATATATATATATATATATATATATATATATATATATATATATATATATATATATATATATATATATATATATATATATATATATATATATATATATATATATATGAATGACAGGCAAAATAAACAAAAGCTTTTTTCTTTTTTAAATGTGGAATATTTAAAACAAAGAATGTAAGTGCTCAATATCATGAATATTCATGATTCTGCATTAAATTTCTGGGTAACTATTTAAATGTAAGCAAATGTGTGATATTGACCATGTTAACTGCTTTGTACAGAAGGTCAGATTTTCCTCATACCTAATCTCTTCTATTGAAGTGTGTGTTCAGAGGCACTAATGGATTTGATTTAAAATGGATCATAAACTATTGCAGAAACTTGTGGAGTCCATACCAGCTCGAGTGCACACTGCCATTAAAGCAAAAATGTGACATAACAAATACTAAGAAACTCTGAAATTAATGTAAATCTCTCTCTCTCTCTCTCTCTCTCTCTCTCTCTCTCTCTCTCTCTCTCTCTCCATATATACGTATATAAAGTTTTAGGCACATGCAAAGAAATGCTGTAGAGCAAAGATGCCTTCAAAATAATGAAAATAAATGTTTCTATATTTAAAAAAATACTGTAAAGAGCAGTAGACAGTAGTAAATGAAACAAAGTCAATATTTGGTGTGACAAAAAACTAAAACTAAAAATATAAATAGTCTCTGGTACAATTTGTGCAGTTTTATAAGGAAATGAGCTGGTAAGTTTTATTGAGCATCTTGCAGAACCAGCCACAGTTCTTCTGGAGACTTTGACTTTCGCACTTGCTTCTTATTTTTGCAGCAAAACCCAACAGCCTTCATTGTGTTTTTGTTTGAAAAGTGTCTCTTATGTAATATGTTGCTTTCTTTAATGACATACAAACATTTTTCTGTAACATTTAATTTTGTGCTAGAAAACTAATGTTTGGGAATCTAAAATGTTTTTTGTACTGACTTGATAATGTAGAAGTAACATTTTTGGCAAAAATAAATAAATAAATAAATTTTGGTCGATTGAGTACATTTAGGCTAGTGTATATTTCATTTTGGCCAAATTGTTCCTTTAATGATTGCCATTGTTTTTCCTCACTGTTAAACTCAGAGCCCAACTTTGTGTCCTCCTACGACATTGGAAACTTCACATACTTCTTTTTCCGAGAGAATGCAGTGGAGCATGATTGTGGGAGGACTGTATTTTCCCGTGCGGCACGTGTGTGTAAAAATGACATCGGTGGCCGGTTCTTATTGGAGGACACCTGGACCACATTCATGAAGGCAAGACTGAACTGCTCGAGGCCCGGGGAGATTCCATTCACCTATAACGAGCTGCAAGGAACCTTCTTCCTACCAGAGCTTGAGCTGCTGTATGGCATCTTCACCACTAATGTGTGAGTGCAAGCTACTTTAATCTGCTTTTATAAAATTTAAAAAAAGATCTCAGTCCACTACCAAAACTAGCCTATATCAGTGACGATGTTGGAATTGATTTAAAGCAATAGGAGTGATAATGTGAAAATGTGGAGGAGGTTGCTGGAATCAATATCTCATGTTTGGGAAACATATGTTTCTCTGAATTTCAAACAAAGGTGTCTCAAGCAGGACAAAATTGCTTGTCTTAGTTTAACTTGTTTTAAATGAAATTGTTTTAATTGTCTTAATTTTAACTGGGTAAAAAAAATAGTATATTAGTTTTTCATAAATGATTAGACAAATCTATTTCTTGATTATGCATTCAGACTTTTTGTACTCGACTGAATAAGCATGACCTACATCGTAAATACAAGGTTGGAGTTTTTCATTTTATTACATGTGTAAACCAAACAAACTTCCTGTATTAATAGATATGGTCTAAAAGTAAATAGACAACAGCGAATGAGTGTATTTCATTACCCTGGATTTGAAAAGATTTTTATTGTTTTAAATAAAAACTAAATAAATAAGAATGTGAGGTTGAACCATACATATATTTATTACACCCCTAAGACCTTCACTGATTTGTAAAGGTCTTGTTCTTTTAGAGATGTGACAGGATATTTGTTTTATTTTCTGGAGAGAAGAAAAAAGCTGATTTTCCCATCCGAATGTACTTTAGTAAGAGCTGTCTGCTGATTGCTGAAGGTCTTTGATGCACTGATAGAAGTGTGAGCTTGTATTTAAGTAGGAAGAAGGAAGTCGCTGATATTCATTTACACACACACATATTTTAGTAAATTTTCAATTGAGTTTATTGTAGCATTCATGTAATTTAGCCAGCTAACTAGCATGAGCTAACCCGACAGGAATTCTGAAAGGATTTAGAAATTATTCATTATTAATAATCTTCCTTGTTAAAAATAGTTTACCACCTGATATGAGCTAAGTTCAGAGGATCTCTAAGAGGACTTTTAGGTTATATTCATAAATGTTAATCAGTGTTACTGTTAAAACCTGTCCCCTGTCCGTTTGCTAATATGAATTAACCTGACAGGATTTCTGAGAGCATTTGTATGTCATATTCATAAATATTTACTATCTTCCCTGATAAAACTAAGTTGTATTCGTAAATGTTAATAATTTTTACTATTAAAACTAAAAACTATTAAAACTAACATAAGCTAACCTGACAGGATTTCTGACAGGATTATGTTATATTCATAAATATATTCACATAATTTTCACTGTGAAAGCTAGTCAACTTGCTAATATGATCTAACCTGACAGGATTTTTAAGAGGACTCCCTGCTAAAAAAAAAACAAAAAACAAACAAACAAACAAACAAAAAAAACAAGAGAAACCATCACAGAATACATTTACATTTATGGCATTTGGCAGACGCCCTTATCCAGAGCGACTTACATTTTTATTGAATTTATACATCTGAGCAATTGAGGGTTAAGGGCCTTGCTCAAGGGCCCAACAGTGGCAGCTTGGTGGTGCTGGGATTCCATTACAATACCATTACAATCCATCAGCCAACCATTAAAACCATTATCATTACAATTATTGGTCCTTAATAGTATCCACTAGACATAACATACCACCAGTAGAAGGCAACAAATTACTAGTAGAGACCCACAGGGACCATTAAAATCAATACAATTCCCATTATAACCATTAAAACCATTACAGATTCTATGAGGGTCTCTATTGTATTTTTCAGCAGGGCTATTCAAAATGTTAATCATTTTACTGTTAAAACTAGTCTATCTGCTAACATGAACTAACATGACAAGATTTCTAAGAGCATTTTACAGTCATATTCATAAATATTTATTATCTTCCCTGTTAAAACTATTTGACCTGCTGACATTAGCTAAGTTCACATGATTTCTGAGAGGATTTTAATGTAACTGAGCTAGCCAAATAAACATATAATCTAGCTGTATGAGCTAGCATGCTATGCTATCTGAGGTATGCAGAGAAATTTTGCTAGCTAACTAGCAATTGATTCTTTGAGTAACAGTAAAGAATATATTTACAAGCTAATGTTTTAGAAACCTTTAAAGCAACAAAGGACACATACAGAGATAATGTGATGTTTTGGCAGAAAATCACAGCACATGTTAGTATTTTTGTTCTGTCTGCACTGTTTTGGGATATTTTTTCCATAGACATCTATTTGGATTTACAGCAAAACGAGGAAGCTAAAGTTTGGAGGCCAAGCTGTTTCATAGCACTCCAATGACAATCAGTTATCTAGGTCTATAAAATGGGTATTTATGTGTTAGGCTGCCACAAGTCAAGTGTTATTCAAGGCATTATTTATATCTACTGTATATTAATAAAAAATTGTTTCTCAAGGAACATAAAATATAAAATATTTAAGGGTTGTTCAGAGAGTTCTAGATGGAGCATTTTTTTTAAAGAATGTATGATCAAAGTCCTTTAAGAGATATAATCAGAACTACACTTTTCAGAGCTCAGATGAAAGAGATGTGTGATTATACTAGTAAAGAATGAATGCAGAATGATTTGAATATTAGCCAACGTCAATCTTGGATGTAAAGACACGAAGGTTTCTCTGTGTGTTTAATGGTCCTAAAATGTGGCTTTGTGTGAGCCAGCAGGAGACAGTCCCATTTTTTTCACATTAGAGCCTCTGATGTACTGATAATGGGCAGTGTGTGAGTGGGTGTGCATGAAGTGGGTGTCTGAGGCTCCTCTCTCTCTCTCTTCTCCCTCAGGAACAGCATTGCTGCCTCGGCAGTGTGTGCCTTCAACCTGAGCGCCATTACCCAAGTGTTCAGTGGGCCTTTTAAATATCAAGAGAACTCACGTTCAGCATGGCTTCCTTATCCAAACCCCAACCCGGACTTCCAGGTGAGAAATCAGCAAACTCAGGCACAATGTAGTTAAGTTCTAAAGTCCACTTCCAAGTGCTTTTAAGAAAATAATAGCTGTCTCGCAATCTTGTAACTTTTACACAGATAAATGCAAACTAATGTAGTGCAGTAAGAGGAGCCGAATAATGGACTTTATCTGCAGAATCAAATGAAGTCCCAAAGTCTGTATTTGCAGTAACTCATGCACCATGTAAAGGATGGGTAGGAACTCGAAGTAGATATTGGATAGAACCAACATGGCTACCAATGACAGCTACCATAATTATTTGCACATTAAATTTTAAACTTGCATAGCACATCAAACACTGTTGGTATTGTTAGCAAGCTACCATTAGATCTAATGCACTAATCACACTTTAGGACTATTGTATATGTTACATGGATGCAATACGGTTGGATATTGAAATCAAGTCTGTTCTATACTAATCTTCTGGATCATGATATATTTGGGATATAACTGTGTAGGTAATGTGTTGTAGTAATAATAATAATAATAATGATAATAATAATAATAATAATAATAATAATAATAATAATAATAATAATAATGTTTTATTTATATAGCGCCTTTCCACAGCTCAAGGACGCTTTACATTCCAGTAATAGACATAGGTGAAGGACAAACAAAAGAGCAGTGATATAAATATTTCAACTGTTAGGAAAAGAGCCAAAGTACTGAAGAAATAAATGTGTTTTAACTTGTGATTCGAAAGTCAAGATAGAGGTAACATTTCGGAGGTTCTGGGGGAGTGAATTCCAAAGTTTTGGAATGATGGCAAATTATCTACCACCCATGGTGGAGAAGCGGACTCTTGGTACAATGAATAGGCCTGAATCAGAGGACCTGAGAGTTCATGCTGGGATGGAGGGATGAAGGATGTGGAGGGCTTTAAAGGTCAGAAGAATGATTTTGTACTGAATCCTGGAAGCTACAGGTAGCCAGTGCAGATTATGTAATATGGGTGTAATGTGAGTGGACCTAGAGGAGCGTGTGAGAACTCAAGCTGCTGAATTTTTAACATATATTGTAATCTGGTTATGGCCACTATTCTTTTTTTTTTTTATAGAAAGCTTGCAAGGACGGTTGATTTGGCATCTGGTTGAGACCTTTGATCTACATTAAGACTGCATTCACACAGAACACTTAAAAGGTTTTTACTTTCATGCACATGTAAGTTAGCAGTCAGGTGTGAAGCTCAGGATAAACAAAGACCATGTTTATTAACATGAACTTGCAGCGCAGCACAATGCATTTACAGCATCCATCGTAACTTCCTGGTCAGGGTGGCGGTGATTTAAATGAGGATATTAGTTTGGTAATAGTTTGCTAAATATGGAATTGGAAAACATTGTGGTCAGATACAAACAAAAAAAAAAGACCTGCACAACAATTTAGTGCACATCTCTAGTTGAGACCAATTAAGATATCGAGTGATGAAGCTGAGAGTGAGGAACAGTCAGAGCCAGAATTCATGCATTTCTGTTTTGTTTTTTTTCCCCAGTGTTTCAGGAGCCTTCCAGAAAAGGCCAAGCCCACTTTGAGTTTAAAGTCTGAATACAGATACAGATATGGAGATTTGGAGTACTAAACAGATACAGATGCAGATAATGGCACTGTGTTAAACCCCTCCTACATACAGTAGTATTTATTAGGGCATAGTTCAAAATCAAGTATTAGATCATAGTAATAATTCATTTAACCCCCACCTTATTTTACATTTGTGCCACTCTGTGCCACAGTACCACCAGCACCGAGGATACCAAAAATACCCCAAACCCCAATATTATACCTTTCTTTTGTATGTGTAGTGGGATCACAAAAATAGAGTCCTTCATGTACATTCGTAAACTTGAATAAACCACTATACTCAATTGAATATTTTTTAGCATACATGTATATTGTAGTTTTAAACTTCAGAAAAGAGAAATCAATCACTACAACAAGATCTCTGGACCTTGCTTAAAGGAACAAAACACAGAAAATGAACATCGGTGTTGGGAGTAAAGGGTGTCTGGAGTTAATCTAAGTTTTTGTGGGGTTGTAGTCTAGTTATAACTGTTTCATATGGATTTTATCTTTACAGCTGTTACCTACAGTATATTCATCCACAAATTGACATAAATTAAGTTATGGCATATTCATAATCAGTTGAAGCCAGGTCTCCAAGTTTAACTATTGGTGCCTACCATTCATATATATATATATATATATATATATATATATATATATATATATATATATATATATATATATATATATATATATATATATATATATATATACAGTATCTCACAAAAGTGAGTACACCCCTCACATTTTTGTAAATATTTTATTATATCTTTTCATGGGACAACACTGAAGAAATGACACTTTGCTACAATGTAATGTAATGAGTGTACAGCTTGTATAACAGTGTAAATTTGCTGTCCCCTAAAAATAACTCAACACAGCCATTAATGTCTAAACCGCTGGCAACAAAAGTGAGTACACCCCTAAGTACTCACTAAGTACATGTCCAAATTGGGCCCAAAGTGTCAATATTTTGTGTGGCCACCATTATTTTCCAGCACTGCCTTAACCCTGTTGGGCATGGAGTTCACCAGAGCTTCACATGTTGCCACTGGAGTCCTCTTCCACTCCTCCATGACGACATCACAGAGCTGGTGGAGGTTAGAGACCTTGCGCTCCTCCACCTTCCGTTTGAGGATGCCCCACAGATGCTCAATAGGGTTTAGGTCTGGAGACAGTCCATCACCTTTACCCTCAGCTTCTTTAGCAAGGCAGTGGTCGTCTTGGAGGTGTGTTTGGGGTCGTTATCATGTTGGAATACTGTCCTGCAACCAAGTTTCCGAAGGGAGGGGGTCATGCTCTGCTTAATATGTCACAGTACATGTTGGCATTCATGGTTCTCTCAATGAACTGTAGCTCCCCAGTGCCGGCAGCACTCATGCAGCCCCAGACCATGACACTCCCACCACCATGCTTGACTGTAGGCAAGACACACTTGTCTTTCTACTCCTCACCTGTTTGCCGCCACACATGCTTGACACCATCTGAACCAAATTTATCTTGGTCTCATCAGACCACAGGACATGGTTGGAGTAATCCATATCCTTAGTCTGCTTGTCTTCAGCAAACTGTTTGCGGGCTTTCTTGTGCATCATCTTTAGAAGATTCCTTCTGGGATGACAGCCATGCAGACCATTTTGATGCAGTGTGCAGCGTATGGTCTGAGCACTGACAGGCTGACCCCCCCACCCCTTCAACCTCTGCAGCAATGCTGGCAGCACTCTTACGTCTATTCTGCAAAGCCAACCTCTGCATATGATGCTGAGCACGTGCACTCAACTTCTTTGGTCGACCATGGCGAGGCCTGTTCTGAGTGGAACCTGTCCTGTTAAACCGCTGTATGGTCTTGGCCACCATGCTGCAGCTCAGTTTCAGGGTGTTGGCAATCTTCTTATAGCCTAGGCCATCTTTATGTAGAGCAACAATTATTTTTTTTCAGATCCTCAGAGAGTTCTTTGCCATGAGGTACCTTGTTGAACTTCCAGTGACCAGTATGAGAGAGTGTGAGAGCGATAACACCAAACTTAGCACATCTTCACCCCATTCACACCTGAGACCTTGTAACACTAACGAGTCACATGACACCGGGGAGGGAAAATGGCTAATTGGGCCCAATTTGGACATTTTCACTTAGGGGTGTACTCACTTTTGTTGCCAACGGTTTAGACATTAATGGCTGTGTGTTGAGTTATTTTGAGGGGACAGCAAATTTACACTGTTATACAAGCTGTACACTCACTACTTTACATTGTAGCAAAGTGTCATTTCGTCAGTGTTGTCCCATGAAAAGATATAATACATACAAACAATTGTATTTTTTGCTAACATTACTTATAATTTATTAATGCTTAAGTGTATGGTTTGTCACTGTTAACTAATGCAGTAAATAAAGTTCATTAAGGAAACCTTAATGTAAAGCACTACCCTTGGTTGTATTTTGACTCCTGGATGATTAGCATGCAAACACCTTGCTAAGGAGAATTTCTCATTATAATTCATTCATTCGTCTTCAGTAGCTGCTTTATGTTGGCAAGGGTCAAAAAAGGATCCAGAGCCTATCCCAGGAACATTTCTCTCGGATCACTGAGAAATGTTTTAATAAGGTTCTCACCTTATAAAACCCGGTAGCAGGAAATTTACAGTGAAAGAGGGGCTAATAAAAAAGGCCACATCCATGTTCTGCTGTTTCTGATCATTTAACTACAATGATTGCTTGAGAAGTGCCCTTAATTTTCTCCTCAAAATCAGTGTTCTCTCACAGTCAGACTGGAGGGACTCTGGGGTTTAGAATGATGGTTTGGAGAAAAGTGTGTGTGTAAAGCACTAGGGCTCGATGGCAGGAGTTTAAATGATAGCAAGTCGGCTAACTCGGCTGACGCTGAGCCTTTTAATGCACTTTAATTCGCTCTGAGACCCGTGGCCATCTGGAGACTCTGAGCCTCCTCATATGCTTTTGACTCCCTTTAAAATAAAACTGTCTCCTCAGCATGTATTAATTTTTTTGTACTGGATCAGCTGAATTTGAGAATCCTGTCTGAGGAGATAATAGAGTTGCAGCAGCTGACATGCAGAGGAAAAAAAAACTTTCTCTCCTGGGAGGGGGGGTTTGCTGTTTGGCGAGCACTCGGGCCTCACTTTATCTCAGCCTCTGTGACATCTTCATCAAGAATTTGTCAGCATCGGAGAGCAAAGATTTACGAGCCTCGGATTTATGGCTTCCTGCACCAATGTAAAACTAGTAGCTGTCTATTCCAAGCATGAAAGGGCAACATGGAGCGTGCACTGGTGAAATTATTTCTTCACTGATTGAGGTTGATTACACAGAGACCAGAAATGAAAGCAAGAAGCTTAACCGAAATGTCCTGCACTCAATCACTAGTAGATATTTGTGTTGTAATGCCAGCGTGATTCCTGTCTCTGCTTCAGAATACTATAGTGGGATGGCACTGTGATGTAGTGGGTAGCGTTGCTGCCTCACAGCTCCAGGGTTTCAAACCTGAGATCAGGTTGCTGTCTGTGTGGAGTTTCTGTGTATGTTCTCCTGTGTCCTTGTGGGTTTCCTCACACTTCCCAAAAACATGCTGGTAGGTGAATTGGCTATGCCAAACTTCCCCACGGGGGAAAGAATGTGTGATTGTCTGTACATGGTGCCCTGTGATGGACTGACATTCCATCCATGGTGTTTTCCTGCCTCAAGGGAATACTTAATATCTTAATAAAATGTTTCAATATTAAAAGCCAGTGAATGGTATAGTTTAACTGACTGAAACAGGCTTCTGCAAATCGAATACCTGCCCTTCAGTCGTATTATTTTGCGCATACAATCACTGTGCCTGAAGTGAATTTCAAGCTTAGTGATTCGCTTTTCCAGTTGCTAAATAAACATTTTTACATTGATATTGATATGGTATTGATATGGCACTGAGTCTGCCTTTTTGTTAGGAAAAGTGCAAACTACAAGACAGACTTAATGCCATATCAATATCATATCAATATTATTATATAAAATTCAAGTTTCCATGTGAATAGGATAGATTATTTAAAACTGAGGCAAATCTCTTTAAACTGTGTGAGAAAACATATATGAAACTATCTAAACATCCTGTTCACATATCATTTGTTTAATTTTCTCATTCTCTCTCTGGATTGGCTCCACCACTAATTGTGTTTTCACTTCATTAGTTTGTGTATTTACAGCTGGGGTCCATTCAGAAGTAATGAAGCCAACACAGGGCTCCTCAAAAAAAAGGGTGGGGAGGTGGGGGCCGTAGGGACATGTAGGGTCATTCCAAACTGAACTGATTTCAAACATTTACTTTAAATGGCTCTTCCAAAGGGTTATTGTTAAAGGGAACAACAAATGAGTTCTGTACTCAAGATTCTTTAGGCTGTTTTTACACAGAATTAAAAATGTGGTTGCGGCAACTGCTTGCTTTCCTACAGCTTACTTACTATAGTTTAAAATATGACACATAACAATTAGTAATAATAAATTATGACTGAATGACTTGTCAGTGATTGTGACAACAAAACATAAAAAAAATGCTTTCTAGTGCATCTTTCAGGACCTTTCAGTCTTCGATGGGAGTATGTGATCACTTAGTACACATACTCATGATCACTTTAAACTGGACCATGAACATCTACAGTATGTCATTTCATTTATAATTTATTAGACAATAAATTACACAGTGTTCATTTTTACCTCTTAATGACTAACTGAATAACTGATAAGCTCGTCTATGTCTCATTGTTGCTGCTGCTTAATAAAAGGAATAAAACCCTTGGTTTTTTTTTTACCCTAGCTTTTAAACCTTTACAGCTCTCTCTCTCTCTCTCTCTCTCTCTCTCTCTCTCTCTCTCTCTTATGTATGTATGTATATATATATATATATATATATATATATATATATATATATATATATATATATATATATATATATATATATGTGTGTATATATATATATATATATATATATATATATATATATATATATATATATATATCTGAAGTACAATTATACTTATTTATAGGCCTGCCAAGGTCAGGTGATATGGCATTTCACGCATCTCGTGACTATAAAATGGCGCCTGTAAACCACATCATCAGCCTTAATATCTTCAGCGAAGACATTTGTCTGTGTGAACATTCCTAAAAACTCTTCACTTCTCTCTATTTTTCAGAAAACACAGTACTGTGCAAAAGTTTTAGGCACCCTATTTTTTTTAGTACAAACTTTGTTACAGATTTTTATTTTATGACTTCTACATTATCAAGTCAGTACAAAAAAACATTTTAAATTCCCAAACAATTTTCTAGCACAAAATTAAATGTTACAGAGAAATGTTTGTATGTCATTAAAGAAAGCAGCATATTACGTAAGAAACCACTTTTCAGACAAAAAACATAATGAAGGCTGCTGGATTTTGCTGCAAAAATAAGAAGCAAGTGCGAAAGTCATAGTCTTCAGAAGAACTGTGGCTGGTTCTGCAAGATGCTCAATAAAACTTACCAGCTAGTTTCCTTATACAACTGCACAATTATTTTGAAGGCATCTTTCTTTGCATGTGCCTAAAACGTTTGCACAGTACTGTACATATATATCTTTACTTTTCTGTACCTCACCACTTTGAGAGTATGAGCTGTAGAGAGTTCAGGAAGTGTGTTACTCCCTGCTCACGTTTCATTACGGAGGAGAACAGACACACTTTTTGTGTGAAGTGTTTGGGGAGTGGATCTGGAGCATATGGATCTGGAGGGGGAATCGGAGACAAGCGCTGCTCTATCTCTCGCTCTTTCCTCTGGATCCGACTCTCCGCTTCTGGGTTTTGGAGCTCGCAAAATGACTTCTCCTTCCGGTATGGAGAGTCAAACCACCCTCTCTGACTCCTGGGAGCCAGAGGGGGGGGAGCCAGAGCATAATTTTTATGGGAGTGGAGCATGCTGCAGCAGCCCTCAAGGGGGCTGACTGTGCTCATGGTATATACAGTTGCAATCAAAATAATTCAACCCCCATTGCAAATCAGGTTTACTGTCAAAATTTACAGACTTTCAGCAGTTTCCAATGAACAAATCAAACAAAAGCAATTGAAATAGTTCAACACAACAAATGCTTCAAGTGGTTTCCCCAAATTCAATTGAAAATGCAACTTATAATGACTTCTCCAGTTTCAAATTTATTCAACCCCCTGAATAGAATCCCTCACAACAGCACAAATATGCAAAACAGGTGTTGTCTCAAGCACACTTGATGCAATTAATCAATGGCTTCATTAGTTGCACCAGGTGTGCTTGAGCTAGAACACATGAAATACCTGGACGGGGCAGAAAAAGGAAGCTATCAACTTCTGGCAGGTTGTGAAAAAACCTCGGCTGACTGCAAAAGACCTGCAACAAGGTTTCATTGAGCATAGTATGGCGCGTACTAAACGCAGAATGTTTCCATGCCAGAACTCCAAGACGTACACCACTACTGACCCAAAAGCACAAGAACAGTTGGCTCAACATCATATAAATAAGTCACAGAAGTTTTGGGATTCTGTTCTGTGTTGAGCGATGAAACAAAACTGGAACATTTCAGCACGATGGATCAGTGGTATGTTTAGAGAAAGAAGGAGGAAGAAAGAACACTCTGTCCTCAGTCAAGCATGGCGGTGGCTCAGTGATGCTCTGGGGCTGCTTTGCATCCTCTGGTACTGGAAACCTGCAGCGTGTGGAAGGCAAGATGGATTGTTTGAAATATCAGGAAATCCTAGGAGAAAACATCATGCCGACTGTGAGGAAGCTGAAGCTTGGGCGTCATTGGACCTTCCAACAGGACAATGATCCCAAGCATACCTCAAATTCCACTAAGGATTGGTTGAAGAAGTAGTCCTGGAAGATTCTACAGGGCCATCACAGTCGCCTGACTTGAACCCCATAGAAAATCTCTGGTGGGATTTGAAGAAGGCAGTTGCAGCACACAAACCCAAGAATATTACTGAACTGGAGGCCATTGCTCATGAGGAATGGGCTAAGATTCCTCCGGAACGCTGCCAGGAGCTGGTGTCTGGCTATGCATCTCGTTTGCAGCAGGTCATAACAGCAAAAGGGTGCTCTACTAAGTACTAAAGATGCTTTCCATCAAGGGGTTTAATAATTGTGAAACTGGAGAAGTCATCATAAGTTGCATTTTCAGTTGAATTTGGGGAAACCACTTGAATCATTTGTTGTGTTTAACTATTTAAATTGCTTTTGTTAGATTTGTTCATTGCAAAAGTCTGTAAATTTTGTAAAATTGTAAGTTTTACGCAGTTGTGAAAAGTAAGAATGCTTTCAAAAATGCTTTCAAAAATAGGTATGTTAATAGTTTATATTTATCAATTAAATAAACAGCATCAGTCAGCAACATTCTTCTAGGTATATAGTTTTTGGAGGAACTCGGCAGGTAGGTTGGCCCAAACATCTTGGATAACTACCCACAGTTCGTCTGTGGATTTAGGCAGCCTCAGTTGCTTCTCTCTCTTCATGTAATCCCAGACAGACTCGAAGATGTGGAGATCAGGGCTCTGTGGGGGCCATACCATCACTTCCAGGACTCCTTGTTCTTCTTCAAGCTGAAGATAGTTCTTAATGACTTTTGCTGTATTCTTGGGGTTGTTGTCATTCTGCAGAATAAATTTGAGGCCAATCATATGCCTCCCTGATGGTATTGCATGATGGATAAGTATCTGCCTGTACTTCTCAGCATGGAGGAGACCATTAATTCTGACCAAATCCCCAAATCCATTTGCAGAAATGCAGCCCCAAACCTGCAAGGAACTTCCACCATGCTTCACCATTGCATGCAGACACTCATTCGTGTACTGCTCTCCATCCCTTTGGCAAACAAACTGCCTTCTGCTGTAGCCAAATATGTCAAATTTTGACTCATCAGTCCAGAGCACCTTCTGCCATTTTTCTGCACCCCAGTTCCTGTGTTTTCATGCATAGTTGTGTTGCTTGGCCCTGTTTCCATGTCAGAGGTATGGCTTTTTGGCCACAAGTCTTCCATGAAGGCCACTTCTGACCAGACTTCTCCGGACAGTATAATGGTCCCACTGGTTTTTACCAGGTCTGAGCTGATGGCACTGCTGGACATCTTCTGATTGCGAAGGGAAGAGAGCCTGATGTGTCTTTCATCTGCTGCAGTAAGTTTCCTTGGCCGACCACTGCATCTACGGTCCTCAGTGTTGCCCTTTTCTTTGTGCTTCATCAAAAGAGCTTGGATAGCAGATCTGGAAACCCCTGTCTGCCTTGAATTTTCTGCCTGGGAGAGACCTTGCTGATGCAGTATAACTGCCTTCTGTCTTGTTGCTGTGCTCAGTCTTGCCATGGTGTATGACTTTTGACAGTAAACTGTCTTCAGCAACCTCACATTGTTAGCTGATTTCCTCACCCAGTTTTATTCCTCCTACACAGCTGTTTCTGTTTCAGTTAATGATTGTGTTTCAACCTACATACTGATTTGATTGGTAATTATACCTGTTTGGTATAATTGCTTAATCATATACCTGACTATATGCCTACAAAATCCCTGACTTTGTGCAAGTGTACCTAGAAGAATTGATGCTGTTTTGAAGGCAAAGGGTGGTCACACCAAATATTAATTTGATGTAGATTTTTCTTATGTTCATTCACTTTGCATTTTGTTAATTTATAAATATAAACTATTAGCATGCCTATTTTTGAAAGCATTCTTACTTTACAGCTTTACAGCCACAGTTCTTCTGGAGACTTTAACTTTCGCACTTGCTTCTTATTTTTGCAGCAAAACCGAAGAGCCTTTGTTGTGTGTTTTTTTTTCTGAAAAGTGGCCTCTTACATAATATGCTGCTTTCTTTAATGACACACAAACATTTTTCTGTATCATTTAATTTTGTACTAGAAAATTAATGTTTTAGGAATCTAAAAATTTTTTTTTGTACTGACTTGATAATGTAGAAGTCATAAAATAAAAAATCTTTAACAAAGTTTGTACTAAAAAAAAATAGGGTGCCTAAAACTTTTGCACAGTACTGTGTGTGTATATACAGTGTATATATATATATACTATACATATATTTTCCCGGAAGTGCACCATGAAGTGTCACCCTTCTGGGGAATGATGTGTTTATAACACTGCGACGTCGGATTATTTGGCCGTCGGGGGGGATAAACAGTACGGCTATTTTGCTATGCCAAAAGTGGGGGAGGCACTTGCGAGCCACCTCTCTCTATCGATGGCAGAAAAATCAGGGGGATCAGCTTTGCCATCCAAGCCTTGTAAGACCCCCTCGGTGTTGGTTAGCGAAGCCTATGTGAGAGCGGGTCTTGCTTGTGGGTCTCAGCATACAATGGCAGTGTTGCAGGCCTACCAGGCAGACCTGCTGAATTGTGAGGGAGGCACAAAAGACGAGTGTGGTGGCCCGCCTCCCCCCACAGAAAGCTAGGAGGACTGGGCCGCCACAGTTGCAGCCTCCTAGTAGGCCTGATTTAAAATGATAATCAGTGCCAAAAAGGCAAAGACCTCAAGCCCGAGGGTTGATTTATCACCCTCAGCTGGAACTATGGTAACTGTAAGAAAATTGTATGCATTCAAGTGCAAACTTTTTTATCGTGGTGTGAGGAACACCAGTAAGACCCAGTAACTGCACAATAGCTACAGGCCTGGAGTTCTTACAGGAACGATTCTCAGCAAGGTTGGTTCCTTCTACAATTAGGGTCTACGTGACTGCCATTTTGGCCACTCACGCCACTATTGATGGAGTCTCTGTGACAGGCCATACCCTCAGTATGACGGAGTGGGTATACTCGTTCCCACAGCGTGAAGCTCCTTAGAAAGGGAACATCTAGGTTATGTATGTAACTCTGTTCCCTGAGAAGGGAACGAGATGTTGCGGTGTCATACTGGGGCACGCCTGTGAATCGCGTCTTCGCTTCAGATAATAGAGGCTGATGACATGGTTTACAGGTGCCGTGTTATAGTCATGTGATGTGTGAAATGCCACGTCACCTGACCACGGCAGGCCTATAAGTAGGCAAGATTTTACACAGACTCAGATACCGGTCACGCGCGCTTCCCACAGCTTGAAGCTCATGCAACGTCTCGTTCCCTTCTCAGGGAACAGGGTTACATGCCTAACCCATGTGTTTTCAATCCACATTACCTGACTGTTCTTCCTGCTTTGTTTTATTTGTTTTTGTGTTTCTTGCATCCTTTTTTATTTTAATGTGCAGGAGAGGCATTATACAATAAAGGGAATTATTACATATATATATATATATATATATATATATATATATATATATATATATATATATATATATATATATATATATATATATATATATACTATATTATATAAGGTAATTATTGTCATTATTATAATTAATGGGTAAAAGAGGCTCTCCTAAGGATAAGAATGTTCCACATTGTGGACAGCCAGTTCAATGAGGAACATATTGTCCCTGAACAGAAAAGCAAGGATCTGATATACCATCAACAGTGTTGTCCTAAAATCTTTTTTTGCCAATGTCACACCATTTCACCTAGAGAATGTTGACAAGTTAATGGAAAACCCAGTGGCTATGTTGTGCATTTTAGTATTTTTTTGGCCTGATTTGGGTCCACATGTATACTTAGAGTGAAGCATCACTGCAAATCAATCCTATGATGAAACATTTCTATCCTGATAGGAGTGGTCTCTTCTAAGATGGCCCCACCCCCAACCACAGGGCACAAGGGCTCACTGAATAGTCAGATCAGAAAATGAAAATGATGTAAATCATATGCTATGGCCTTCACAGTCACCAGATCTCAACCCAGTTGAACACCTATGAGAAATTTTGGATGGACATGTTAGACAGTGCTGTCCATCACCATCATCAAAACGCCAATTAAGGGAATATCTATTGGAAGAATGGTGTTCCTCCCTCCAGTACAGTTCCAGAGACTTGTAGAATCCATGACAAGCATTCAGGCTGTTCTGGTGGCTTGCGATGGTCCAACACCTTACTATGAACCTTTTTTTATGCTGGTTTGTCTTTTAATTTGTCACCTGTTTGTATCTAAACTTTGCTGCACCCATTGAGATTTTAATCTTGAAGAATTTCTTACCATTGACTAAAGTGGAGAAATATGCAATTATGGTTATGACATAAGCCCAGTAAATTTGATGGCACAAATTATGATTGATGTGAAGCAGTTAGAGCCTGCTGGTGCTGTTTGTCTCTGTGCTTGTTCATAGTACACAGGTAGACAGGATCACTGAAGCCTGTCCTCATTCAAGTGTGGAAGTTGTTCTGCTTTTAACACCAATATTGAAAGGAAATAAGGGAAGGACAGAAGAAATTGTTCATCAACAGTATTTCTGTGTATAGATAACAGCTCTGTATTTACAGCTGAAGAAACTCTCCTGGCTCTAGGCATTTGGTTAATTGGTTAAAAAACGCACCAATGAGTCAGTGCTAACATTGCTGCTGACGGGATATTACCAATTATCTTCATTTTAGCTTCACTGACAGCAACTCCGCAAACATTTCTGCCTATCTTCTCTCTGCCATTATAGCACTATGATAAATGTAATCATGGAACATTATGAGATAATTATAATAGGAAATATAATCAAAAAATAATATTTAATGTCTGCTCTAATGGACACATGACCAGCTAGTTCATTGACCCCAAGACTTATGCTCTCAACACAGACGTGGCAATTGGCTGTTAAATCTGTAAAATGTGTGATTACATAAATCAAGGCCATTTTTATGGCTGGCCATTGAGAAATGTTGGTTTTCTAGAAGCCTGGAATGATGGCTGTTTCTTTCTCATGAAACAATCCCACCCACTGGAAATCAAAAATATGATTGGTGATCTCTATTGTAAATTCCTAATTATGTCAGAGGTTAATCATCAGGTGTAAGACTTTCTGTCATAATCAGTGGGAGAGCTCTTGTCTGTATCTACTCAGATAGCACAAAGAAAACAATCCTGATTGGATAGTTTTCCTTTTGAAGATTTTAGCCCTTTTATTTCCAACCAAAATTAAACTGTAATATACTGTATGACTACTACTACTACTACTACTACTACTACTACTATATTACGATGCAAGAATTACAGTAAATAAGCATGCTGACTCTATCAAATAAAAAATAAACTAAAATTATAGACAGAAATTCCACAGGTCACACCTGTGAAGGTCTGGAAGGCTCTAAGGGGTTCCCTATGATAAACTATTTTAAGAATGATATAGAACTAATTCACTTTTTAGTCTGTGACACACTGCAGCCACCTCCATTGCCCCACTCCCAAGATAATTCAGTTTCTCCTGATTGATTTATTTGTAAGGCCTCTTCCATTCTCAAGCCAATTACTCATGTCTGTTCCATGGTCTTGGTTAAAGTTCAAGAGTGATTGCACTTTCTTCATTATCAGCCTCAGGCTATGGAATAGTTTGACCTTATCCATCAGGTCTGCTTCTACTATCAGATAGAGATGTGTATGGGTATTGGATTATCTGGTTAACTGATTGAGGTGCCAGTATTCAAATAATGAAATCATTATTCAGGTATTTGTTATGCCCTAGGTTCACAAGAAGTCAGTGAGGAAATATGAAAAGAGAGGTCATGACTGGCATTAGTTTAATGCAGGAAGCAGCACTGTTGTGGCGTGTAAGTTATACTGTAGGTATGCCCTGGGACTATATATACAAAAAAAAAAATAATAACTTTAATGCTCCTTTAATGCTTGAAGGAGCAGATATGGTATTGTATATCAAGCCCATTAAAAGTCTTAAACTACAATAGACGCAAATAAGGTACCTAGGGTTAGTACCCTTTTCTTTGGTGACAAATGTAGGACTCAATGTTGTCTTCTGTTCCCCAGTACTCAAACCAGCCCATCTGGTACCAACATGTACCAACATACACCAACATGTCACTGAAATCATATTTTCCCCATTCAGGTGCTTCATGTGAACATTAACTGAAGCTCTAGGTCTGCATGATTTTTATGCAGTTCCCTGCCACCACATGACTGGCTAATCATCATGTTATTATAAACATGCATTGACACTGTAATTAATCCAATGAGACTTTCACTCCATTTGGGGTGGGGGGTAACGATGTCTGAGTGGTTAGGACATTTGCCTCATACCTCAGGGGTTGGGAGTTCGAATCCCATCTCCACTCTGTGTGCTTGGAGATTGCATGTTCTCCCCATGCTTCAAGGGTTTCCATCAGGTACTCCAGTTTCCTCCTCCAGTCCAGAGACATGCATTGTAGGCTGATTGCCATATCCAAATTGTCTGTAGTGTGTGAATGTGTGTGTGATGGGTTGACACCATGTCCAGGGTGTCCCCCACCTTGTGCCCTGAGTTCCCTGGGATAGGCTCCAGGCTCCCTGCGACCCTGTGTAGGATAAGCGGTATGGAAAATGGATGGATGGATGGATGGATTTTCACTCCTGAACTCTGTGGCAGCCAGATACGTTCACTAAATATGAATATTAACCGATGCCAAAGTATGTGTTGTTACTGTAGTGCTACAGGCTGAAATATTGAGCTGACATTCAGTAAAGCTGACTAAGGCACTTTCAGACCAATCTTTATCTTTATATCGTAGGCCGATGAGTCAGCATTAAAGTCTGTGATATAAAAATATGTGTTTAGTGCCTGCTCTTGTATTGTATATTGTATTGTATTTAATGTATAATGTATGATGATGTATTTTGTGATCTCTCTCTCTCTCTCTCTCTCTCCCTCTCTCTCTCTCTCTCTGTCTCTCTCTATCACTCTCTCTCTCTCGCTCTCTCCTTCAGTGTGGGACAATAGATTATGGCTCCTACGTGAATCTAACCGAGAGGAACCTGCAAGATGCTCAGAAGTTCATCCTGATGCACGAAGTGGTTCAGCCCATCATTCCTGTGCCCTACTTCATGGAGGATAATGTCCGTTTTTCTCATGTTGCTGTGGATGTTGTGCAGGGAAAAGATGCGCTCTACCACATCATCTATTTGGCAACAGGTATGATCCTAAATAACACCACACAAATCTGATTTGTATCCTAGGTCTCATGCTGTACCGTTCTACCTTAAACACCATTTTGTATACAATTAGCCTAGATACTAATAAACAAGTGCATGTAGTTGATTTAGTTGAAGTTGTAAAGAGTGGTAACCTCACTACTGACTTATTTCGCTGGGGTCGTATCCCTCTTTAATCGACATGCGCATGTTAATTAAAGTCATTAGAAATTCTCTCCTGTTCATTAGAGATGTGAGAGATGATCTTGTTCATTAAAGATGCTCTTTCTGTTCACTAGTCATTAGAGATGCTCTTCCTGTTCATTGATGACATTAAAGAGCCCCTTCCTGCTCACAAAAGATGTTAGAGATGCTCTTTTCGTTCATTAGAGACATTCGAGATGCTCTTCCTGTTCACTAGAGATATTTAAGATTCTGTGCTTGTTTACAAGATACAGTATTTTAGAGATGCATGTTCCTGTTTATTAAATACAGAACTAACGCTTTTTCTGTTCTTTAGAGTTTTAAGAGGTGCTTTTCCTGTTCACTGAAGATGATAGAGCTGCTCTTCCTGTTTATTAGATAAATACCTGTTCACTAGATATACTAATGACGCTTTTCCTGTTCACTAGAAACATTACAAATGTTATTCCTGTTCATTAGATATACTATAAGGCATGCGCTTCCTGTTCACTAGAGGTGTTAGTTATGCTCTTCCTGTTCACTAGAAACATTAGTGATGTTCTACCTGTTCATTAGATGCATATGTAATGCTATTCCTCTTTGAGATGCATTTCTGTTTACTAGAGACTTTTGAGATGCTCTTCTGTTCACTACATGCATTACAGGCACTCTTCCTGTTCATTACATACATTACATGTGCACTTCCTGTTCACTACATACATTGCAGGCACTCTTCCTGTTCATTACATACATTACAGGCACTCTTCCTGTTCACTACATACATTATAGGTGCTCTTCCTGTTCACTACATACATTACAGGCACTCTTCCTGTTCACTACATACATTAAAGGCGCTCTTCCTGTTCACTACATACATTACAAGTGCTCTTCCTGTTCACTACATACATTACAGGCACTCTTTCTGTTCACTACATACATTATAGGTGCTCTTCCTGTTCACTACATACATTACAGGCACTCTTCCTGTTCACTACATACATTAAAGGCGCTCTTCCTGTTCACTACATACATTAGAGGTGCTTGTCTGGTTCACTAGAAATATTATAGATGATCTTCCAGTTCACTAAGACTTCTATACTCTTCCTGTTCAATAGAGTCTTTTCGAGACACTGTTCTTGTTTCTGAGAGTCATTAGAGATGCTCCTCTGGTTCACTAGAAAGATGATATATGTTTTTCCAGGTCACTAGAGACTTTTGAGATGCTCTTCCTGTTCCCTCAAGTCAATAGAGACTCTCTTCCTGTTCCCTAGACTTTTGAGATGCTCTTCCTGTTCTTGCGAGTCAATAGAGACTCTCTACCTGTCCACTTGACCTTTGCTCTTCTTGTTTCTAATGCTCTGGTGCTCTTCTGGTTCACTAGAAACATTATAGGTGCTTTTCCAGTTCACTAGAGACTTCTGACATGCTCTTCTTGCTCCGGAAAGTCATTAGGGATCTTCTGGTTCACTAAAGAGTTTTGAGATGCATTTCCTGTTGCTGAGGGTCATCCTGGTCACTAGATACGTCACAGATGCTTTTCCTGTGTATTAGAAATATGTTCTTTCAGTTCTTTCTGTTCACTCATTTAGTTTGTTTTTTGTCAACTTGATTTTTAGACAAACATTCAGAGATTTTCTGCTATTTAAAGTAAACTCTGTGGTTAATATTAATGCATTAATAACCAAAGCAAATTCATAAACTTCTTTAGTATAACAAGTCTTTTGAGTCTATTCAGATGCAATAACCTCAATAGTTAGCACACAAGGCTACCACAAGGCTAAATAACTGTAAAGCTGAGCCACATTATTGCTCTTGTACATGCATCAGTGAACCCATTGTGAACACATTAATGTGCATACAACAGCTAAATGCATGGAACAACTATCTGGAATGTGTATGTACAAACAGCTCAACGCTAATTGCCTTCCTGTCAAAGAGCGGATTTATATCACCAAAACACATTGTTTACAATGTGTAACATCAAAACAGGAGGTGATAAGGGTTTCGTAAGCACTATTTGCTAATTACAGTATCTCACAAAAGTGAGTACACCCCTCACATTTTTGTAATTATTTTATTATATCTTTTCATTGGACAACACTGATGAAATGACACTTTGCTACAGTGTAAAGTAGTGAGTGTAAAGCTTGTATAACAGTGTAAATTTGCTCTCCCCTCAAAATAACTCAACACACAGCCATTAATGTCTAAACCGCTGGCAACAAAAATGAGTGCACCCCTAAGTGAAAATGTCCAAATTGGGCCCAATTAGCCATTTTTCCCTCCCCGGTGTCATGTGACTCGTTAGTGTTACAAAGTCTCAGGTGTGAATGGGGAGCAGGTGTGTTAAGTTTGGTGTTATCACTCTCACACTCTCTCAGACTGGTCACTGGAAGTTCAACATGGTGCCTCATGGCAAAGAACTCTCCGAGGATCTGAAAAAAAGAATTGTTGCTCTACATAAAGATGGCCTAGGCTATAAGAAGATTGCCAACACCCTGAAACTGAGCTGCAGCACGGTGGCCAAGACCATACAGCGGTTTAACAGGACAGGTTCCACTCAGAACAGGCCTCGCCATGGTCGACCAAAGAAGTTGAGTGCACGTACTCAGCATCATATCCAGAGGTTGACTTTGCAGAATAGACGTATGATAGCTGCCAGCATTGCTGCAGAGGTTGAAGGGGTGGGGGGTCAGCCTGTCAGTGCTCAGACCATATGCCGCACACTGCATCAAATTGGTCTGCATGGCTGTCGTCCCAGAAGGAAGCCTCTTCTAAAGATGATGCACAAGAAAGCCCGCAAACAGTTTGCTGAAGACAAGCAGACTAAGGACATGGATTACTCCAACCATGTCCTGTGGTCTGATGAGACCAAGATAAACTTATTTGCTTCAGATGGTGTCAAGCGTGTGTGGCGGCAACCAGGTGAGGAGTACAAAGAAAAGTGTGTCTTGCCTACAGTCAAGCATGGTGGTGGTAGTGTCATGGTCTGGGGCTGCAGGAGTGCTGCCGTCACTGGGGAGCTACAGTTCATTGAGGGAACCATGAATGCCAACATGTACTGTGACATACTGAAGCAGAGGATGATCAAGACGACCACTGCCTTGCTAAAGAAGCTGAGGGTAAAGGTGATGGACTGGCCAAGCATGTCTCCAGACCTAAACCCTATTGAGCATCTGTGGTGCATCCTCAAACGGAAGCGCAAGGTCTCTAACATCCACCAACTCTGTGATGTCATCATGGAGGAGTGGAAGAGGACTCCACTGGCAACCTGTGACGCTCTGGTGAACTCCATGCCCAACAGGGTTAAGGCAGTGCTGGAAAATAATGGTGGCCACACAAAATATTGATACTTTGGGCCCAATTTGAACATTTTCACTTAGGGGTGTACTCACTTTTGTTGCCAGTGGTTTAGACATTAATGGCTGTGTGTTGATTTATTTTGAGGGGACAGCAAATTTACACTGTTATACAAGCTGTACACTCACTACTTTACATTGTAGCAAAGTGTCATTTCTTCAGTGTTGTCCCATGAAAAGATATAATAAAATATTTACAAAAATGTGAGGGGTGTACTCAATTTTGTGAGATACTGTACATTAATAGTAATACTGTGGCTCATTCTGTTAGGTTTAAGTTCTCCAAACCTGTTTCTTCTAACCCATGAGGCTGAGAAATATTATATATATATATATATATATATATATATATATATATATATATATATATATATATATATATATATATATATATACATACATACATACATACACATATATACATATATATATATATATATATATATATATATATATATATATATATATATATATATATATATATATATATATATATATATATATATATTAATACTAATATTATAATATTTCTCAGCAGAAACAGGTTTGGAATTAGTGTTAATTAGCAATATTCTCTGTTGATTAGATCTATAATCAGGTGTCTAATACTTGGAGTTTTTGTCTCATGCACCTGACCTGAGGCTAATTGCAGATAATACATGTAAGGAAGAAATAGCATCAAATAAATCTCAGTGCCAAATACTCATATTTCTGCGTTAAGCTCACCTTTGATAGGCACTGAGGCTGGGTAATTTTGTGGGCAGATTTTGGTACCACACCATGCTAAAGCTGTGTTCGACAGGGCTATCAACCAAATCGATGCTTATCACAGGGTCTAAAAATCAATGGTCTCTACACTTACAATATATGTTCCATAAAAAATACCTTTAAAGCTCTATGAAGCTGAAAATAAGATCAAGAGTAAATACTCCCTTGGATAATATCTGAGGTATTGAACTCAATAATCCATCCATTCTTCATGATAATGTGAGGCCATTGAATAAGCTCCAAGTACTTCCACACATATAAAAAGGTATAAAAAAAAAAAGATGAATCATTGTGTGTGAAAGTCTGAAAGGTGATTCTGCTGCTAATTCTGTCTTTTTTAGACTTCACAAAAGGCCGTTTGCAAGAAGCTAATGGCTGTTTTGTGGATAATGCTTCCCCGCTGAACACCATGCACATTTTAACTCAACTCAGTTTTGAGAGTACCTGCTTTTGTGTGAAGAAAAGAAGGTTGTTTTCCTTGACCTTATTTCATGAATGTCATAGCATTTTCCAAATTATTTAGACATGCATATTTTGTTCATCAGAGTCATTAGAGACACTCTTCCTGTTCACTAGAGTCATAAGTGATGGTCTTACTGTTCATTAGGATCATTTAAGATGTCCTTCCTCTTCACTAGAGTCATCAAAGATGTCCTTCCTATTCACTAGAGTCATTAAAGATGTGCTGCCTGTTCACTAGAAATGTTAAACATGTCATTTCTGTTCATTGGGAACATCAGAGATGCTTTTCCTTTTCACTAGTCATTAGATTTGTTCTTCCTGTTCACCACAGTCATTACAGACTCTCCCTATTCATCAGAGTTGCTTTTCCTGAGAATAATTAGTATTGTTATTCCTGCTTGTTGGAAATTAAAGAAGCTCTTCCTGTTGACTGGAGATGCTAGAGATATTTTAACTGTTCACAAGAGATGTCAGAGATGTCCTTCCTGTTCATTCGGGTTACACTTCCTGCTTAACAGATCTATTGGAGCTGCTCTTCTTGTTTACCCATATCATTAGAGTTGCTATCATTGAAGGTGGTATTCCTGTTCACTAAAGGCATTCAAGATGCTCTTCCTGGTCATTGTAGAGTCATTAAAGATCCTCTTCCTTTTTATTAGTCACATTAATAATGCTCTTATTATTGTTCACAAGAAACATCAGAGATGGTTTTCCTTTGGAGAATATAGTGGTTCTTTCTGCGCATCAGAGATCATTCATGAGCCATTTGAGCCATGAGTCATCTTTCTGTTTATGTCATTTGAGCTGTTCACCAGTCAGTGAAGTTGTTTTTTCTGTTCACTAAACACATTAAAGATGTTCTTCTTGAGACAACAAAAATGCTTTTTCTGTTAACTGGAAACATTACAGATGCTCTTGTTGGCTAAAAACGTTCGAGTTGCCTTTTCTGTTTAGTAGTCTTTAGAGATGTTGTTCCTGTTCATTAGAGACATTAGAGTTCC
The DNA here is from genome assembly GCA_023630585.1 of Cranoglanis bouderius. Classification (NCBI taxonomy): domain Eukaryota; kingdom Metazoa; phylum Chordata; class Actinopteri; order Siluriformes; family Cranoglanididae; genus Cranoglanis; species Cranoglanis bouderius. The sequence goes on from CM042539.1 coordinate 12,813,494, forward strand.
TCTTCCTTTTGACTAGTCTTTAGAGTCTCTTAATGGTTGCGTCATGATGGTTTAAAGATTGTATTAAAATGTTATTGCTCATTATTGCATACTTCATATCTCTAATAAGTTAAATTCAGCTCAGTTCAATTCAATTCCAGTCAAATTATGTTTACTGGAATAGTCAATATTGGTGTAGCCAAAGCATTTTAATTGAGTGATATTTTTACATGTCTCTCGTTCATTCAGTCTCTTTCTCTGTTTGTCTGTCTGTCTATCTGTTTTTCTGTCTGTCACAGATTATGGCACCATTAAGAAGGTTCTCTCTCCACTTAACCGAACCACAGGCAGCTGTTTGCTGGATGAGATTGAGCTTTTTCCCTCCAGGTAGAGAAGGAAAAACCTCAGTAATTGGTAGTGCATTTGATTAAATTAATTTTCTGTCTACGAGTTTGAATAAATATAACATTTCCGCTACAGGAGTAGAGAGCCGATCCTGAGCCTACTCATCCTGCAGAGCCGCAGCGAGCTTTTTGTGGGAGTCAGAGATCAGGTTATCAAAATCCCGCTCATGCGCTGCAATTTCCATAAATCCAGAGAGTAAGTCTAGACATTCACTACTAACACAAAACCCTGTGTGATTATTGTGATTATGTTTTTGCAATGTTAATAATTGAGCAACTGGGCTGCAACAAGTAACACGGTCAAATGGAGTGTAATACCTATTAAATTGCTGTTGATGTAATATTGATATAAATATGTTATTATTGTTTTATTAATAATATTCATATACATACATTTACATTCATGCCCATTCACATTTAAGAAATTCAATCCCTGTTACAGATTTGCCTTAAAATGAGCTTATTTGGGATCTTGTGTAAGATTGTAGGTAGTAGAATAACATATACAGTATTTTACAAAAATTCTGAATTTTAATAATGGTCTTGTTTTACAACAAAGTTATAGGTAAGGGATAATCCATGGCTAGGTGTGCTTTACACAATTTTAATGCACGACGTGGAGGCAAAGAACCATCTGACGTGAAGCAGAGTGTGTTAAAATCGTGTAACACACACTTAGCAGTGGATAATCCCAGTTATACCATGGTCACTTGCCTGCATTGACAAGTTAAAGCTGTCATTGATGTTTGCAGCGCAAAATTTGACTGAAAAGATAAAAGTAACGGTTAATTTCCCTTAGTTATTTTATATACTGGTCGTTAGATCTAGAATTCTGCCCACTCTAAATCATACACAGAGATAAAGTAGAGCAATGAGATCACATTTATTTGAATAAATTAGAGAGAGTGAGAGAGAGAGATTGTGTGAATTACCTCCGTCTGTGCCACGTCTCTACTAATAATGAAGCTGTTAGTTTAACTGAATGTTACTATGGTTACAGTTGTTTATAGCCAGTGCATTAATTTAGAACGGTGATTAAACTAACGAGAACAACCTGTGGTACATAAGGTTTTAACGCACACCTTCCAGCCAATCAGAATCGAGTATTCGGACAGACCATGGTATAATGTAATTTATATAATGATTATTTTTTTAAATAAATGAGTAATAAAAATCATATTAACATCAAAATCACCATATACTATCATATGTTAAATGATTTTATCACATACAGGTGCATCTCAATAAATTAGAATGTCATGGAAAAGTTCATTTATTTCAGTAATTCAACTCAAATTGTGAAACTCGTGTATTAAATAAATTCAATGCACACAGACTGAAGTAGTTTAAGTATTTGGTTCTTTTAATTGTGATGATTTTGATTCACATTTAACAAAAACCCACCAATTCACTATCTCAACAAATTAGAATATGGTGACATGCTAATCAGCTAATCAACTCAAAACACCTGCAAAGGTTTCCTGAGCCTTCAAAATGGTCTCTCAGTTTGGTTCACTAGGTAAGCCACAAACATTCATTGCCAAAGAAGCTGGCTGTTCACAGAGTGCTGTATCCAAGCATGTTAACAGAAAGTTGAGTGGAAGGAAAAAGTGTGGAAGAAAAAGATGCACAACCAACCGAGAGAACCACAGCCTTATGAGGATTGTCAAGCAAAATCGATTCAAGAATTTGAGTGAACTTCACAAGGAATGGACTGAGGCTGGGGTCAAGGCATCAAGAGCCACCACACACAGACGTGTCAAGGAATTTGGCTACAGTTGTCGTATTCCTCTTGTTAAGCCACTCCTGAACCACAGACAACGTCAGAGGCGTCTTACCTGGGCTAACGAGAAGAAGAACTGGACTGTTGCCCAGTGGTCCAAAGTCCTCTTTTCAGATGAGAGCAAGTTTTGTATTTCATTTGGAAACCAAGGTCCTAGAGTTTAGAGGAAGAGTGGAGAAGCTCATAGCCCAAGTTGCTTGAAGTCCAGTGTTAAGTTTCCACAGTCTGTGATGATTTGGGGTACAATGTCATCTTCTGGTGTTGGTCCATTGTGTTTTTTGAAAACCAAAGTCACTGCACCCGTTTACCAAGAAATTTTGGAGAACTTCATGCTTCCTTCTGCTGACCAGCTTTTTGAAGATGCTGATTTCATTTTCCAGCAGGATTTGGCACCTGCCCACACTGCCAAAAGCACCAAAAGTTGGTTAAATGACCATGGTGTTGGTGTGCTTGACTGGCCAGCAAACTCATCACACCTGAACCCCATAGAGAGTCTATGGGGTATTGTCAAGAGGAAAATGAGAAACAGGAGACCAAAAAATGCAGATGAGCTGAAGGCCACTGTCAAAGAAACGTGGGCTTCCATACCACCTCAGCAGTGCCACAAACTGATCACCTCCATGAGTATTGAGTACATGTACAGTAAATGAACATACTTTCCAGAAGGCCAACAATTCACTAAAAACGTTTTTTTTATTGGTCTTATGAAGTATTCTAATTTGTTGAGATAGTGAATTGGTGGGTTTTTGTTAAATGTGAGTCAAAATCATCACAATTAAAAGAACCAAAGACTTAAACTACTTCAGTCTGTGTGCATTGAATTTATTTAATACACGAGTTTCACAATTTGAGTTGAATTACTGAAATAAATTAACTTTTCCACGACATTCTAATTTATTGAGATGCACCTGTATAGTAGTGTTAGTGTTAGTGAAATCAGGGGGACAGGAATGGCCATTTTAAGAGGTTCAGACATTCAGAAGCCACTTTTACAAGTTTTCACATTAAATACAGAACATGTGAAACCTTTACTATTACTATTTTAGAAAAGTAATGAAATGTGCAATGTACATTTTAATTAACTATCAAATCTCAATGTTCAGGGGCTCCAGTCGCACCTTTTGTAAAAAAAAGACTCCAATAAATCGAGCAGAAGATCTCATTTAGCAGCTTCAACACTTGAGTCAGCAGGGGCTGTGAAAACATTCTACCCCATACTGATACTCGAGAGAATTTCATAATTTCAAAGTATCAGCTTTCAAAGTAATGCTTGTATCAAAGTTGGTCATATATCAAAAGAGAATTTTTGAGCAGGTTCATTAGATGATTAGATGTACGCTCTCATTCAACCAAATCTCCAAAACACTACAGAAAATACATACATATACACTCACCAGCCACTTTATTAGGAACAGCACACTGGCTATGGTGCTCTGAGAACAGCCTCAAATCTTCGTGGCATGGATTGCACAAGGTGTTGGAAACATTCCTTTGCGATTCTGGCCAGAGATTTGTCAGCTGCACGTCTGACTGGTATTAAGGGGCCCAATGTGTGGCCAAGAAGTCTTTCCCCACACCATTACACAGCCAGCAGCAGGCTGAACTGTAGACACAGGGCAGTTTGGGTTCAGGAATTCATGCTGTTGATGCCAAATTCTGAGCCTGCCACCAGCATGTAAGCATAGAAATCGAGATTCATCAGACCAGTCAATGTTTTACTAATATTTAGCTGTCCACTTTCAGTAAGCCTTTGCCCAATGTAGTCTCAGATTCCTGTTTTTGGAATAGGAGTGCAGCCGATGTAGGCTGTTTCTCAATTCTAAAAAACACAAAGAACAGACTTGCGTTCTCGTGAAGACTGGTCTTGCGAGGCTACCTCAGAAGAACTTTGTAAGAATTGAGATGTGCTGCGATCTTCTTGTTGCGCAATGGACAGTCCCAGCACATTTCTAGTGGTGAGACAGGACCACCGAACAGACAATAAATTCAATTCATAAAATGACAAACATAATATTATTTACATTATTCTCATTAATATTTAAATTTTTTGTTAAATGATTGTATTTTATATCACGTTAACTAAAAACTAAGCTAACGAGTTTACCATTACCTCAGGATAGAAGCTAGAATAGTTTAATTAAAATACTTTGACTTTTCAACAACCTCATATATATATCTCAATCAAAATCGAAATCATTATTTTTAGATGCATGTTTAGATTATTGTTGTTAAAAAGATGTTAAAACTTAGTTATGGGTTAGGCTTCCATCGTCCGCCATTAGTTTTGCTGCAATGAATTCTGGGACTTCAAGCGGGTTCGATGCGCTAACGTTTGCATCCAATGCATCCTCGATATCAAGAACACATCTGGGTAATTTCATGTGTCCTCAGTACTTGCATTCTTGAGTATTGGAATTGAACTTCGGCGGTGGATGATGACATAGAACGAGTACACAAGGATGCAAGATCGAATAAGAACGCATATTGAGAAACGGCTGTAGTCTTCTGCTACGGCAGTTAATTCACCTCAAGGTTTGACCTGCTCCGAGATGCTTTCCTGCTTATTATTTAAGTTTGGGTCTGAGATGCATTGATTAGATATGGGAAAAATCTAAAGCTGAAATGTATCTGAATATCCTGTTCGCATATCAGTTCATAATACACAACATTCATTTTCGTCATCTCTTCGCAACTTAACACCGGTCATTGACTCCATTAGTGCATTAGTACTCTCCACAATGTCTTATGTGTTATTGTCCCTACTGCTCTCAGTCAATAAAAGCACTCTGTTTGGACTCATATTAGTAAAGATTGATGGGATCTTGCTGGAGAAACACTTATGATGAAATAAAAACAGAAACCCCGAAATATCTTTTCATTTTTATGTTTACAATTTTCCACGCTTTAGAGTAATAGAAAATATATGAAAACTAGGAAATTCATTCAATTAAACCAAGGCTTTGATATGTTAAAGTGTTAAGAGTAGCCTTGATAAAGCTTTGGTGTCTCTCAGAAGCTTCAGAGAATTTTGAGAAGCCTGAATTGATTCTCCAATAGTCTTTTCTGTGAAGTGTTTCTAAACATTTGCCTCCACT